>OW203761.1:43312188-43912188 GCA_934045905.1 Leuctra nigra
TTTTTGCTTTTTAGTGAATTAGTAAAATATGTCCTATAAGTAATGGATTTGTGTAGTTACTGTGGTTTTAAGAAAATGAGGACCATTAGGTCCAAGAGGTCCAAGTAAAGTGTTAAAATCCAAAAGAGGCTCTGCGGTTCAAGTTGAAGGCTATTGAATGGACAGGGTGGTATAGTTTCCTTTTTATTGGGGGGGGGGGGGGGGGGGGGGGGGGGGCTCATGTGAATTAACCTGGGGCCCCAAACTGTTAAAAGCGACCCCTAAAAACTACTTTTAGGGGGCTCTTTTGTACTTTATTCTGACTGTGAAATGAGTAAAGCTCTATCTACTTCTTTTTCATTACAGTGGAATGTGGATCGATACTACGTGAAATGTGAGATATATTATGCGTACGTGCATGCAGATTGCAGAATAGTATGGCGCCTTATTACTCATTAGCGATAAAATATGACTTGCAGTGCTCAGTAATCGGTTAGAATGTAATTTATCAAGTAGGTAGCAAATTTCGCAAAATGGCTACCTTTTCTCCGAACGAAAATAATGGGCACACTTCAACTTTAACGAAAGCGAACCGAAAGCGAAGGGAATGCGAAGTATAGGAAAACACTCAGTGTAACGCGTTGATGAGCGAGCACCGATACATTCAACAACTGGTTTACATTGTATTGCCAGCCATCAATCATCCATATTCCATACAATCTGGAGAATAAAGATGCAGTGAATGCATGAGCATGGTGCTTACTGCTTCGATAGATGCATTTGGATCATGGATGGACGGACTATAAAAAGGTTTTGACCGATTTGGCTGAACTTTTAAGTTGTATTATAAAATGTTAATCTTGATGATCATGCAAAATCTCAATGTTATAGGGAACAATTTAAATTTGAAACCAATGAGAAGATTATTTTTTAATTTATTAAACCAACAAGAGGATTTATTTTGGTAATACATTTTACTAATTCACTAAAAAGCAATTTAATTTGATCGGACCATTTCAGAGCAATCGTTTCAACCAATCACGCACATATTTTTTAAATTTTAGCCAATCGGAGAATTTTGTAAAAAATTCGGTATGTTTACCATCTGGTTGGTCTTGACTTGTCTGCCAAAATTTCAAATCGATCGAATAAAAAAATCTAACCTGTGTAATGTTTAGTGGAAGTTACATAAAAAAAAATGGTTTCGAATCACTCGCTCAAAATGCTAATGAGTAATGTGTATGACTTTATATTTACCTGAGGGGGATAATTTTACTTTTACTTGTTGTAGGGGATTGTATTTAATGAAATGAAATGTTGTGTGGTAGTGGTTTACAAAAATCAATCATTTGCCATGCTCTCAATAATGGATCAGTGAAAGACTACAGTCAAAAAAATAGCTTCAAGTTTATTTAGTTTTGTGTACTATAACAACGCAAGGAATAAAGTAGCTATATATAGGAAAACATTTCAGCTAAAATTATAATGCGTTTTCTTCGCCTTTTTTTCATATTCAGGTAATGCAATTGAAATACGATTTTGTTTTTCAATCCTCTCTCCAGGAGCATTAATCCTGGTTGATCCTCATCATCTGAATTAATAAATACGTAGAATTAATCAAAGTATAAAAGTGAATTCTCTACTTTCCAAACATCCTTCTACACTAATGACATATTTTACTAAAACTGAATGAGATAATCATTTCATCAACATCCATTTAAAAACGATTGCCAAGCGGATAGTTTATAACATGGCATCCGTCGCGAACAAGTAGAAACTACAGGAAATTATTGTCTGCTAATTATAAGCTGAAAAATAGAATTTAAAGATCATTGCAGTACAGAATGAATGGGAGAGGGAGGCTGATTGATGTACCTGATGTTTCGGGCGGCGCATGGACCGACGCTCCTCCCTCGTCGACGCCCAGTAGCGCCGCGACGTCACGTTTAATAACAGTCACAATGAAATGGGCTGCGTTTTGCTGAGATGCTCTTTAAATTGAATAATAGTTGATTTAGCTTGGAACAGATCAAACGCACGAAGTCTTCTTATACTGTTCCTCAGAAGAAAATCGCTTTCCCCATAATTATAGGTAAACTTCATCAAATTAAAACAGTAGCAGATACATTTGTAGATGAATAATTTTAAAATACGTTTAGGTAATCATTTTTAACAGTAAGATGTTCGATATTAAAAGTAAACAATTTTGAACAAAACAAATTTGGTAACCTAAAAAACTATTGGAAAAAATAATTGAAAACGCTTGTTTACATTGAAAATCTATACTCTCACTGAACAATAAACAAAATAAAATGTCGTATTATTAATATTCTCAAGAACCATTGAAATGGACATGGGGCCTTCTACGTCTGAAGTACAGATTGTGTTTATATTGTTTATGGGACGTCTCAGTTGTCCCTTTGGGCCGTTCCTGTTCTTTCAAAATATTGACTCCTTTATTCAGTTTTGCAATAAATATTATCACAAAACTTTTATCTCTATAGGTTAATCAAATCATATGAATCAAAAATATTTAATGTCATATTTTTTAAATTAACCCAATCTAAAGACCTCATTGTTTTTATGAACTAAATGTCGTTGAAAGCAATGACGCCATAAATCATTATATGATCTGAAATTAGAAAAAAATACTCGAAAACCACTTCAATCGATGGAGTTGGAGGGATTCTAGGTATCATCGGGGGTGTGTTCTTTATTAATAGAGCTCTAAATGCAGTGGTTAATAGTTTTAATGAATTAATAAATTAAACGTCAAAATGCATTTACATATTATACATCATGGAATGTACATGATTATACATGGAATAATCAAAACAAGAAATGCATCTTGCATGCAATGAACCATTTGGCAGACACCATCAATCAAATTATAAAAAGTTGAAGTTAAAATACAAATTAGACCGATATTGATGTCAGCATCCTCTCAACAGAAGTAATTGTACGTTTGCGATCCACAAATATTTTAAAGAAATACTCGAGTACGTAAGCATTATTGAAAAACACAGACAAAAACAATGGACAATTAAGTCTAGTTTTTAATATACAAGAATACAAAGATACATGATAAATAAACTAGAGTACAGTTCACTTGAAATCAAATCAATTAAATTTCCACTGAAAATCGAGACAAACTATTAATAGTCTCATGAGATCAGTTCTTTTTTATATATGAGTTTTCACAATAGCTCGTCCCACCTTGGGCTCATTGTCAAGACAAAAAGCATTTAGCAAGGTGCAGAGTCGCTGCACTTCCTCCGGGTAGGTCGACGGCAATCCATGGAGAGGGCCGCGAACCTCCCAGTTCTGAGGCGGGTCTCGAGCGCCGACGAGCGACGGGGTCCCCGTCAATGATCCGAGGAACGGCGACACGACAGTGACCCTATCCAAGCATTCAAGTCCATCTGGTTTCTTGAGATACTCCACCATCTGCTCACTTTCTGTCGACAGATCGCTCTCGGAATCAGTCGATTCTTCGGAATCAGTCGATTCTTCAGACTCACTCGATTCTTCGGACTCATTGTCGGATTCGTCTTCGCTGTCCAGCATATCCACAAGTGTCTTCGAGAACCTCTCCATGAACTCGTCCAACTCATCTTTAGGAGCGTGTTTCTCGCCCAAGAATTGATCAGAGTCGAGGCGATAGTTGGGGATCTTGCGGACAGCGTTTGTTGAACGTTTCTTGTCGCGTCCGCCATTCTGCAGAACTTTCGAGTACGAGCCGGATGGGAGATGGTTCATGACGTGACGTTCGGGAACTTTCAAGATGTTTGAATACTGCACATTCTTGCCATTTGACGACGTGCTGCCAGCGCTTGGCACGACACCTAGCGGCAACTCTTTGCGTTCAGAGACACATGGAAACCATCTCCCGTTTACACATCGTGGACGCGAAATCACCGGACGCGGCCTCTGACGGTATGCAACTTCATTCTGAACTTCATCCTCTACGGGATTGACGTTGTTGACGGGGTGCGTGGCACCGACATTGGGGTTGACGACGGGCTCCACGAGTACGGCACCTCCACCACGCGGTGGGGCAACTCGCACAAAATATCCAGCTCTGATGGCCATGGGATTTATAAGCCATGCATTCTGATTTGCTATTGGTACAAATTGTGCAGCAGGGCCTTGAGTTTTACGCAAACCACCTGTATTTTCGGGTGGTATTTCATTTTCACGCTTTGCCATTCCATTCTCAGCTCCAACTTGCTGCTTCGTGTGCCCTATCGCGCCACCTTGACGAGGATTATTTTCAAACTCACTACTTGCGTGATTGTAAAATGACTCATGTGGCCACACCAGGGGAATGAATCTGTTTTCGATAATTGTAATCGGACCCCGAGCATCGACAATGTAATAATGAGGAGCACCGTTGTTAACGTGAAAGTTAACGAAGGCCGGTTGGATGCTGGGCCCTGCTTGATCGTAATATGATGGAGGACCGAACGGAGAATTGAAGTATACCGGATTGAAGTATGACATTGTAGACGACGAAGTTGGGAAGAATAATTTATACGCCACCACTCCGCTGCGCTGACACCGACGATGAAAGTCGTAATTAAAATTCACACCTGCCTGAAGAGTAGAAGACAATATTTCACAATCTTATAGAGATGAAAATAGTTGATCAACGTAGCCAACAACAATGAAGACTGAATGACAACAATCAAACAAAATGTCCAAGAAAGAATTTGTTTTACAGTTTTCATTGTTGAAAAGTAATTCTAGAAGACCGTGTTTATAGTTAACAACAATGTAAGCATTGTTGCTAGGATACGGACAAGCTGACAATATAAACCGGGAAGAAGTTGGCGCAACAAGTATAGCATTAACTTTGTATTACGTGACAAGTTTAAAGATGCAATGTCTTATTTCCAACTAAATTAAGAATACATCCTTCACTGACATCCTTTTGTAAGGAAATATGATTTGTTTCATAGCTCTATTTCAAAGTTTCAAGTAATTTAGAAACAAGATACAGAACTGTCGAATAAGGTGTCAAGCTGAATGATAATATATTTACAACTTCTATCAATTCAGTGATAGAAAAGGAAATACAATACACACAAAAGGCTCCATTCCCTGAGGTAATTATGCTTCTTTACAGCCTCGTTATTAAATCTCAGTTTATGTTTACCGAATTCAAAGTTGAATTTCAAAAGGTTTCAAAAAGTAAAAAGCTTATGCACGCATCAGAAATGGAGCTTATTGTGTGGATGATATTCCTCTTCTCTCGCTGGACAGATAGTTATACATCCTAACAATTATTCGAAACGATAATTTATGATAGGTATTTCATTACTATTCACAAAGATGGCGACGATGAAAACGGCATCATTCTACTTTGCCTTGTGACAGCGACGCCATCTTTCTAACAACGCGCATCACTTTATCTTTCATTACTATCTCACAAATAATGCTATAACTCTAATAAATAATCTAAACTGAGGTGTTAACTTACCCAATGAGCCCTTGGGGGGCCCCCAGGTTGAATCATCCGCATTTTGTGTGGAAAGAAACACTTCTATCACGTCCATGTATACAACCATCCAGTACCGCCAGACAGGACTGAATACCAACTACCAAGTGTGATTGGGCGTCTCAGCACCTTCGGACCTAATGACATTTACGTGGCAACTGCAGATGGTGTTATGATTGGAAACGATGACAGCTTTATGGAGTGAAATTATGATTTTGAAATGTTATTGCCTACAGATGAATTAATTTAATATGGGAACACAATAGATGGCCTAGACTGTTTGACTTTTAGTGGGTGACATGGCTACATAAAAAAGCTTCGCTATTTCAAAAAACACCCTATACTGCAAAAAGTCACTAGCTCTCATTTTGTGAATTTTGAGCAGATAGTTAAAAATACGCACAATAATTACTCCATGTAGAGTGAATGTAGTACCTATGTTTAGAGACAACTAAAATTAAATTGAGAAAGTCTGTCCCTTAAATCCACAATTAGTGACAAAAGCGCTCACTCCCGACAGTTTCAAAATGAGCTTTCAGTTTCACGAACTTCAGAAAATCAAATAGTGATATGAACGAAAACTCGGCACTTTTTTGTATTTACTATTTTCTATCCTTCTTGCACTGTCTAAAGTGCCTAGGTACTATAGATATGTGAGCAAAATATCATTACAAGTACCTACTATTCAAGGATAGTGCCTATAGATAGGTATAGTGTTCATTTAGGATTGGTAGATACATAGAAATTTTCAACTAAATACGAGTACGTTCTAATCTAGATCAATTACCTATCTAAAAAATACAAAATTATGAGTTATAGTGACTTTTTGCAGTAATCCCACGATACACCAAAATGATTTCAAACTTTTTTTAAACTGACATATTACATACTATAAAATTAAGCATTGCCTGACACTATAGACACACTTTATTACAAATAATTCAGCATAGTCAGTATTCGAAGTGACATAAAAAAAGTCCCCAGGGAACTTTTTCCGTATGGTTTGGTGTCAGCAGGCGCGTAGGAACTTTATTTTGAGGGGGGGGGGGGGTCAAAATTATCGGGGATCGATGAATGTGAGGGTTCTGGGAGGCCCGCCCCTTAGTGTGCCCCGCAAACTAAGAATTTTGAATTTTTGATACAAAATAATCGAATTTGAAGCTATATTATTTTGAAGCTATAATGTGTGTTATGCTATATTCTTGGGGAAACTTTAGAAAAAATGCATTATAATCTGTATATTTTGATATTTTATAAAATCCCTAATGGCCCCGCAGGGAATTTTTTGAATTTCTAGTAAAGATAATCGATTAAGAATCGATTTTGGAATTCCTTTGAAAAAAAGTTGCAAGAATCAATTCAATAAGCAATATAAAAATCTGTATCCCGTGTTTTGATATCATAGTTTAACGTGTAGTAATATTACATATTATTCATGATGATGATCTTGTTGGACAAATGAGTCATTATCATTTGGACAACCTGCAAAACTTAGGAAAATTTTGAGAATTGAACCTCATAATGGAGCAAATCTGTGCATTTTTGGATTACTTTATCAAATTTTTTGTATATCTGTGGGTGATCTGGGGGTGTCAAGATGAAAAGTGTGGGGGGGGGGGGGGTCATTGACCCCCCCCTTCCTACGCGCCTGGGTGTCAGATCATCGTAAATCCAAATTTTTTGAGTAGGTAGGTACTTATTTGATAATCATGCCATATACACTAAATCCCTAAAAATTAAACACGTCTCGTGTCTAGTTTCTGGGATAAATTGAGTTATCGTGTCATTTTAAACTATAATAATTAGTTCATTTTTTTACGGTTAGATTTGTATGTACGAAAAAACATTTCAGGAAGACATATTATGGACATACTATCAGGACAAAATTGAAAAATACCAACTTACCCTTTTTTAAAAGTTAGAAACCAAATTTGAAATAATTTTCATCATAGGTACCTACCTATTTAAGTCAAGCTTTGTTCTACCTCTGCAGATGACATAAAATTGAAAACTCATGATTGGGCAGAGGTTGCAAACTAGAGGACACTAGTCTTTTAATCTTTATTAGTTAAAATGTTCTTTTCTTCCTAACAAGTAATTCAGTTTGCTTCTAATATTTTTCAATTGTGTAACGCTCGGCTCGGATATGGAAGATTATTTCACCATCAATGAGTGATAAAATTTAAAAACTTAACATTGAGTGATAACGTACCGACAGGAAGAAAATTGTATCGGAGTAGTTAGGTACTCGTAGAGTAACAAAATTACACACATATGATCAAATAATTTATTTTTTATTCAGAGTAGATTCATTACAACCATTTTACTTCTTGAGAGTCTACCAATAGAGGCTAGTACAAGTCTTTTCCCATTCTTCATGACATTGATAATCTACACATAATAATTTTATGCCCAAGAAAATATAATGAAAATCAAGCTCAAATTATTTTTAAGATGCCAATATTCCTGATATGAAAGAATTATAGTATAGATATTCCTCAAACACACCACATCTACCTTACAAAGAATTGAATAAATCAGACTAGAACATTAACGTCAAGTAGCCAGCTGCTATAGCCTTCCATCACCAGATACATTTTACTAATGATGCGTTGATAATTTAAATAATGTTTCTGAATATGCAGCGCTATGAAAAACTGATTAGTAGTAAGTAATTATTATAAATACTTATTAGTACATCCATTTTTGATTCTACATTATTTCCTAATATTTTAATTCAGTTTAGTAGCTTCACAATACACCAATTGAATTGATATTTCTTGAACAATCAATACGACCGACATGATATGGAAGTGAGTTCAATAAGAGACTCGGTATGCTACTCTTAGTACGAGACCCATTGCATGCTACACACACAATTTACAATCTTTGGTAACACACAACAAATTAACCCACTGAACACAGTCCATCACAACACAAATTAAATAGTACACAAGAGATTCAATAATAATGTAAGAGAATCTGTGCCCTGCCTGCTTCACAATTAACAAACTGTAGAGTCGTAATACCTTAATGGCATGGACAATATAGAACAAAACTACAAATGCCTACGAATATAAAACATCAGTTCTGGGGTGGGATCGTGTAAAATGACAACTTACTTGTCGCAGCGACAATTTTCTCATTTCAATGTTATTCACGGCCTTCTCGCTTCGACAAGGGAGTTGTCATTTTACACGATCGCAGCCCTGGTAACAGTATTTTTTTGTGATTTTCTAAAATACACAATCTCTTCAGATATAAATTACTTAAAAATTAGATATAAAACTGAAAAAAATACTAATAACTTGATTTTATACAAAATACAACATCAAAAAGTAAAAGTAAAACTACAAAGACTTCGTGAAAATATCTGTGCTTGTCGATTTTAAGAAAAAGTAGTAACTCAATGCGTTTTCTTGACATGCCACATTAGACTTCGCTGCCGACCGAAAGTAGAGAAACAAAGCTCACACTTGTACGGAGTCTTCCCTTTATGCATCTTCAAATGTGTAAGCATCGTACCCTTCTGTTTAAACTTCATCTTGCAGTGTTCACATTCATACGGACTTTCGCCGGTATGACAACGGATGTGCACAGTCAAACCTACCTTCTGGCGGAACTTTTTATCACAATAAGTGCACGCAAATGTCTTTTCAACTTTCGTAGTACAATGCTGGAAGTCTGTGTGAGACTTGAGATTTCCTCGGGTACGGAAGTCCATCTTGCATATCTCGCAGCGGAATGCTCTAACCCCCGTGTGCATCAGAAAGTGGGTCTGGAGCGTGCCTTTCTGAGCGAATCGCATAGGACACTGCGTGCATGAGTAGGGGCGTTCGCCAGTGTGACTGCGAATATGCAATGACAGTGTGGATCGCTGGCGAAAGTATTTATTGCAGACTTCACATTTGTATGGTTTTTCTTTGGTGTGAATCAGAATATGGCTGGCCAATCCGGTCTCTCGAGCAAATGTTTTGTCACACAATTTGCACTCAAAAGGTTTTTCGCCGGTGTGAATTCGAATGTGGCGAGCGACCATCTTCTTGCTATTAAAACATCTTTTACATATATCACATTCATAGAGTTTGATATTGTTATGAGCGCGGAGGTGCGAGGCCAGGACGCCTTGCTGCGTGAACGATCGGAAACAGATTTCACATTGATATGGTTTCTCGCCCGTGTGGATTCGGATGTGAGTCATAAGACCCGTGCGTTGAGCGAACGTCTTCGGACAGTGCGGACACGTGTGGGGCCGCTCCCCCGTGTGGGTCATCTCGTGCGCACGCAGCCGTGAGGGCGACGGGAACGACAGCGAACAGTGCGGACACTTGTGCGGACGATGGTTCGTGTGTTTCCGCATGTGCTTCGTGAGCGTCCCGCTGGCGGAGAACGAGATCGAACACACGGAACACGTGTACGGTTTGTCGCCGGTGTGATTGCGAAGATGGGTTACCAGTGTGCTGCGATGGCCGAAGGATTTATCGCAGATCTTGCAGTGGAAGAGCTTGACGCCGGTGTGGGACCTCGTGTGGACTGCAAGCGTGGTGCGGGCAGCGAACGACTGACCGCATATATCGCAGGCAAACTCCCGCACGCCTGAATGCACGTGCATGTGCCGCTTCACGTTCGCCGGACGATGGAACATCTTGCCACACACTGGGCACGGGCAGCGTTTCTCTTTGTGACATTTCAAATGGCTTTTCAACAAAACCTTGGTGGGGAATAATTTGTCACATGTGGCGCAGATCAGCTCACCCCGTTTAATTCTAGCAGCTCTACTGTTGAGATGTTCCAGCACAGAATGTTCCTCTATTTCGATTTTGAGCGATTGTTGCGTGGTTTCGTCCGGTTCCTCTACTTCTTCTGGATAGCACGGAGAAAGAGGCTCGACCTTCACCAGCCCTGGATGTGTTTCATACGCCGCACCGCTAACTTCGTACTGAGCAGCAGATGAAGTGCTACATTCCTATAACACAGAAAATTCAGAACCAGTCAGCTACATGCATAACATTCATTAAAGATTGAACTGCTAAAAGTAAGGACACACTACTAGATGGTCTAGGAGGAGAAAGTAGCAAGTGGCAACGGTCAAGCAATAGCATGCTCTTGTTGGGTACGTGCTGACAAGCTTGCCTGCTTTCTAATGTGATGGCAGAAACTACCTACCTAAAGTGAGCGTGGCCAGTGCTTAAGGTCAATTATAAGAGTTGATAATAATTTACAAAATATTTTCTATTTATAAGGGCATGTAGTATTCAAACAATTTACAGTGAACCAAAACATGTCCTGGAGGCAGGACACTATGAGACACAAGAGTGAATATCATAACAATAACCTGTATGCTTTAATAAAACAATAAACCTACGTTATCTTGCGAATACATCTGCCGAAACATTTTGTCCGAAGTGATGCAGCGTTCCTTGAAGTCATGAGCCAGATTTAGTTGAAACACACATTGCTGACAAACATTCCCAGGCAAACCATCATTTTCACTTATCTGTGAAAATAAAAGTTACAGTTGTATTACATTACAGTAGGTATGTCCCTCACATCCATAGTGCTTCTATTACTTTGAAGCATCAATGATTTAAAAAATTGTATATAGCTATTGAAATAGTGTTGGTAATAGTGACTTAAGACTCACATCGAGCTGTGTGATCCACGCGATGTTTGCAGCGATCGTGTTGGCAGTACTCTTGCAAAATATCGGTTCCATATCACCTCCTCCTTGCACCATGCAGAGTCGGCAAATCATTCCTCCAATAGGCTCACTGCAATTATAGATAGAGAACAGCGTTAGACATTACAACATACGATGTATGCCATTGTAAACAAGTTTAATAATAATATCATTTGTCAATCATCACGCTAAGAATTAATTAACTTGAAAAACCAAAATAAGTCATTCAACAATGAACTGAATTCTTGCACAGGTACAGCAAAGAAACAAAATACAACCATGAAGAGCATAACAGGGAACTCGAACAATAAAGATGTTCCTGAACTCAGAGAGGGTACTACTATTATTTTCATTGTGGGTGGAAGAGTTTTCAAGGAATAGATTTACAGTTTTGATAGAATTCAACTACCTACTTCATTTAAAACTTATAATTGTCAAATTGACATTGACATCATAATTTGCTATTGTCTGAATATATTGTGCGGCATCAAAGTCTCCATCGAGCTACATTAATACATTGTTGGAACTTGGACAGGAATGAAATTACATCACAGTTATAAAATTACACTCCGCTTTTCCAACCAAATGTCCCATGGCATTTGAATTAAGTTCTTATGAATAATAATTTTCCTATTGCGGGAACTTACAAGTTTCTGTTTGTGAGACTATTGGGCCACACAAAGTTCGAGCTGGAGGGGTGTTGCCGTCGACTTGAAGTTTGCACCGCCATTTCTGCAGAGAACTTGCTAGATGGTGACTTGCTAGGAGCACCTGGAGAAGTGTAGGTAATATTGTAGTAAAGATATTTTTGAAATAGAAACACATTTTACACCTAGCAAAAGAGTACCCATGAATAAAGTTAACATAAACTTTCAAGTGCCGATTGGATCCAACAAATCGAACAGAATTTCCTTAAATATATTTCGTTCGAATATTTACACCAAATGAATGGTAGCTATCTACTCTGAATCGCCTAAGACGCCTAAGATTAAATGGGGCACAGCAGAATGAAGGGCGATGGCAAACCGCAAGTGGGAATTTAAAATAAGAAACTGAACACTGGACATCAGTTCAGTTCAGTTCAGTTCATTTTTATTTCCAAACCTACTAACCTTCAAGAAATCAGTCAGAAATAGACAAGAGGTTGGGGATGGTTAAAGTTCCTTACCACTTGTGTATTGCCACAAACAGTAAGATGTTCAAATAAATACAAAAAAAACAAGGAACGTGAATTCTATATAGGTAATTAGGTAGGAGCATAAAGACCCTGCATTTGTTTACATGGCCAACTAATATAATGAACTGAATAATTCACCGCTACTATAGAGCATAGCGCGCTGCCAGTGAAGTCACTTGAGCCTCTGGCATAATCGCTGATGAGCATACAATAGTAGATACCTACTACATGTATCTACATACAAAAGTAGAATTCACGTTCCTTGGATAGAACCCAAGGTAATGTAGGTACTGGCTGGGACAGCTGCCTGCTATTACAGCTTCTTGACTATAACTTTTAGTAGTGTACCTATACCTATGATGCACAGCACTTCACCCAAGAATATAACCAGGTTGTTGTTTGATGCTTTGTATCTTTTGACTGTTCATATTGTGAATAATACAGAGCCAGTGATGACAAGCGGTCACTTCGGTGATACGCTAGTGACGTTGCCCGACCAGGATGTTAGTCTTGATAGGGGTGGTGGCGATGTTGCATCATTGAATACGGTATAGTGACATGACATCAAAACACAAGAGCATCATCGAAGATCTGAAGTTAAGCTACGTTTCAGTTCGGCGTTCGACGTTCGGCGTTCGACGCTCAGCGCTCGACGCTCGAGCGCTCTGGCGTAGGTACGTTTACAGTTTGGCGTTCGACGTTCGACGCTCAGCGCTAGCGCTCGGCGTTAGCCAATCAGGAGGGTGAACGCTCGTGCGCCAGAGAGCCCAACGCAGGCACGCTCGAGATAAACTTGGTTCATCTTTTCCAACGCCAGAGCGCTCGAGCGTCGAAAGCCGAACTGTAAACGTACCTTTAGTGCCTCTGCTAGTGCATTCCGAACGAAGAGAATATTTTTCGCTCATTGGACCATAATGATGGCCCAATGCTTTAAGGATGTTGGTACAGTATAGCACGATGATCCTTCAGGAGGGAGGGCACCGACAACTTCTTATATCAACTTGCCTAATATCGGCTAAAACAAAATTGCATGCTGAACCGATTAGTGAGAGGGAAACAAGCTAGATCTATTGTGCACAATTTCTGATCAATATTATCAGTCAGTATCACTGTAATGAATACGTTTCATCCCCACCTTTTGTACTTTTAACTCAGTTAGGTAGTAGTTATAAATATAGGTAGCATGCCTTCCTCTTAGCAAGTGATGGATCTAGATAGATTGTTCATTCAACCTGATTAGCTATCTAGACCGTTTTAACAGGTAATCCTGATTTTAACATTTATACTTACATTGAGTAGCGAAAAACTACAATTTTCTCTGATAGAAAACAGCAATTTCACATTTTAAAACTAGTGAAAGAGGCGAATAAACGTCATCATGTGTCAAACACACGGTCAGGAAACTTCTGCTCAGCTGTGACACTTGCAAGGTCATCACTAGTTGCGCGAAAATTTAAATCTGATCATAGCTGGCCAATGAATTCATGCTCACAATACCTATGACTGGTGTAGTATTCAAGTACTGAGTTGGCAACCCTGACGGGTAGGAATATCTGGGAGCAAGGGCTTTGGGCAATGTGACTTGGGGGAGTGGATGATCTTTGTGGGACTGTACTGTTTTGGACGCCTACTGAGCAGGTGGTGGACGGAAATAAAATTGTTTAAGTAATCTGTGAACATCGGCCTCTGTGGATTTATTAAACCCACTAGTGAAACCTACAATGGCGACGAGGAGCAAAGCAAATAAATAGCGGGTGATTTCATAGTATTCTTTTACTAATTTCGTACGTTTTTCGTGACTTTAAAGTGTTGGTTTTTTTTCACTTTCAATGGCCATGTTCGGGACTACAGTACCGGCATTCAAGCCTGAGGAGGACCAGTGGGAATTGTATCAAGAAAGACTGGACCAATACTTCGTGGCTAACGACGTTCCACCCGAGAAGCATGTAAGCATTTTGATCAGCTTGATAGGCTCATCTACCTACCAGGTACTTCGCAATCTGTGTCATCCAAGGTTGCCGAAAGACAAGACCTACAACGAGCTGTGTGCTCTGATGAAGAAGCAGTTTTCGGTACGAGTTTCGACCTTCCGTGAACGTATCAACTTTTACAACATACGCCAGGAAGAGGGGGAGAGCATCATGACTTGGTATGCCCGGGTCAAGGAAGGAGCAGTAGATTGCACGTTCGGGGTACACCTGGACGCAATTCTACGAGACAAGTTCATCACCGGACTACGTCCTTCAAGCGTTCTTGACCGACTTTGTGAAGAGGACACCGTGATTTCTCTCCGGGACGCAGTGGAGCTCGCTCTCAAGAGGGAATCAACTATGAAAAGCAGTTTACAGGCTCGAGTTAAAGTCGAACCAGTAGTAAATGCGGTTTCTTCACGCAAATCCCCTCCGAAGGTGCATTCCAAGCCATTCCGTTCCAAACCAAGTGTGCCGGAATCCAATTCCAAACCGGGAGGTAAGGCGATTATTTGTTTCCGATGTGGCAGTTCAGACCACAAGGCAGATTTTCCTCAATGCCCGGCTAAAGACAGGTCTTGCCGGAAGTGTGGGACGAAGGGACATTATTCGTCGCAGTGCAAAGGTGGACCAAGCAAAGTTAAATTGGTTGTAGAAGCTACGGAAAAAGTGAGATTTAAATATGTTTTTAGTATTGGATCACCAGGCCATAATTCCGATGGAATAATTTCTGCGGAAATAGGCGGAGTCGGTGTCCAAGGGCTTCTGATTGACTCTGGTGCCAGTGTCAATGTCATTACAGAGAACCAGTGGGTTCAACTCAAGAAGCAGAATGTACGATGCTCTTCGAGTCGAGTTGACAAGGTACTGTACGGGTGCGGTCGTATTCCTTTGAAGGTTCTAGGGATGTTTTCAGCTAAGATATCTCTAGGCAAGGGGCGTAGTTCAGTTTCTGCTGATTTCTACGTTGTGAAAGACCAGAACCAGTCATTGCTAGGCAGACAGACTTCAACTGATTTAGGTGTTCTTAGAATGGGAGTAGGTATTGCTAACCTGGTTTCTAGTGGACCCATTCTGACCGACCGGCCATGTTTCCGTGGGCTGGGTAAGCTGAAGGGATTCCAGCTAGAGATTCCTATTGATCCTAACGTTAAACCAGTTGCTCAACCAGCTCGGAGGATTCCATATCAACTCCGAGAGAAGGTCGACTGCAAGCTGAAGGAACTTCTGGAGAAGGACATCATTGAACGAGTCCAGGGACCTACACGCTGGAGCTCGCCTGTGGTGCTGTCGCCGAAGAAAGACGGTACGATTCGTCTCTGTGTGGACATGCGGATCGCGAACACCGCAGTCATCCGCGAGCGTCATCCGATTCCAACGATGGACGATGTGCTACAAGACTTCCAAGGGAGTAACATCTACAGTAAGTTGGACCTCAACGAGGCTTACCACCAACTAGAACTGACTGATGCGTCCAAGGAAATTACTACATTCGTGACCCATCAGGGACTTTTCCGATTCAAAAGACTCATGTACGGGGTTAGTTGTGCGCCGGAAATGTATCAGCGTGTCATCCAAAGTACCATTAAGGCCTGTGTGGGCGTTCACAATTTCTTGGATGATATTGTCGTGCATGGCCGGGATGTCGCAGAACACAATGCCAGATTAAATGATCTCCTACACGTTCTGGAGGAGAAGGGGTTGACCCTGAATATTGGCAAGTGTCAGTTTCGAGTGCCGAAGATTACTTTCATGGGACACGTTCTGTCCAAAGACGGTATTCGACCAGCAGTGGATAAGATTGCAGCTGTAAGGGATGCTCGCGAACCGAAAGATGCAGCCGAAGTTAGGAGTTTCCTGGGCCTGGTGAACTATTGTGGTCGGTTCATACCGGATCTTTCCACAGTGGCAGAGCCGCTTCGGAGGTTAACGCGGTCCAATGTCCAATTCCATTGGGGAGCCGAGCAAGTCAAGGCTTTTGCAGAGATGAAGAGACGGCTGACTAGCACCAGTACACTGGGGTATTACGACGCCTCGGCGAAGACACAGGTCATCGCTGATGCCAGTCCAGTTGGCTTAGGAGCAATTCTCATACAGCAGGGGCCGGGAGGTCCGAGAATCATCAATTACGCGAGTCGCAGTCTCACAGACGTGGAACGGCGGTACTCCCAAACGGAGAAAGAGGGACTGGCTCTAGTTTGGGCCTGTGAGAGGTTTCACATCTTCATTTATGGCATGACTTTTGACTTGATTACAGATCACAAGCCATTGGAGGTAATTTTTTCTCCGAGATCCAAACCAAGCGCTCGTATTGAACGCTGGGTTTTACGAATGCAACCTTATACATACAAAGTGATCTACCGACCAGGGCGAGAGAATCTTGCAGACTGTCTCTCCCGATTAATGATCAAAAGTAACCAGGTTGATTCAGGTGATCGCACAGAACACTACATTCGATGGATCGCTGCCAACGCTACGCCAAGGTCGCTGTCTACGAGGGAAATCGAGGAGGCGTCCGAGAATGATCCAGAGCTTATGGAGGTTCGTCGCAGTCTACACGGGGCAGCATGGAAGGAATCCAGCGCAGCCTACAAACGAATCCAGACAGAACTTAGCACGGTTGGTATGCTAGTACTACGTGGTGCACGTATCGTGATCCCTAAGGCTATGAGAGCTCAAGTTGTCGAGCTAGGACACGAGGGACACCCGGGTATTGTGTCGCTAAAGCATCGACTACGTACGAGTGTTTGGTGGCCTACCATTGACCGGGACGCGGAGAACTTCGTGAAGACGTGCCACGGCTGCCAAGTTGTTGCAGGACCAGATCCTCCAGAACCAGTCACGAGGACCGAGCTACCGCAGGGGCCCTGGCAACATCTGGCTATCGACTACTTGGGTCCTATTCGAGGTGAGCACATTCTTGTCGTGATCGATTACTACAGTCGGTACTACGAGATTGCAGTGATGAGGAGCACCACGACGGAGAATACAATCAATCAGTTGCGTGCTATATTCGCTAGGCATGGAGTGCCACTATCGGTGACTACCGACAACGGACCACAATTCAGTAGCGGTGAGTTCGCCGATTTCTTGGAGTGTCATAACGTACATTCCCACCACACCACACCCCTTTGGCCATCCGCGAACGGAGAGGTAGAGCGTCAGAATAGGTCCTTGTTGAAGAGGATGCGTATTTCTGAAGCCGAAGGACACAGTTGGAAGGAGGGACTTTTCGATTATCTTCTCATGTATCGATCTACTCCACACACAGTGACAGGAGTAAGCCCAGGAGAGCTTCTGTTCAACCGGAAGATACGAAGCAAGCTGCCGGGGCTGATCGACCCACTGCCGGATGAAGAAATCCGGGACCGGGACCGTTCCAGGAAAGACCGGGGTAAGAGCTACACCGACTCCAAGAGGCGTGCCCGGGAGTCGAGCATTCAAGTCGGGGACCAAGTATTAGTTCGACAACCTCCCAACGACAAGCTGTCGGCACCGTTTGGGGATACACCATGGCAGGTGGTAGCCAAGACTGGGAACAGTGTCGTAGTTAGGTCACCGGAGGGAGTAGACTATAGGAGGAACTCAACATTCCTGCGGAGGTTTCACCCGAGGGGAGAAGAGGGCGGTCACAGGCAAGAAGAAGAGGCTGGGCAAGCCACGTCAAGTCGACCGACCCGGGAGAGGAGACCCCCAAAGAAATTAAACGATTATGTTTAGTGGGAAACCTCACGAAATAACTTTCATTATTTTCGTATATTCATTTGCAGTGTATCTATTATGTGAATTCTCAAGTTGTATGCATTCACTCTCGGTGTAAATTTATTATGTAAAACCTCAAGTTACGTATACCTACCCATTTACAGTGGATTTATTATGTGAATTCTCAGTTGTATACGATTCGGTTCCAGTGTATTTGCTATGTGAATTCTCAAGTTGTATGCAGGTTCATTTCAATTAGGTATTGTGTATATTATGTCATTGCATTTTTCCTGTGTGCATCCTTTTCCCATCCTCATCAGCATTTTCCAAGAAGGAAAGAGATTGTAGTATTCAAGTACTGAGTTGGCAACCCTGACGGGTAGGAATATCTGGGAGCAAGGGCTTTGGGCAATGTGACTTGGGGGAGTGGATGATCTTTGTGGGACTGTACTGTTTTGGACGCCTACTGAGCAGGTGGTGGACGGAAATAAAATTGTTTAAGTAATCTGTGAACATCGGCCTCTGTGGATTTATTAAACCCACTAGTGAAACCTACAACTGGCACATTAGAAGGTGCTTTCAAAATTATTGATCTGTACCATGCCTATAATTTTCAATAAATCAAGATGCATAATTCTCTTAAAAAAATAAAATTTGACATCAATTATAAAATAATGTTAGGTCAGTCACTCATAAAAGTTCTTAACATATTTTATTTTGCTGAAAAATAGAAAACATAACATTTAAATTTCAGCTTGTCCTCATAAGTTGAGAAGCTGGGCTACATAACAAGGACTGTCGCTTAAAAACATAAATAGAGCATAGCCAAGAAGTTGTGAGTTCGATTTATGTCTCTGGTAGATTGAAAAGCTTTTACACACAAAAGAGTTTAATAAGAATCCATGGCCTCTTTTATTGAAGCTATAATCCTAGATTGAAGCTAACACCATTGACTACAATGATGAAGAGGTTATTAATAAAATAAATAACACAATTAGGTATTTGCTAGGGGTGTGCGAAGGTGGATTTTTGATTTCGAAGTCGAAGTCGAAGATTTGACCTCCTAAAATTTCGAAGTCGAAGTCGAAGATTTTGATTTCACTCAAAAAAATCAGAATTTGGAACAAAACATTAAAAAAACGTGTTTTACTGTTTTACATTTATTCAAGGAATGAGGATAAGAGTAATAAGTATAAGTAATAAGTACCTCGAAAGTCGCGCCAAGTTTGAAGACGCAAATCGAAGCTTCGAACATTTTCGAAGCTTCGTTTTTTGGAAAAAAAGGGTTTCGATTATTTCGAAGCTTCGCACACCCCTAGTATTTGCATTAAAACACTATTTAATATTATTTAATATTTACTACATAGTATGCGGGCGTAACATGCAACTTTATAGTTTCGAGGTTTGACCTGAAAAGGCCGGTGGTGACATTTAGGATTTCTCTATTCTTCATTCCCAGCCTGAAAATGGAAAGAGAAACGTACTATCTGAAATGTACTTTTCAGTTCCAACATCAAAACCATTGAGTTTCACTAAAAAAAATATTGCATTATATTGCCATTTCTGAAAACCGAATGTTAATATAATAAAATAATAATAATAAAATATCTTATATTTTTGTTAAGCCTTTCAACAAAAGACCTACACTTCAGAGTCCACAACATCATACTCCGCTTCAACCCCTAGTACACTCAAGTCTTCTTCATCTCGTTTTACACGTGTCTTAAAGTTATGTTTTATGTTATACAAATCTTTGCCATTCAATGGCTTACCCATACGTTCCCTCACATACTGTTTAATCACAGACATATTCACATTCCTCCGTACCATCTGCGCGATCATCGCCCTCTCCTTGTCATTCGGCAGCCTTTTGTCCGGGTACTGCGCCCGCAACTCCGCATTGACCGGATGATTGTGCTCGCTGGCTAATTGTCTCACAATATATGTATTAGTTGACGACAATAAGTTTATTTTCACGCGCACCGGACACTCTTGAGCGTTGTGATGTTGTCGTGGACGAATGTTCTTGCCGCGCTGTCGAGGTTTGCCGTGATGTTTGCACGTGTACAGGACTCTCTTGTATGGATACTCCTTCGATGGTTTGGGATTTAACAAAGACTTGTTCACCTTCATGGGATGGTGGCCGGAGTCGGACCACTTAGCGAAGGCTGCCTCCGCCTGCTGCCAGTTGGGATATGAAGTTCCAGCACAAAATTCACCGGGCATTACTTGCTGGTCTCCAGTATTAGTTTCTAAAATCAAATTTGAATATTAGTTGGGAATGTAGAGAAAGGCAATGTGCCTTATATTGTGCAGGTTTTGCTTAATTTATTGATAAATAAACCATTTTATAAAAGGAAATAAGTAGGTGACTATGTGCAGGTGGTAATTTCGATAGATACAATACGTGCTAACTATTAATTTTTTCAATGAATTAAAACAAACTAGGAAACTACTGATGTAGACCTAACTACTGATGATACCCCATATATACAAATAATTTTATAGAGCATTGTCTGCACAGCAGCATGACACATGATTGTGGCTTTTTCATTCTTTTTTAAATTATGTAAACCTACTCAAATATAGTTTTAGGTATTTGAGTTTGTGTGCCAATTTTCTAGAAAACAGTGCTCTTATCATCAGGACAACTTATAGTAGGTACTATTATCAACTGGAGCCAGAGTTAGTACACTAATGAATGAGTACCTACTAATGGTTAATGGCGTTTTCCACTTGCCACTAGGTTTGCACTCTGTTTGAAATTTGTATGGGATTTTGTGCAGCCCAGTGCAGCCAGAGGAAAACCCCATAATAAAGAGGTAGGTAAAGACCACAATTATGTTTGTACTCTGTTTTCCCATAATCAGATTTGTTACTTTAAATGCTCTATGGAGTTTGGAGATCGAATACAATCAAGAAGGAAAAGGTTCTAAACTTGTCCTGTTTAAAAATAATTAATTTTAATTTACCACTCTTCATCTTATGTTAGAAAAAATAGCTTACCAGGTAGCTGGTCAATATGTGCATCTGATTGTCTTGCTGCTTCTATGACCTCACAGTCCAAGTCCCTTGCCAGCAAACTCTCGGAAAATGATATTGGAGTGGTATCGTGATTGCTGCAGCCAGGCTCCTCTTGACTGCCTCCCGACGGGCTTGATTCTGCGTACGTGTGGCAACTGTGAGAAGTGCGAGGGGTCGAAGTTCGTGGTGTGGTCGGGCTGGTGGGGGTCGTAGGAATGGTGTCCCGTGGTGTGGTCGGGGTGGTGGGCATAGAGACGGTGGGGGTCGTAGCATTGGTGTCCAATAATGGCATTGACAAGAGAGGAGAAGAGTGTAAAGTTGTCGGCTTGCGGCGCCGTTTGGCAGCTGGCAAGTCTTGTGAAGATTCCTCAACTAATGTGGTTTTTGATCTGGGAACCTGAAATTAGATGGAAACAAAAAGCATGTGTACCTATTTACTATTTTCCACACATTTTCCACAGCAGAACAGGGCTAAGTTTTTAATTGCGATAAGAGCGGTAATTGCGGTAATAGCTACATCTCAAAATAATTTGACTTTGAAAATTAAAGAGCATGTAAATTCTGGTACGACATTGATACGAGAGTCTGGGAAACAGAAATATATGTGGGTATGCACCTAAACAAAAAGATCAATTTCAAATGATATTTAGTTATTTAGGTACCTATAATTCATTACAACTTTATGTTGCCCCAACCAAAAAAAAACTCAACCAATCATAGTATTGACTTCAAATTATCGTTAGACAACTTAAGGTACAATTGCGATAACCTGAGCATGCAAACTAGTTAGATTTAAGCAGTGTTGGGCAGTAAAGTAAAGAAAGTAACTCGTTACTGTAACGAAATTACTTTTTCAGTAACGTCGCCGGTAACGACGTTACTTTTGAAATAAAGTAATTTGTAAAGTAATTTTACTACTTTTTGGAAGTAATTTCGTTTGAAGTAACGCGTTACTTTTGACGTTACTTTTGACCAGTGCTTAATTTGGGCGTAAGCCCGGGTAAGCCCAGCTTACCCACCTTTTTTGGAGGGTAAGCCGGGCTTACGCACCTTTTTATATAAATATTCTCTTTAATATTAATAACACTGTTAAATACAACACATTTGGTCGCCCTCTACAAACTTATTTTTCGTGGAGATAAAAATCCACAGTTCAAATATCCACGGTTCACGGTTTGGTTCAAATATTTTACAAAAAGCTCAGAAACGCACCAAATTCATTCCAGAAATTCAAAATTTTCCTGGGGCTGCGCGCCTCGGACCCGCGTTCTTCTGGGGGGCCTTCCCCCAGACCCCCCATTGAATTAGTACGGTAATGCGTTTCCCATGACATTTGTGGGGTGGGCTTACCCCAAGATAGGTAGGTACATTATATGGGTTACTCTAGAGATCTTGGGCTTACCCACCTTTTCTAATACAAATTAACCACTGCTTTTGACGTTAAATAAGTAGGTCACAAAGCGATTATTATTTCAGAGCAAACATTTGGCAACATAAAATAAAAAGGCACTGCAGTGACTAATTATTTCTATATATAAAACGAATTGAATTTTGTGTTCGAGTACATAATCTAATCCTTGTAACATTCCTTCAAAAATATCTTTCATTCCTTCCCTTCCGTCCATTCAATGAAATAACTATTAATTGTTCAAAGTAACGCAAAAGTAATCTCACTATTTTTTTCACCAAAAAGTAAAGTAGTGTCACTACTTTTGGGGAACAGTAGTAAGTAAAGTAGTTTTACTACTTTTGAAGTTGAGTAGTAAGTAAAGTAGTGACACTACTTTTCAAAAGTAATTAGCCCAACACTGGATTTAAGGCAACTATAGGGTAGGACCTTTGGTAGGACTTAGTTTCTTCATTCTTGCATCAAGAATTTCAATTACCTTACCTACTATCTACAAATTAATGTTTATATTCATGTAACCATTGAGAATACCTAAATCAAAGCCTAAATTTCTAATTTTACATAATCAACTACCTATTAATCAACTACCTAAACTAACCCTGTGTGAAAGTTTATCCTCTGCTCCTTCAAGGCCGCGCACCTGCAGCGTCTTTGCTGCTTTAAGGAAAGCCGGCAACGCGTCCGTCTGCAGTAAAACTTCACCGTAGTACATGAAGGTCAGCAGTGAGTTCACTTCCGAGAATCCAATGTCTTGCATTATTAGCACTGGATGCGGAGATGGATTCGCCTGAAATAGCATGTCAAAGTCAGAAACAAGCGATGCTTAGAGTAGTGTTCATCGAGTAGAGCCTTGATCTATTACAGTAGGTACTTAACTTCAAATTGACAGTAAAATAAAGCACTAAACAGATTTCAAATTGAAACAATATGAACAGTCTGGGACTCATGTCTGGGACAGTGACAGATAAAATTCATTGCCAATTTTACCTAGTAGGTATCTACTTTCTACTTGTACCTACCAATTGAAATTTTCAGAGATTTTCAAACAGAATTGCAAAACATAATTTTTAATTAAAATATAAAAATAATTCTACAAATTGGAATGGAGCTATTCAATTAGTGAGTCATCCAACAGATTAAAACTTTAAATTTGCTCAATAGCTGTGTGCATTCAGAAACGTGGCTCTGATGTCTGATCAATCATTCATCAATTTGTTGAATGTCCATCTTCGTCAATTTTACAGTAAAGAAAAATTGTATTGAATTGAACACAATAAAAGCTTAATATATTTCTCCACAATATTTCTTACTTTTACGCATGATTCTAATGGTATCGAGATGGCCATTTACTAAAAGTAAACATGCTCCAATAAAATTAAGATTTCCATACGCACCTTAATAATTGTTTTAAAGAATGGACTGCAAGCAGATAAAATTAATTTATGAGCTCCAATACACTGTCCATCACTTGCCAAAGTTATGTCATAAAGACCTTCTTCCTCCCAAAGGCTCTTGAAATTTGATATAAAGTTTGAATGGAAACTATTCCATTTCAGACAAATTTGCTCGCCCATTGTTGACGAAATTCACGTTAAACTGGATAGTCTGAAATAGAATCTGAAAGAAAAGTAATAGGTATTCAGCAAAGGATACAAAAGCATCAGAAGAATGGTGTAACGATAATGATTTCAAGATGATTAAGTAAGTCCTCCACCCACTCTGCAGCAGTGAGATAGTTTGCTGGCATTGTTGGGAGGTCGGCACACGAACACACAACTTTTTCACTTGAAAACAATAAGCCTATTCTCCAAATAGTTATCACGTCATGGACGTGATGGCTTCACTGCAACTGGTCTATAAACAAGTGGTCTATAAACAAGTGGTCTATGAACAAGTGGTCTGTGAACAAGTGGTCTATGTACATGTGGTCTACAAACAACTGGTCTACAAACAACTGGTCTAGAAAACGCCCATCTTTGGGCAGAACTGTACATGGGACAGAAGTGGGGGTGATATTCTTCACTATCACTGCAGTAATTAACTTTTTAGAAAACATTTACCACAGTTTCAGACCAGTTGTTCATAGACCAGTTGTTTGTAGACCACTTGTTTGTAGACCAGTTATTTGTAGACCACTTGTTCATAGACCACTTGTTTGTAGACCAGTTGTTTGTAGACCACTTGTTTGTAGACCAGTTGTTTGTAGACCACTTGTTCATAGACTACTTGTTCATACGCCACTTGTTCATAGACCACTGGTTTGTAGACCAGTTGTTTGTAGACCAGTTATTCCTATGCTTAGTATATACGACAAGTAGTACCACTATGTTCATTAGTTGTTTCAACATCAAGTAATGAAAGATTGTTCGAACTTTGGGACATTTTCCATCTAATTAAGGAGAATAATTTAAATCGAATTGAACAGAAATTTACATAAACGTTTATGTAAAATCGGTGTTAGTAAAGTCTAAATAATTTTAGACTAAATCAGAGCAAGTATTAAAATTAAGTCTATCTGGTTTTTTAAAAATCTTCAGGAATTTTTTCGTTTGATCAGGAAAACAAAACGGTAAATTTCGGAAAAATTTACATTTGCATTTTTTGTTTTATACGATTATACCGGGTGGCGCAAAAGAAATCACCCTGATTGAGAGGTCACTTTATCGAAACTATTATAGATATGATTCCGAAATTTTTACACATTATTAGAAAACACACAAAAGTGTATATATTATAAGATTTGAAAATTCAAAACTTTTTTCAGGTAATACTATAGACCCTCTCTCAAATCTTGTAAAGAAACATCCACCATCAACCTTACTCGGGTTGGGTTTCTTTGTACCCAAACGCAAGCACATGTTCAAGGGCTGTAAATACCTTGCTTAGTTCCCTCCACGGTGTTCCCTCTTTCCTGTGATGTGATGCTCCAAGTTCTCTCATCAAAACCATGGGCATGCAAAAAAATAGGCGGCAAAATACAAAATATGACGTCAACGGTAACATGAGTAGAAAGCTTATATTAAATTGAGAAATGTCGTTTGTTTTAATAATATGAATTTAAGTATGATAGAATTCCCAATGACTTGCAGGTGATGGTGAACAAGTTGCGGTGCCTTTATCATAGGTACCACTCTTTTTGACAGTTAGGTATTTCAAAAATCTGTTACATGAATACATGAAAGCCTCAAAGGTGTGATTACAAATGTTATGGCTGGCCAGATTGTCAGAAATCGTGTAAAATCAGATAAAATGTCGGTCCATGACCATGCAAAATTTGAACTTGTTCGGATATTAATTAATTTTTCACCTCAAATGAGAATTTTGCGAAAGTAAACGCCATGCATGTGTCCGTGCCGCGCTGGTGTGTAAACTTCCTTGTCTATTGGTTGATCAATAATTGATGTGATCTGGGCAGTGCAAGCAAAATCACAAACAAACAAACAAACAAACAAACAAACAAACAAACAAAGAGAGGAGTTTGTGAAGAAATACAGCTTGTGAACAATTTGACCAAGAAAACAGGTACAAAATTGCTTTTGATTTTGAAATACAGTAACATAATGATGGGCACATGAT
Organism: Leuctra nigra; assembly: GCA_934045905.1. Taxonomy (NCBI): domain Eukaryota; kingdom Metazoa; phylum Arthropoda; class Insecta; order Plecoptera; family Leuctridae; genus Leuctra; species Leuctra nigra. The sequence goes on from OW203761.1 coordinate 43,338,205, forward strand.
TAAGGATTGAAACACATTGATTGCAAGTGAACACGTGAAATAAACCTTAGTCATTAGAACCAAGATATTATCATACAGTAATTCAGCTAAGTTGGTCATGAACTTGAAGTAAAGTGCGCAGTTTTTCTCATTTTCATCTATAGTTATGAATTATTGTTACATCATAGAAACTAAATTCTCGTTACAAATTGAGTTTTAGGACAGATCTGCAACTATATACACAGCATGTTGCCTATAAGAACAATCATTTCTTCATGTAGGGACTATAAGGGTCATTTTCCCTAACAAAAGCATGGAATTAAGGCCTTACGTATATGACCTGAATGACACGCGTTGTGGTTATTTGCTTTTTATTCTCTTGTTTGATGAAATATTTCAGATTTTTCAATGGATTCGATATCTCAGAGTCAATACGCGTCTAAAGTGTGCCAATTCAACTTTGTACGTGTAAAAATAACACAAAACGATCCATTTCTGTGTCTGAATATTTTTAACTTTTATCCCAATGTTAGATGTGTATAACACCCCGACTTTGTTGTCAACAACTTAAGATAGAGCTAAAAATATATTAATATGTCTTCATAATCCATACGATCCAGACTACTCATTCCAGACCTACTCCATTATACATACCGTATTGCGCAAAAAAAACACTGAAAGGTCACTATACATATCGAAACTAAGATAGGATTCTGAAATTTTTACACATATTAGAAAACATACCAAAATTTAATATGTGAAAGATTCAAACATATTCATTAACAAAAAAAGGTACAAATTGTTGAAGTTACAGTTGAAAATTCAGATTAAACCAGACGAAATTAACGTGTTTGAAGAATTGATTTTGGAGTTACTGTGTATGACTTCGGTGAATTTATGTTTATTTATGAATTTCTAAGCGAACATAAATTTATGTTTAATTAATCTATGCGAATTTGTCTTGGATTCAAGTGAATAGGTATATGTGTGAATTTATGTAACTTTCGTACGGTGATACTAGCGCTCGGTCGTTTTAGAAAATTGAGAGAGAAAAATTGTTTCATAATTGAGTGTTTGCTTATTGCATCGTTAATTAGGCGCCTGTTATTCAACAAAACCTCGCAAAACTATGAAATTTGCGATACGATTGGAGACCAAACCCGGTGACCAATTGATCTCAATTTTAATCATGATTAGATGAAGGACAAACTTAGGGTTATCACTTGACTTATTTTTGAAATTTAATTTTATACGACACCCAGGGAGACAAGAAAATAGCTATTTTTTCACAAAAAATCCACTAATTATTACTAATTAACGAAACAAAAATGATAAATGTACCAAGGGATAACCCTAAGTTTGTCTTTTATCTAATCACGATTAAAATTTCAAATAATTTGGTCTACCCATTTCGTCTCCAATCGTATCGCAAAAAGTGTGTACAAAGAGCTGCAAAATCGCTCGCGCTCATTTCCAATTCACCGTTGGAAATTCAGCTATACAATATCTTTCCCTCCATATCTCTTCTTGAAACAACGTCTCTATAAGATACAGACATGCTTTACTAAATGGAGTAATTTTTTTGTCAAACTTACTTATGTACAAAACAGGTGATTCTTTTCAAAAGATTCTAGTTCTTGTTTAAACTCAAACGCGCGCTATTTAAACGCTATAACACGATTTTTCAACATCTTAATTGAAAAGTTCACACATTATATTTTCATATTAAAAGTTCTATAACATATGAAAGTTTCAGTTTAATATCTTGTATAGCTTTGATGTAGTGACCGGTGATTTTTTGCGCCCCCGGTATTACTTAGTACCACCTCAGAAGAGATAGTGGATTCAAGGCTTTACCAAAGAGGATGTAATATTTGCTCAAGGATGATATTACTCCACCAAATCATAAATAACAAATATTATTTTATCCTTTGTAATGTATTTTTCCACTTTTCCGTTTGATTAAATTAAGTAATATTTCCAGGATACAATAACATCATGAGAACCAACTGAGTTTCAAAAATGACTCAGGACATTTTTTGACAAATTTAAATGTTGGTGTATCTTTGGGGCTGTTCATTGTTTGTCACGCAAAAGAGGCCATCAAGCTGTGTTGGTTCATCCCGTATGAAAGTCTACTTGTGGGTTAATAGTCCGCCGGCCGCAGGTTCGAGGTCAAAATTGATTTATGATTTTAGGATGTAAAATCATTTGCCTATTGCTATTGAGTCATTCCAAGTCAGTTCGACCGATGAACAGGTTTTGATGATCCTTTTCGATTTTGATGAAACTTGTTAGGACTGTTTACTATTCCAAAAAAAGCTTATTATCTACGTATTTTTCAGTTTCACCAAACTGTCATCTCGAATCGAATTACAGCTAACTCGAAATTTTAAATTTTCTTTAAAACAATGCAATGTCTCAAAGTGTTTTAACAAAAATGTAGATAATTGTACACACTTTTATATAAAACATAATTGGCCCATAAAAATAAAAATTGATTGGGGGAAACTCAAAATTTTTACTTCTTTGACCCCCCAAAAACGGCGTCGTTCAATTTTTTTTTGCTAAACCTCAGTGAAAAACAATATATTTAATTTAGGTTTAGAGTGGAAAGACCAGTCTTGGGTAGTAACGTAACGAAAGTAACGCGTTACTGTAACGAAATTACTTTTTTGGGTAACGAGCCAGTAATTTTATTACAAAATTTTTGAAGTAACGTCCGAGTAATTTCATTACTTTTTTCCATGTAATTTGAGGTTAGTAACGCGTTACAAATTGTCGCGCCTCCACTGTTGTTTTCGTACATCTTTTGCAAGTTGTGGAACTAAATTCACGATGAGTAAGATGAATTTAAGCCTGAATTGATTTACCTTTATCTTTTGGACGATTTTTTAATCATAAACACCTAGAATCGCCTTGTAAAATAATGTCAAATGGATATATTCACTAAAATGACACGAGAATCTCTTTGCATGCTGGTTGTAGGATAGGCGCAATTTTTCTTATTTTGTTTTGTGTACATTTCGGAAATCACGGAAAATTTCGAAGTAATTTCGTTACTATTGTTCATAAAATGTAAAGTAATTTCATTACTTCTTAATAATTGTAACGGTAAAGTAATTTTACTACATTTTAACCCAAGTAATTTGTAACGTAATTTCATTACTTTTTAAAAGTAGGTAATTTACCCAAGTCTGGGAAAGACTATTATTTCCAGAACATTGTATTAATATATACCGCGCGGAGGGGTAAAACCAGGGTGCATGTGAAGTGCTAAAAGCGGGTTTCAAGAGAAATTAAGGATTTAAATATTGAAAGGTTGGGATTAAAAAAAATTAAAAATTGTAACGTCATCATCATTGTATTTACTATCTATTCAGCTAAAGTTTTGAGTGGGCATACTTTTGGTTTCAGAAATATAGATGTTATGTACCGCTTTAAATATAGAAAGGTTAGGATAAACAATATCAATATTTTTGTATTGTCATCATCATTGTTACTACCTGTTCACCTAAGGTTTTGAGTGGGTTGAATTCGATACGGGATGAGAATTTGGCGAAACTAAATAAATACGGATATACGTATTTATAATAAGCATATTATATGGTTATTTAGAATAGTAAACAATCCTAGCAAGTTTCATCAAAATAGAAGAGGGTAATTCTTGGGTAATTTTTGGGATTTTTGATGTGGAATGACTCTATTATTTCCGCAATAAATCAACCACTAACCGCTGCACAATATGTCAAATTGTAGTTGTTCATAGACCACTTGTTCATAGACCACTTGTTTATATACCAGTTGTTTGTAGACCAGTTGTTCATAGACCACTTGTTTATAGACCACTTGTTTATAGACCACTTGTTTATAGACCACTTGTTTATAGACCACTTGTTCATAGACCAGTTGTTTGTGGACCACTCGTTCATAGACTAGTTGTTTGTGGACCACTTGTTCGTAGACCAGTTGTTTGTGGACCACTTGTTCATATACTAGTTGTTTTTAGACCATTTGTTCATAGACCAGTTATACGTAGACTCATATTCCAATTATAGTTTGAAATAACACCGATTTTTAAAGTGTTGAATCAAGAAAAATGTTTTTCATATAATGTTAGTAAAGTTATCAATATACCCCTACCACTGTTTCAAGTACAGTTCTACTCAAATAGAGGTGTTTTGTAGCCTAGTTGTTTATAGACCAGTTGTTCCTAGACCAGTTGTCTGTAGACCAGTTGTTTGTAGACCGGTTGTTTATAGACCAGTTGTTCTTAGACTAGTTGTTTGTAGACCAGTTGATAATACCCCGTCATGTAGGTAAGTTATAATTTGATGAAGAGTCGTAAACAGGGGTAAAATAGTTATGAAATATTAACTTGAAGATATTACGTAATAGGTAACTTATTCAAGAATAATTGGGATCTAGCAAGGAACATAGGAGCCAACCATAAGTCAAGACTGTAAGCACTTGAAGTCGGGTCTACTTGAATTGAAAGTGATAAGAACTGCAAGTGCTCTTTGGCAATGTGCAAAATATGCTTTGATTACATTTCGGCAAGTTGACAGATAAATATCAAAAACCCATCCTCTCCACCTAGACTTGACAGTCTGTCCACTGTTGAAATGGAACAATGTACACTAAAACCAATTAAAAACGGTATTTGAACAAAACAGATTGGCTGCTGGTCCGGTTCCTTGACAATCAATCCTTGTTATTATCAATGAAATGAGAGCTCACCGAGCCTACTAGAGTTAATGATGCGTTAGCAAAGATTTCATGGGATGATGCCATCAAACCATTATCAGCCAATCCTTTTCTTTCGAATACCGTTTATTATTTGTTCGAGTGTAGGTGCCTACCTACCTTGAAATTATTTATTGATCTGACCATGGAGTTTAACAGTAAATTATCTTACATCCCAACTCCCAAGTACAAAAACACTAGAAACCTAACCCAACTTACCTACCTATCTACCTACTTCCCTGCAAACAACAGTTTGCTGAGAGAAACCATTGAATAACGCTCACTGTTTTATTTATCCTATTAACAAACAAGTGGGTATTTTAACAATTACTATAGTTTTACAGGAACTATTCAAGCAAAATACGAGAAATGCGATCGAAAAATCAGTCAACATTCAAGACAAGTTCCATTTACCTTCCTCAAGGTCACATTCCAGTGCCACCTAGTGCAAAATGCAAAACTGCAGTACCGACTGCCGCCATAAAATTGGCGGGAGATGTAAACTGAAAGTTCTTGTCGTTTCTCAAAACATATAATTTTTAATAGGTTCCATCCACGTTCCATCTATTGTTTGTGTTTCACACAGGACAAATACAGGTAGACTTACTCCCAGTTGTAGGAATACTGTCCACCCAATAATGTGTCCAACTAATACCATCAAATGGTAAAAATGCATTTTTTGTCATTTCTTAAAATATGAGAAAATCTAATTAATTATGCAATCAATAGCTCTCTTTCATGCAAGTAAACACAACTTATATTTTAAATAGTAACTCCCTGCTACAAGATAATCTAAATTACCTAATTATTCATTAGTCACTGAGGGTAGGTTTATAATAAACACATCAATGATTTGCAATTTTTGAAAAATAAAAATAAACTTTTTGATGAGAATTCTTATGAAAAAGTTCTTAATCCAAAAGGAATTACAATCTATGTGGATGCCTTGTTTCATTGACTAAGAAAGAGGAGAGTGCAATGGAACAGTAAGGTTGTGATTGTGCATGATGTTCATAAAAATCTGAAGAATAGGATTTCTGAAGATAATTGACTTCTGAAAAAGAGTTTATTAAATAATACATAGATTTTGATTATTGATATTAATTAAATCATTTGATAAACTCACGGCTCCTCATATATATTCCTTAATTATATTGAATATAAGTTCCATTTGCTTCACATTCCCGGCCTGTTCACAAACTTGACAGATTCAAGTTACACATTTTGTCACAGGTCATGAGCGCTACTTTCTTGACCACCCTAGCTTAGAGAGCCTATTTGAGAAAACAAGGACTCTGGTGGTTATTGTGGTAGTACTAGGTAAATGGCGGATGACTGGGGCACATAATATGTATACAAATATTTACTTTAGGGGTTTGTTATAACAACAAACATTTGTGTAAGTTATGACAAATGTACACTTATAACTTCATTACAATTTCAATTGTTTCTCCTTGTTCACTGCACTTGGAAATACGAACTGTAAAAACAAATATAATCGCTAAATATAATACATCGCTTATTTGTGCGAATAAACTAGGGTGGAAAGTGGTGCTGGCTGGACAAAATATGTAACTCAATCTGTAAGTTTGTGAATAGGCCAGGAATATGTAGGCTGTAGTTAAACAAAACTTATAATGGAAGCCGTCGTGGATAACTATATATTTAGAGAGGTCACTCGGAAGTCCAATCTGAAGATTACATCATCACATGTCCTCTATGTACATCGAGAAAAGCACAGAGGTTAAGATAACGTCACTGACAAGTACATTATCAGCTGAAACTTAAGTTCATGGGAGAGATCTGATTGTTCGGAGTTACGTCGGTGCCTGGGCGAGGTCGCGCGATGGGAGCAAAGCCTTCCACGAGAAGATCGCTCTCCTGCTGACTTCGCTTCTGAGCTATTGTACGCAGAAGCGCTTTGCCTTCTTCTTTCGTCTAAAACAAATTCAAATTTTGCGATTTTATAGTATCTACCTAGTTGAGCACCAGCAAGCACAATGGAAAGATGAAACCAGGGGGTCTATTCTAGAGTTTGTTGAAAATGTTCGCCATGCGGAAATGAGCCACTGCACAATGGATTCAGATAATTTAACATTGAAAAAACAAAATATTTTACTTAATTTCGCATAGTCGAACAGTTTCGCATGCGGTTTCAACTCGAGAATAGGCACCCAGGTAACAAATGCACAAATTTTGAATGGTATTTGAACGAAACGGATTGGCTGCTGGTCAGGTTCCTTAACAATCAATCCTTGTTATTATCAATCATCTACTAGAGGTAGATGACGAGTTAGAATAGACTTCATAGGATGATGCCATCACATTTTTTTCAGCCAATCCATTTCTTTCAAATACCGTTTTATCATTTGTTGAGTGTACCTATACAAAATCTTCTAGATATTCTACAAGAACCAAACCAAGTACCTAAAGAAATTTGAAACAATGTATGTCACTGCCCCACATTCGAGTCCTTACTTAACTTTTTGTGGCAAAAATATATTTTTAACCTGTATTCCTCTATGTTAACTTCTCAATACAGAAACACTAGTTCTGGTTATTTCTGCAAAGTGTGCCGCGGACACTCACCTCCTCAAACTCGAGGCAGTTCTGAGCGTACTGGTACGCCTCGTCGAGATTGGATCTCTTGACGTGGAAGTTGGCTAAGTACTTGTACGCAGCACTGTGTTCGCTCTTGTCAATCTGCCGGCTCTCGTTCTCCGAGACGTACTCCGTGTACGCCGCCGCCGCGTTGTCGCATTCCGACAACTTGTCGTAGAGTCTGGAAGGAAGCAAAACATTATTTCAACGTTTAATGTCAAGTGTATTTGAGTTGGCTAGCTTCAAAATGTTCACGAAATTATTAAATAATTGACTAAATGCTTGTCTACGCAAAATCTAAATAAGAAATGAACTTTAGGGTCAAACATTGTTTGGCATAGTTTGTACTTAACATTTTGCTTCACGAGATAAGCAAAATTAGCTTATTTAGGTATGTCCATATTTTTAGTGCATTTTATTTTTGATAAAATTAATTCACATCATTAAATTTATGCACGAAGAGTAAGAGTAATAAAAGTAAGAAGAGAAAAACTAAAATTAAATTAAAATTGTTAATGAACTGTAACAATTTGCAATGTTTCTTCTTTGGCTTATTTGTCACACAGATTTCTATCTAGAACATTACACTGGAACGAAATGTTAGCGGGAAATGTCACATTGACGCAGCGAGGGAGGTTCGGATATTTCATTTTAAGGTTCGGTTTGCGAACATCTAAAGCCGTTTCGTTTTTCTAACCGGTTCGCCCAACCCTAAAGAACTTGATTAAAATTAATTAAGCAAGCGTCACCACAGTACTGTTATGGCATTTTTCTATGTGATTTTGAAGCAGTAGGTACCTACCTACACCGAGGTTACATCATTCAACCAATCGATCTGAAATTTTGCACACATTCTACTTACTGTAATCTGAGTGGTTTCGTGTACCTATAGATTTTGAACAAGATTCTGTGATTTTTTGAAAACTAAAACTGGAACTGTATGACCGATCAACTTCAAATTTTGCATACCTAGTCATCGGGAGCAATATTTTGAGTGTTTTGGTCCATTTTCAGACTAATATGTACCTAGGTAGTTAAGACGGCTGGGTAGTGAGTTTGACCTTGAAGAGTTTTTTAATCGATTTTTATCAATATCTTTTTCCAGTGTAATTGTTAACAAAATAGGGCTATGTACGTGAATTCAGAACAGTTCAATGAAAATAATTTCATAGTTTGGAATAAGCTATTAGTTTTATTTTGTCCAACAGGTGTTTAGAACCCGAAAATTACTAATTTTCGGGTTCTAAACAACTGTTGGACACCTGTTACCCAGCCGTCTTAACGTAGAAAGTTATTGACATTTTACGGACAAAATGGAAATTGGAGTGAAAGAGAACTTATAAAGGAGGCCCTCAGGCCATGAATTTTAACCTCTGCTACACTTTTGCAATTTCTAATCGGTTCATATTATTGCGGTGACTAAAGCTCAACCACAATTCAGAGGTATGTCACATTCTCAAGTACAAGAGATAAGAGTTATAAAATGAATGGATATTTAAGTAGGACAAGTAAAATCAATTCATAAAATATGGTGCACATATCGCGTTGATAAGCGAGCATTCGTATTGTATGCGATTTGATATGCGTTTGTAAGTCTCTGCTCTACAGGCCTTGGAACGGAAGCATCAAGATGGCACTGCTAAAAATAATTAAAATTCCTGGCATAAATTTGCAAATATTTCAAGATTATAGAACAAAATGTCCTTAAAATCACAATAACTTTTGAAGATAACGACAGATTAGTCTGAAAATTGGCAAAAATATCTAAAATATGGTCCCAATGACCATGCAAAGTTTTAAGTTGATCGGTCAAACGGTTCTAGTTGATTCTAAAAATCACAAGATAGATGGTTTTAAATTTTATCCAATGGGAGGATTTGGCTGAAACTTTGTAAGATTGGGGACAATATTGGTTGCGATTACTTTGCAAAATTTCAAATTGATCGGACCAACAAAATAAATCAAAAGATAATTTTTTGAAAATTTGAACCAATCACAGGATTCTGTCCAAAACAATCCCAGAGACCGCTTACATTACGATAGTATGTGTGCAAAATTTCAGATGCCAAATTTTTAAGCCCCATTTACACGGTGCAATTTCTTGAACAACTTCTGTGTCACAGAAGTTCTGCACATGTGCAGATTCCCTTTATCATCTCAAAGGTGAAACTGCGCACGAGCAGAACCTCTGTGGCACAGAAGTTGTTCAAGAAATTGCACCGTGTAAATGGAGCTTTAGACCTGGGCAGTGCAGGCAAAAAATAAACAAAAAACAAACAAACACACAGAGAAAGTGCCTCTTCAGTACCGTGGTGACGCTCGCTTAATTATATAAATACCTAATAAACTCTAAGTAATGAGAATAAAAATTTAACAGTAAGGGACCCACATATTTTGAATACCCGAGGGAACAATCAAACAAAGTGCAAACTCACTTGGCGAGCTTGAGAAGTGCAGTGCCCTCAATGTCCCCGACGCTTCGAGCCTTATAATAGCACTTGATAGCATCCTGAATCTTGTCCAGCTTCTCGTAGGTCTCTCCGAGAGCGATCAGCATGCGACTGTCTCCGGGCCGCAGCTGCTGAGCTTGTTTGTAATAGTATAAGCAGTAGAACGACATCTTGAGGATTTCATACGTCTGCCCAAGGCCGTACCAAGCTCGGTAGTCTCTGCGGTTCACCTCTGAACAAGAACTTGAACTATTAGTAAGGAAACTTTGACAGCAAATAGCACATCACAATGCTATTGCTATGTGAACAATGAAGTCTGTGTAGGATGCAGGATTTTGGCTAAATTTACATTTTACTAGCCTTTTTTCATATTTAACCAGCATTTTTACTCCTTTTTACTCCTTTCCATAAATATTTTTCTTTCTTTTTATGTAGTACTTTGTTTTACGCCCACTTTCACATATTTATTCTGTACATTTGCCTCATCGCATTCCAGTCCTTCCCTGAGGTGGAATTCTATAACTCCATTGCGAACGCTTAGCAATTTCTTCCATTTAAGGATTAACATTGAAATAATTGCTAAGCGATCGCAATGGAGTTATAGAATCAGGGCCCTGAAGAGATTGCTTGTATGGAAGAAGACCAAAGTAACATAAAAAGTAAAAAATACATATGTTCCTCCTACCACAATTTATGTTTAAAATTTTTATTGACAAAATAAAGATCCTAGGTACCTACTTGAACTTGAACATTGTGTAATAAATTTCTTTTCATTTGCTCGATTCAATTTTTAGATAATTTATAGCCTACAGATTTCCAGTGAGTGAATAGTGATTGTTACAATTCAAATATCCTACCTAGAGCAGAAAAAAAAGATATGATCATGACAATGAAGTTAAATCGAGATTGCATTACTGACAATGAGCAGATCACGTACCTATTGCCTGTCTGTAGCTCTGAATCGCAGCATTGGTATTCTTCATCTCCATGAACTCGTGGCCCATTAAAGTCCACGCCGACAGGTAATGTGGATTCAACTTCAACGCTCGCTGGAAGTACACGACAGACTTTTGGTGCTCGGAACGCAAACTATAGTAGTTTCCTGGACACAATCAAACAGTTCAGTTAGTATTGTCAGGGATAAATTATAAATTACAAAACACAATTCAAAACTATTCTCTTACCTATAACACAACACGTTTCAACTTTGTACTTGTCGATCTGGCACACTGTGTGAGCCAAGTGAGCTAGTTCAACTCTCATCTCTTTGACATACAGAAGATTGGAATACGTATCGAGATTGTCCAGTCGGTACGGATCCTGAGACTGCAACTTGCGGAATGTATCGATCGCAGAATCAACGTCTCGCTTGTTGTGGTAGATCATTGCAATCTGAGCCGTGATATAGTTACTCTTTTCGAAACCTTTATCTTGCAAAGCCCAGTAGATTTCTAGAGATTCTTCGTTTAGCTGCAGATCCAAATATACATGAGCTATGAAGAAATGTTTGATCCAATGGTCAGGAAGTTCCAATTTGTCAAGCTTCGTTTTATCCGTGATAAGCGTTGATAGCTCTAACCAACCACCCCAATGCATCGGTTCTTTTAAGATGGCTTGCTGAAGAATTTTAAGTGCGTCGTTTAATAGATCCAATTTTTTTAGAATGACACCATACAAGTAGAGCCCGAATCCATCCAGCTGCCGACTGCTATGATCTCTCTTCAGCTCACAGGCTAATTCTTGGAGATTTGCATTTTGATTTGTGTCGAAAGGTACAGCATAGTCTGTCATGTCATCAGTTTTCTTTTTCTCTCCGGAAAGATACCGTGCATAATAGTAGAGGAATCTGGTTCGAGGAGATTTAGAAGAGTTTGTGTAATGTGCACATCTGTCATATTCCCTTAGATCGAAAAAGCTCTTAGCCATCATATATAGATCCTTGTCTTCATCATCCGCGGGATCAGATTTGCGATCAGCAGGTGAATTCAGGGTGACATTATTCAGTGAGAAGTTCAGTTCTGCCAACCTGAAGAAAGAATACACAGTACTTACTCTGTACTCAACACTTTGCTCAATTTACTTTTAATACCTACCTAATACAATTGAGAAAGCTTAAAGGTTATGGAAACTATTTCATCTAATGTCATACCTAGCATGGTGGGAGCTTTTTTATTATTGGTAAAATTTAGAGGTAGGTACCTACCTAGATTATTAAAGCGAAATTGAGTCTCATTTACCCTGTTCTGAAATTTTATTTGTTATAGTCTTACTTAAGAGATTTCGCAGGGGTTTAAGAGTTATGGAGCCATTTTAAGCCCCCCCCCACCCCCCTTTTGTTGAGAGTAATTTAAGGTTCCCTTTAATCGCGTTATAATTGCAAATTGCACGCAGGACGAGAATCATCTCTCCATAAACCGCGACAAGTAGCAATTTGACGCCATCTACCATTATAAACTGCACTGTAGTTACTGTGACACGTCGAGTCACACGACAATCGCTCAATGCGATTTATTGAAGTTAAACTAAGTTTTTTGCGTGTGACAGACTAGAATCGTGCAACTCTGACTACACCCCTTTTCGTTGTTTTCTAACGATAAAATTGCAAAACTGAAGCCTTTGGGATTCATGGCAACCTTACTTAAAGCGACTAAGAGCTAGTTAATGGTGTTCATTGCGACATTGCCCCGTAAACACGCGCTTGTCGGTCAATTACATGCCGTTAAATGTCAATTGTGATATAACGACATATTGACATAGCGCTGACCGGACGGCTGGGACCAATGTGTATATGAATGGTTAACATGCCAAGATTGATGTGCCAGTCCACAATTTACGTAACGGAGAGCCGTGGCCCACAGCTGGTCCTGCCAAAGTTAATGTAAGGTGCCTTTACAGCATCTTCCATTCTCATATCGCATCCAATACATCAGACCTTCCCTTTCAGTGGGTAGGTAGTATTACAAACCAAATGAACTAGCAGCTATAGAATTAAACTATGCGAACAACACACGGAACTTAGTAGTGATCTCCACTTATAGATCGCCATTAGGAGATTTAAATCATTTTATGGCCACTTTGGAACACATTCTAGAAAAAATTACTTCAGAAAATAAAGATGTTGTCCTAACTGGCGACTTTAATATAAATACTTCTACAAAATCAAGGGAGAGTGAAAATCTAATAAACTTAATTGCTGCATATAATTTAAAATTAACAATACAAGGGCCAACTAGGATCGATTCTAGATTCAATACGGCCAAGACAATAGACAACATAGCGACCAATCTACCCAGCTATATGTTCTCTACTGAGGTTACAGAAAACAATCTCTCAGACCACACGGCTCAAATTATTTCAATAAAACTAAAATTAAAATTTAATCCTCCAAGCAAAACAATTAACATTCGAAAATTGAATAAAGAAAATACGGATAATTTTAAAGACATGCTTAAACACACATCCTGGGAGGAAATGTATAAACTCGATGATCCAAATGAAAAATACAACATGTTCTCATCAATCCTTTGTGAAAGTTTTGATCAATGTTATCCAGTAAAAAGTGTGAAAATAAACCATAAATTTATAAAGCAAGAATGGATTTCACCAGGAATTAAAAATTCGGCAAAGAACCTAAAATTTCTTTATCAGCTACAGCTTCACTACAAAACTGAAAAATTAATAACAAAATACAAACTCTATAAAAAAATTTACAAAAAAACTATAAAAGCAGCAAAACGACTGATAATAAACAAAAAAATAAAGGAGAAATCAGGTATTGATAGAACAAAAACCATATGGGAGATAGTGAAAAGGCACACTAATAAGTCAAAGATTCAACAAAACAAAAACATTGTCATAAATCATGAAAACCAAACTATCAAAGATCCCATAAAAATTGCTAATATTCTAAATAAAGACTTCGCTAACATAGCCCAAAACCTTGATGTAAATTCTTCAGAAAATGCGTTTAATAGGCATTTAACTAAAGCAAAGCGACCCGTATATTCATTTTTCATGGACAGTACATGCGATACAGAAATAATTCAAATTACATCAAAGCTAAAAAACAAAAGGTCAGCTGGAGTAGACAACCTCCCAACTTGTATATTAAAGAAAATTGTTACGAATATCTCTCTACCGCTAGCACATATTTTTAACGACTGTATTGATAAGGGAACCTTTCCAAAAAAACTAAAAATAGGTAAAATCACACCGTTGTTTAAGAAAGGGGATAGAAATAAGTCGGAAAACTATCGACCGATATCAATTCTACCCAGTATATCAAAAATTTTTGAAAAATTAATTCACACTAGAATAATAACATACCTTGAGAGGGAAAAACTTCTTACAGAAAGCCAGAGCGGATTTCGGAAAAATAAATCGACGACTAACACAATAGATAACTTCATTCAAAACACTATAAAGGGATTAGAGGATGGTGAACAAACCATTGGAGTTTTTTGCGACCTGGCAAAGGCCTTTGACAGTATTAACCATAAAATACTATTAAGTAAACTGGAATATTACGGAGTCAGAGGACCTGCCCTAGATCTACTCAAATCATATATGCAAGATAGGGTGCAACAAGTTGAAATTACACATATGAATGAAAAGAGAGAGGAAATAAAACATTTATCAAATCCAGAACCTATAATAAATGGTGTTCCACAAGGTTCAATCCTAGGTCCACTTTTATTTATAATTTACATTAATGACCTCCCCGACACAATTGTAGCTTCAGAAATCTACGCAGATGACACAAATATTACAATTACAGGCAAAACCAAGCTAAATCTTGAAGAAAATGCAAAATGTACTCTGTCAAATGCAACAAAATGGTTTTATGATAATCATCTGCTAATTCAAGAAACAAAAACAAATTATATGCATTTCAAATTAAAAAATGTAATAAATGAAACACCATTAAAAATTGTTATGTCAAATAAAAACGAAACTAGTTATCTAAGGGGAGTTGAGCAAACTAAATTTTTAGGAATCATTATCGATAAAAATCTAAACTGGAAAAGTCACTGCCAAAACTTGTTAAGTAAACTCAACTCGGCATATTTCTCTTTAAACACTAACACTTTAAACATTTAACAAACACTAAAACGGCGAAATTAGTATATTATGCAAATATCGAATCACATATACGGTATGGGATTCAGTTCTGGGGCAACTCAACTGATGCATCCAAAATATTTATACTTCAAAGAAAAGCAATTCGGGCTCTATTTGGACTCAAATACAAAAATAACACTTACATCAAGCCAGATTGCAAACAACATTTTGTAAAACATAAAATTTTAACGATGCCTTGCTTATACATTCTAGAGTCGATACTTGCAATTAGGTCCCAAGAAGAATTAATACAAAACAACAGTGATATTCATAAATACAACACCCGACAGAAAAATAACTTTCATGTAGATAGGCACAGGTCAACATGTACTCAAAAAAACTCTCTATTTTTCAAAACAAAAATGTATAATGCCCTGCCTAAAAATTTAAGAGATATACAAAAATACTCGCTGTTCAAAAAGCAAGTGAAAGAACTGTTAGTAAGTAAGGTATATTATTCGGTAGATGAGTTCCTGCTAGACAAATAAAAATAAACATATGTTTAATAATAACAACAATAATATTATTGTCATTATATTATTATTATTATTAAAATTATTAATTATTAATATTATTGTGTACCTGTCTAATTTCATTTTTTGACATTGAATCTCGTGAATGTGTAATAAATAATACTATGTAACTAGATTTAAAATATAACTGTAGCATGTAGATGTTAATTTATTTTATTTTTTTAATTGCAATGCTATTAAATATGTACTAGGTTACTAGATTTAGTTCGATGTAACCTTTCCACATACTCCACTGAATGGTGTCGACCATAGGAGTCCTTTCAAATGTATGTACCTCTTTAAAATGTACTCATTGAATATGGAAATAAAACTGAACTGAACTGAACTGAACTGTAGCCGAACCATTTCGTTTATCTTTGTTGTTAGAGCCAGACTTCTTTTAAATCCAAGCCGTCCCACCTTCGGTCTAGGTAGGCACCTACCTAACTAAGGTACCAAATACCTACCTACCAGTCAATCACCCAAAAACACATTCATCCTAGATCGTACACCTAGTAGGTTAGCTAGGTAGGTATACCTAAGGTTAGATGCAGGGAGGTAACATGGTCATGCACTAAACCTAAAGTTAGGTTAACAAGGGGCGTCTCTAGTATTTTGCTTACCACTTCGAGCTATTCATTAGGCCACGTTGGGTGCATCTTGAAAACCCCACATCTATGTCTTGCTTAACTGTTTTAAGGTCGACTATCATTGAATCCTCCATCATTTTATTACCTATACAAATTTATTTCTGACAGACAAGAAAATCTTCGTTCTTCTTCTCCCTCCCAATCCTCCCAATCTTTTTCAGCTTCTTCACTTTTATTAAGTTGTTCAACCTGAAAACTGGGTAGGGTTTGTTGCTTTGTTGCGTTGTCAGCTTGTAATTGCGGGAAATTTGACTGATTTGTCCATAATGCCATAAAAGCGGATTTTCTTTTATATTTTAAAGGGGCTGTGCATAAAGGACGTCACGCTTCAGGGAGGGGAGGGGTCACCAAAACGTGACACAGTGTGACAGGGGGGTGGGGGGGGGGGGGGGCCTGGAGCCAGTAGGACGTCACGTTTTGTATAGATATTGTAAAGCATTTTAAATTTCAGTTGATAAGTCGGGACCAGAAATTTATCTAAATACAGTAAAATTGATCAATTTTGTAGTCATAGAAATTCTACTTTGGGGGTAGAGATAGTTTTGTGAGTTTTGTCCTTTTAGGGGCGAGGGTTTTAAAAAGTGTGACACAGTGTGACAAGGGGGAGAGGGAGTGTCAAAATAACAAATTCTTAGCGTGCCATTCAGTTATGCACAGCCCCTAAGCTAGATCCTTCGCACTGTTCTCTACCTCAAAGGTAGAAGGCTCGATGTCCATTTTCTCGATATTGAGTTGCAAACTTTTGGAATCATGTAATTATGGGCGTTTACAAGGGGGAGAGGGTTGTGGGGTGTGTGGAATTTGTACACAGCAAACCAGACAAGATGGTATATAAAATATTTAAAAATTCAGAACGGATCAGACAAACGGTTGTGACCAAACGCGCAGGAAACGAAAATAATAAGAAAAAATACAAATAACAGAAATCCTATAGTCAAAAGAAAAAAAATCAATGGAGACGCACGGTTAAACATTGTGGAATTGTTTAGAATTTTGTAGAATTGTTTTAATGATGTTAATATTGGAGTAGGTACCTACAGCTTTGGAATAATATCTCGATCATCCCTTCGCTTATACCCCCCCCCCCCCCCCCCCCCGCCAAACAACGGAGATCGTACTACAGTCCGTTGTATGGCGGGATTGTATAAGCGTAGGGATGATCGACACATTTTTCCACGACCCTACCTATCTATACCCATCACCAAATGCGCAGTACTGACCACAACCATGACAAATAGTTTCCATTATCGGGAAAGAAGGTCTTGGCTTCCTGGGGATGTCAGATGTGGTGTTTTAGACCTATTTGACTCCCATTGAGAAATAAATGTGGCTGGGATGCTTACTTATTCAGATCCAGTGCGTGCAATACCATGGATATTAGTGTTCTCATCTAAGTAATATATTGTATAAGTCTGAATGGTGAGAATGGTAATAAATACTAACAAAATATATTTTTCATCTCTGTTTCTCTCTATTTTTTTTGTCGGTTGTGCTGTCTCTTCACTTGTCTCTTCAAATTTGTAATTTGGTGTTAAAATGAATAATTTTTATATAAATTTTATAAAAATTATAATCATTGAGCTCCGTTGGTCTCAATAACTGTATACGAAATGATCAAATACAGAGTATGAACTATACGCAATTTTATCTTTTTAACAGTGAGGATTATTAAAAAAATAGCACTGAAAATTTTGCGGATTATGCGTTTAAAGATTACAAAATTTCAGATTTAACAGAGAAACGGTATGTCCTAGTGCCATCAATCGGACATAAAAGCAGAGAAGAAATGCCAAAGTGTAAATGTACCTCTAGCTTAAAAAAAAAAAAACATGTTAGTAAACCTTTGTGATTGCGTTGCTTTATTAAACTTTTATTGTCCATTTGAAATAATAAAATGTGTCTATTGATCATCTTTTAGATGTGAGTGGTATCAAATTATTATCTAGAAATTCCGTCGCCAAAGTCAACGAAGAATTCACCATTTTATGTGAGACTGTAAACCGACAACCACTTGTAGAATGTGGTTTTCAAATACTGCATTTCAATTAATTCAACTTGAGCTAGGGAAAAGATTCCGAGAAGATTGTTCATAAACCAAGTCAAGATTGGACCGTTCAGCTGAGTTACCACGGTGAAGGAATTGAGAAGGGGGATTGTGGGGTTGTGATAAAAGCTGATAAAGATGCAGTTTACAACATCGGTTGCCGCGAAGGATTGAAGATGGTGCCTGTTAGTATGATTATACAACGGTTGCATTGACAAGTAGGTTCAATCCAATATCTATGGTTATAAAAGTTTCAAAAAATCCCACCTGAGTGGGTTTTATTGGTGTTTTTTTTGTGGGGGAAGGGGCACAGTTTTATTTAGATACATAAATCATACAAATTTTTATTAAGAAATCGTCTGGAATTTATTTCATATGAAAACTTTGAAAATAAAATGTTGTCGTAAAAATCTTTCAGCTCTTATAGATGTCATAAAGAGTACCAGTATCGAATTAACATTCCTATCGGGAAATTCCTATTAAATTCAATTCAAACTATATTATTGATCAGATTATAATTCATTACTTTCTATTAAAATACTTAATACTTGAATTATTCGTATATAACATTTCGCAAACCAAAACACAATATCAGTTTTTGATATTATCAAAGAATGATTCACATTTATATATTCACGCAATTATTTGTAAGGATTTTCTAAGTATCCAAAATATTACAGAAACAGACTCAATTTTTGAATCATAAAAAATAACCGAAGTTTCAAGCTCATCAGTTCCTAGCAGCCGCAGTGGAATATAAAATCTATCTCTTCCAGGAAAGAAAATCTTAGTCCTCGAAAAGAAATCTTCCTCGAAGGTTCGAATACAGAATTCTCTTGTTCACATTACGAGAAACTTGAGTTTTGTAACATACCTACTCACTCACATCGGCACGAAGACGAGGTGTTCAATGACAAGGACAACAGACACGTCGCATTCGGAACTGTTTGTCAGTTCTCCAGTGCTCTGGATGTTGGGAGATGTACACTGACAATAGACAATGTGTCGCTGGAGAGCAATGGTTGGGTGGAGTGCAGACTGGGAAACAATTCATAAGCTTATGGTCACACCACATCGCAACTAGTCGTTGCTGGTAATTTTATTTATACACCTACGTTTCAGCGAGAGATTCGAGAGTGGGCACCCTGGATCAACCTGTGCTCTGAAATTTTGAACACACACTAAACCATAAATGATCCATGCGTTGTGTCAGTTTTGAGTAAAATCTTCTAATTGGATGAAAAGAGATAATCAAGCGGTTTTTCCGATCGAATAACATCCAAACACTGTTAGAACATAATTATAAATAAGCTATAATGTGCACCCCACCTTGATCATTTACAAATCATTGTCTTAACAATGGATTTTCTTGGTGAGCTGATTTGTCTTTACATCAGATTATGAATGGTATGGTGTATCGCAATTAGCATCGCTGCAGAACAGTGCGACGTTAATCCCCACACAAAAAATTATGGTTAGACTATAGTTTGAACTTAGACGATAGGATGGTTTTTAGGATTTTTATGTGAACATTCGTTAACCCAAATGTAGATACAATCTGTTGTCTGTTCATGCTTATTGACATAAAATCTATCTTATACAGAACCGCCTAAAGATACCGTCGAATTAACTCTCATCTCAAAACCTGGCGATACACTAGAAGCAGAATGTACAGTTGGGTAAAGCCGTCCTCAAGCGGATAGCGGATATATCCTGGTACATTGGAGAGGAGAAAGATGATGGTAAGGAAGTCGTGGAGCTGCCGTATGAGCGTTGGAGATGAAAGATTGACCTTGAGAAGAGGAGACAGAGATTAAGGATAAAAGTGAAGCCAGAGGATCACGGGAAACAAGTGACGTGTGAAGTGACGCACATTGCCATGGAGGAAAAGTTCAGAAGATCGAGCCGTCTTTCAGAGTACAAGTGCCTGAACGAAATTGCAGTTCAGAAATAGTTGAGGCAGTGAATCAAGAATCTGACCCATGTAATCGTGAGTAGCTTGCACGATTGATTTTGAGTAGCTTTCACGATTGAGTAGCTTGCACGATTGATTTTGAGTAGCTTTCACGATTGAGTAGCTTTCACGATTGAGTAGCTTGCACTATTGAGTAGTTTTCACGATTGAGTAGCTTGCACTATTGAGTAGCTTGCACTATTGAGTAGCTTGCACGATTGAGTAGCTTGCACTATTGAGTAGCTTGCACTATTGAGTAGCTTGCACGATTGAGTAGCTTGCACTATTGAGTAGCTAGCACGATTGAGTAGCTTGCACGATTGAGTATCTTGCACTATTGAGTAGCTTGCACGATTGAGTAGCTTGCACTATTGAGTAGCTTGCACGATTGAGTAGCTTGCACTATTGAGTAGCTTGCACTATTGAGTAGCTTGCACAATTGAGTATAGCTTGCACGAGATGTTATCAATCAAGTGTCATGGATGGGATGTTTTCTTTTTGTTTAAGATACAATAACAATAACGCCATCACCCTCGCAGTCACGGTACTTCTCTTCATCGTCATCCAAACAACCAAACGTGTTCGCGCACGCGTACAAGGTAAAACTTGTTTAGTTTCGAAGTACAGCCACCGAAATTTGTTACCGTAGTAAGTTGACTCTCACGCTCCTTTTATAAAGTACCTTACTTATGTAGGTAGGCATTAACAAATGTTTAGTTATCCATTTAGTAAGTCTTATCATGGTTTTTAGAGAAAACATACAAAAGTACTACCAAAATACCTAAATACTACCTAAATACTACCTAAATAACAAATTATCCAACTGCTGACACCATTTGTAATCCTGCTCAACCTCGGTATTGAATTGTCGTTGTCGGAATGTCTAGGTAATAATTACAAAATGTTGTGCTATTGCCAAATCATAGCCAACGCCAAATATTCGAATAATAATAAAATCCCACTTCTGCCACCATTTGTAATTCTGCTCAACCAAAAATATTTTGAAATATTCAAGTGCGTTGTGTCATGTATTCTAAGAAGCACCCTGGTTGTTCAGTTTGATTATGTTGACATTGAAATGATGACGTCATGGCAGGTGGACGTGACTCCTACGAGTCAATCAGAATGACGTAATCGGGCGTGCAGAACGCACCATCCAAGATCAAGTCAGCGGGTGAGTTCAGTAATTGGTTCATATCTAGATCCTAGGTCATGCACGGACCTAGTTGAGGAGCTTAGGATCAATACGCGACTATTTCAAAATATTTATAATTGAGAATAGCATCAAGATCAAATCAAACTCTAATTCCAAAACGCCTTGAAAAACAGAACAAATATAGCATACGATAAATCAGAAGTTCAGTTTAAGACGGCTTGGTAGTGAGTTTGACCTTGAAGAGAAATTTTCTGGTTCTTAACACCTGTCGGACCAAATAAAACTAATAACTTATTCCAAACCATGAAATTATTTTCAGTGAATTGTTCTGAATTCACGTCCATAGCCCTATTTTGATAACAATTACACTGGAAAAAGATATTGATAAAAATCGATTAAAAAACTCTTCAAGGTCAAACTCACTACCAAGCCCTCTTAACGACCGTTTGTTTGACCGATAAACTTTAAATTTTGCTTAGTCATCGGAACCAACATTTTAGGTGTTTTAGCCATCAGAATAATTTTCTGAATTTTCATTTTATGCGTGTTTGTAAATATTTAACAACTTTCTCGAAGGAAATGTCAGATATTTTAACACTGCTTCTTTGACGATTTCGTTTCGGCTCTTTTCAAGGTCTGTAGAGCAGAAATTTGCAAACGCATATTAATTCGGATGCAATACGAAGGTTTGCTTTGAATGCACGTTACACATACTGTGATTTGAAACTATGCCCCTCATATGTTTTCCATTCCTTTGCACTCCTAAATGTTTATATCTCTGCCCTATGTAAAGCACGAGTATAATCTAATAGGATATTGGGAAGCAATAAATAAGTATAAAAAATTAATTATTATACACACTCAAAAATAACCGCACCGAAACCGCTCCGATCGGTGCCCCAGTTTGACCGCACACATTCGGAGTAATATCAAGATTTTCAGGCGGTTCAATAACTATTTATAACATCCTACACCGATTCGCGGTGCAACTATAATAGCACCGAGCAGCGTAGTGATATTGATTGACTAGCATTTACTCTTGATCGGTGTAACTTTCTATCAAATTACTCCACTTCGGCGTACAATAATATCTACACCGATAGGTTCAGCAATATTATAAAATCAATCCACTTGTGGTGTATTTTGTTAAGTAGTAGCTCCATTACGGTGTAATTAAAATATTTATGCTTCTAATGGTGCAAATATTTTTGGTAAGTACTCCAATCGGAGCACTATTTGCTATATGTAGGTACACCATACGGTGCGATATTTGCTGTGAGGTTACTCCAAGCGGATACTCCACCTATAGCGAGTATAGTATAAGGAGGCGGCCGTGGCATATTAGTAAGGAACCTTCCCATCATTTGCCTCTCGAAACAACGAAATAATTCAGTAGGTACTGGAGCCAACATTCTGATCGTTATTAAAATAGGGACATGTAGCGTCACGGTCAGGTAAATCTTAACTTTCATCATTTAAACATTATTAAAGTTCTTATTGACGTCCTACTGAATTATTTCGTTGTTCGAGAGGAAAATGTTGGGAAGGTTCCTTAAGAGGGCTGCCATTCAAATGGATTTCAAATGTTAATTTGAAATTTCTGGGTCTCAATGGGGTGAGGTTTTTTCGTGGTTTTCCCTCAGTCGACAGGCAAATGCTGGGAAGGTACCCTACTAATAGGCCACGACCGCCTCCTTCCCACCTTCCATCCTTACCTACTCTTCACCATCATCTCCCAATCATCCTCATAATCATTCATCCGTCGCCATTAGCCTCGCTGCAGAACAGTGCGACGTTAAGCCCCAGACAAAAAAAATACGTCAATAATGCATTTGAATTTTCACCAAAATCCCTTCATGTTTAATTTAAAAACAGTATTCAAGTATTAGTTAGTAAGCTTATTGGGGTAACAGGATTTTACCATGGATGATTTTTACACACTGTTGTTTTTAATAAAACAAGTTATATTGATTTATATTGGATTTGACAAGTTAGAAAACGTCAGTTTTTGAAGATCGTTCCACATTTTCAAAATTGCCGCTCGAAAACAGATGTTTTCGGAAAGAGTTGTATTTCCGATCTTCCGATCGTCAATGATAAATTGTTCATAAGACGTCTTCGTCCGGGTGTTCGCGGGTATGCCGACCGTCTCATCCACTCATTGGCGCTCGGTGGTCCAATTTCACTGCCTCCTACATGACTGGTCGCTGACTGCATGTTCAGCTTGGTTCCGCGGACTGACATCCACCAGGCCGATGTCCAAGATGGCCGGTGTAAACAAACGAAGAACTGTCAGAAAGTGTTGTAAGTGATATTTCACGCGAATTTTCACCGAAATACATGTGTTTATGAATTTGAAACATAATAAAAGTGTTGTTAGTGTTTTATTAAATATCAAATCAATTCAAATATTATATAATCGTGTTGATAATAACAAAACAATTGAGAAAGTGAGAGTATGTGGCCGTCATGCATTTTCAAGGCTCCCTTTCGCCAGCCCGTTAAAAATATCGGCCTGCAATTTTGCACACATACTATAGGTATTGTAATCCAAGTAGCCTCGTGATTAGTTGTTGAACATGATCCTGTGTTTTTTTGAAATTTAAACTGGACGCTTGACAACTTTTTTTCTTTTTGTAAATATTCAGAGTAATCTGTCGTTAAAAGTCTGTGTGTCTTAAATTTTGATGCGTTCTTGGATATATTTGTCAGGTTTCGTGATAGAAATGTCAGGTTTTTATAACTACTCATTCGTTGATGCTTTTCGTTTCGGCTCTTTCCAAGATTTGTAGATCAGAAACTTTCGAATTCGCATGCAATGGGAAGGCTCGCTTATCAACGCGTTACACAGAGCGTTTCTGTGAGAGCATTTTTCAGAGCATTTTATGCGTGTTTGTAAATATTTGACAATTTTCTTGAAGGAAATGTCAGATATTTTAGCACTGCTTCTTCGACGATTTCTTTTCGGTTCTTTTGAAGGTCTGTAGAGCAGAAATTTGCAAACGCATATTAATTCGTATGCAATACGAAGGCTTGCTTTCAATGCGTTACACATACTGTGATTTGAAACTATGCTCCTCACATATTTTTCATTCCCTTGCACTCCTAAATGTTCATATCTCTGCCCTAAGTAAGTCTTTAATCAAGAAATCGGGAAGTAATAAATATAGAAAATTAATTATAATATAAAGCACGCATTTTATTCCAAAAACAAAAAGCACAAGAGTAATACAAATGAATAATTTCTATATTACTTACTTATACATACCATTACCAAAAGTATTATTTTTCGTATGGTTTATTGTTATGTTGCAATAATTAAAAATTAGTAAGAGTGATAACACGGGAAATGCATTGATTAATTAATAATAAGAACATCTGAAACATTTAGACAACAAATGTGCATCTAAACTTGCATTTATTTCACACTCAAGAGAATGACGGTGTAAGTGGTGACCGTGGCAATGACACTGAGCAATAACGTCATGTCCAAGTTAAACATCCCACAAGCTGTGAACACGAGTTTATTGCTGCGGAGCTGTTGCGAGAAGCAACTCAACTCCTTCTTCACTTCCACACTAATATTATCCACCAGCAGACATTGTTGCACCAACAATGGCGTCTTATTGGCCTCGTCACAGGTCACATGACTAATGGTAGTTACAACAATGAGCAAGAACAAACTCCACATGAGCCAATAGCAATGCATGAAGAGTAGCGGATAACCCAGCTGCGGTTCAATCTGTGAGATTATCGTCGTGCTGTTCACGTTGAAGGACACGTGCATGACGTTCACGATCACGAACTGGAGGTACGACGTGATGGAAACCAGAAGGTAGCAGACGAAACACAACATCTGCACGCCGTAAGTGAGGTTAATGTTGCGCGAAACTTCATAGATCTGCAGATGAGTTTGTCGAAGAGTTTTCAATGTCTTCAGAGCGTCAGCTTGTGGACTCACGAGAAACACTTGGTTCAAGAGCCTCAACTCTCTTGTCTGTCGCTTCAAGCTCTGGTTCACCATCTTGAACCTGACCTTGAGGAAGAACAAGAGATTCAAGTACTGCATGCAGAGGATGTTGGTGATGACGCTCGTGGAATTCCTGTAGAGCGCCAACACGGCGAAGTTCCCTCCCATGATGATGACGTCACCGACTAGCAGCACGCCGGACACGATCAGGAAGACGAACATCTCGGCTGTGAGGAACCTCCTGATCGTGACGTCACGGAACATGTCTTGGTCGGCGCGCAGGAGGCGCGAGAACGCCGCGCAGATGTCGCCGCGCAGCCGCGTGAGCGACACGACATAGGACGCCAGCGCCGTCAGCGACGACGTCGTGACGATGAGCACGCGCGGCACCAGCCACTGGATGGCGGTCAGGTCCTGGACGTCGGCGATCTGCGACGCCTGGTAGAGCCGCATGAGGATGACGATGTGGCGCGCGCTGCCGGCGACGACCAGCGACATCATGAGGAGGGTGGCGCCACACGCGGGCAGAGAGCGACGCAGGGCGAGAGTGAAGGGTGCCAGACCGAACAGGCAGGAGATGAGGTACAGAGGGCGCAGGCCGGACAGTTGCTGAGCGCTCAGGGGCTTCATGTTACGTCACAACCACTCAGTTCACTGGCTAACTTACACTTCACTAACTGTTATTTAATGTGACAGTTTGATTGACGATGATGACGTAATAATTAGACTTGACATTACTCACGTCTTCAAAGTGCTCTACGACTGTCACATGAAAGCGATAATACTGAAACAGAATTACAAGATTTATTGAGGAAACCATTTTAATTCAAAGTCAATAATATAATTGAATACGACGCCACCGTGGCAATGACACTGAGCAATAACGTCATGTCCAAATTAAACATCCCACAAGCTGTAAACACGAGCTTATTGCTGCGGAGTTGTTGCGAGAAGCTGTTCAACTCCTTCTTGACTTCTGCACTAATATTATCCACCAGCAGACATTGTTGCACCAACAATGACGTCTTATTGGCCTCCTCACAGGTCACGTGACATGCTGTCGTCATGGCAACCAACATGAACAGATTCCACAACAACCAGCACAGAGACCTGACGATTGCGTTGAGCTGTTTGTTGCGCCATTCTGGAGTGGACTTCTTGTAGTCCACTCTAGTGACCTTGTCCACGTGTTGGATGATGGAGTTGGTGTAGGTAACGGCGGACAGAAGGATGACGGTGTTGATGCAAAGCACCTGCAGCTCGAACGACCTGTTGATCGTTGCAGATACCTGATGGAGCTTTAGACAAGCGCGTCGTAGAGGCCGGAGATCCTTCGAGGAAGATCTGTTTCCATGACGACAGCTCAGTTCCTGGCCATAGGACGCGACTGCTCGGTTCAAGCGGACCAATCGTGTTTTTAGAAGGAGGACGAAATCGACATATTCCACGAACGTCAAATTGATGACGAGAAAAGGGACAACTCTAAACAAGTGGATCATGAACGTGATGCTGTCTGTTATGATCAAATCACTGAATATCGTCACTGAAAAGACCAGAGACAGAACTAAAATCTGACACAAAACAAAACGGCGGACTTGACGAAATTCTATTCGGTTTTTCAGAACTATTTGATCGACTTGTTCGATCTTGTTGAATATCTCCGCGAAAGTCGTTGGGAATCTGGCGACTGCCACTAGGTTCGCTACCATCGCTGTCATGGAGGAGATGCAAATGTTCCCTAAGCGAGGGATGAACCACTCCACCGGCTTCCTGTCCTTGATGCTGACATGCAGCTCTATGAACCCGACCGAGTAGGCCGTGACGCCGAGCAAGATGGCTGCTGCTACCACCAGGGTGTAGCATGAGGACAGGGTGGAGCGGTGGAGGCGAGATGTGACTGGTGCCACGGCAAAGAAGCGACAGACTTCGAGGAGTGGCAGCAGACTCGACAGTAGCTTCTCGTGGACCATAGTGCTCAACTATGTATAGATACACAGTTTAGCTCGGGTAGAATGAGAAGGACTTTTACTAATCTTTTCTACGCATAGGGAGAGAAACGTCGATCCTCATTCCTATAGACTCACAGAAAACAGTTATTATGGGCTGGTTTTCTCTCACGCAGAATAAATGGCAATTACATTTTCTAAATAGCTGTTGAGTTTTATCACAGACAAGTGAGGAAAATGTTCAAAGTGTTTATGAGTTATTTTTTTCACGAGAACGGAATTTTATAAAATCGAAGAGAAAGCACTCATTTAAACTCACTTTACTCAATTAAGCCACACACATCTACTCCGGTGAGTAGCATTATTAAGTAAAGTGAGTCTCTAATTTTAAAAATAATGGTAATGTTAAAAGAAAACTCTTGACAAACACTTTAAAGGACCACGCGCGTCCCGTTACCTTACAGAGGCCTCTTAATTAATTGAAAATAATGGTTTATTGACAATTGTTAAAAAATTGCCACCAAACGTTCCCTATGATAATCGATGTCTTCGCAAATTTAATGTCTATAATAACTAGATCTCTGAACTGATAATGATACCTACAAATCAGAATCTCTCTCATTATTTCCCAAGCTGTAGGCCACACGATCGTTGAATATTGGAGTTGAAATATTATTTTTTATTCGATGCGGATGAATTAACAAAAAAGGTTTCATTATCACTGAAATGAAGTTAAAAAAAAATCTTGTTTCTTGTCACTTCCACTGATAGCAATCAATAAAAATTGTTTGGCCAATTTAAATCCCCAAAACTCAGCATTTACTCTTTCATTGTTGAACGCTGTAACTATACGACAATTTTGAATTTACTAACCACAAAGATATTTTTATAAACACCTGTCCATAAAAATGCCGATTAAATTTAAAATACAAATTCCTTTGCTTGAATTACCAGCGAGATAAAACAGATAAAATCTTCAACCACAAATACTTTTAAGTTGAGCACGGGAAAATGACGCGAAGCTTCTGTTCAAACTTCAGCCGCAAAATATACAAATGATTATGAGAGGAAATATGACCAGCTGTCAAAAAAATTACATCATTTTTTAAGTTGATTGAACTTAAGTGCCATTCAATTCTATGGACGATATTTTTGTCAGCCGATGAATTATGAAGATAATTCATAGAAAATGTTGATATAATGACACATCTTGTCTTGCGCTGAAGTAAAAAGATCCTGTAAGATAAGCGAAAGTGGTTATTAATGAGGCTTTATAACAGTTATGTGTCTTGGCAGAAAACATTCTGTAATGTTCTGACAAGCTGTAATCAGATGTGAAAGCTTAGACAGTACTTTGATTGTAAATAAAACCAAGTTCGATTGACACATTCCCACAAATTAGGAATGTTGAGGAAAGGGTGTATGGTTATAATCAGTTTATCGATCCTAAATACTACCAAAGCTTTGGTAATAAGAGAGAAGAGAGAAGAGAACCTATGAAAATTGAAAATCAGTTCAGCATGATAATATGTTAGATGATCAAATCGATCAAAACAAGATTTTTCATCCGTATTAAAAAGCACATAATTCATTTGTGAAATTCAATGTTTGCTTATTTTTTTGCTTTCGGACCCGCGTGTTACTGTGAGGCCACCAGACTCCAGGGCAGGGGTCTGCAACCTGCGGCTCCTTGGTGGTTCTTGAATGGCTCTTTATAATTTAAATAAAGATCGGAATCGAAAAATTTGAAAATTCGAAAAAAAACGCCCTGCGAGGCAACAATGGAAATGTTATTTGATTAAGTTTGTTCATTTTAGAGTCCCAGAATAACTTTTTAATTGTTGAAATTCTAAAAAATATCCCTGCGGGGCAAAATTGGGGTGTCATTTGTTTCAATTTGTTCATTTTAGAGTCCCAGAATCACCTTTAAATGGTTAAAATTCTAAAAAAACGCCCTGCGAGGCAACAACTGGGGAGCTTCGTCAAAATATCAAGTTGATATTTGATATTTGAGAGGGGTGGCGGGAGTGACCAAGTTGGATAAAATCAGGAGTAAGAAGATAAGACAAGACTTGGGAGTGGAGAAGTTAAGTTTGAAGATAAGTCGAGAGAGGTTGAGATGGTTCGGGCACATGAAAAGAATGGGAGAGGAGAGAATTCCTAGAAGAGAATTTGAGAAGGGAAGACAAGTGAAGAAAAAGAAGGCTGGGCGTCCGAGGACCAAGTGGATGGACAGCATTGAAGAGGATGTGGCGGAGAGAGGCGAAGATTGGAGGAGAGTGGAAGGAGAGAAGTGGTGGGAAGATGAAGAAAGATGGAATGAGTTGGTGGAGCGGCAGGTGGAGGAATCAGAGGAGAGCGAAGACGATGAGGAAGAAGACGACGGGGAAGAAGTTGGAATGGCCGGCCGACTTCGGCATCCCAGGAGGCCCTAGAAGAAGGTGGAGCTACCTCCACCCCCCAACCCGACTTTAGTTGGATGGGGTATAATTAATTGTTAATTAATTGATATAATAAAAATATTTGATTGCCTTTACTGCGGCTCCCATTCATATCTAATTTGTTAATTTTTGGGAAATTGGCTCCTTCGCCAAAAATGGTTGTTGACCCCTGCCCCAGGGGGTCTCAGACCCCCAGAAATGGCACCTAGTGTTATTATTAAACAGCACATAGTAATTTTAAAGTGTTATAAAACATTGAAAATTGTAACATGATGCCTATTGTAAGTTGTTTTTGAAATGATCAATTAAAATTGCAGAGGGGGGAGGGGGGTCAATTTTAAGTGACTACTGACCCGTTCCCATGTAATATTAAGTAGACATTTATGAACTAGCTTCATTGTAACAGAAAAGTAGGTATATAAATATCATGAACTTGTTGAACTTCTTCATGGGGTTAAAGTGTGTTCAAACAGGATCGAACACACGGTCAATAGATGTGAAGAGACGTGTGCGTCAACAAGAAGGCAGAGAGAGCTGTCAAAAACGAGTCAACAACTTGGCTTCAGTTGCCTCGAAGTCTAAGACTAGGTCAACATTATGACAATTGTGACTTAATTAATTCACTAAATAAGTAATTTCCGTAATTACGTTACTTATTTTCACGAGTTCGAATTTCCAACTCTGAGTAAATTTGTGTTTCAATCCCATCTCACTGAAAGTAAACGAGTTATTTGTTGATTTACTTAAGATATTAGTTTGTTAGACACTTAGAGTAACACGCCAGTACTATTTATAACTCCATGGTGTAGCATTCTCTCCTCTCACAACGTTTCATTCGTTGTACCCTCATTCTGCCACCAAGTAATATTGACAAAGATCAATCGCTGCCACCAAGTAATATTTGTAAAATCTATCACTGAAAGAAGAATATTAAGAAGATCTACGCTGCCACCAAGTAATATTTGTAAAATCTATCTCTGCAAGAAGAATATTGAGAAGATCTGCGCTGCCACCAAGTAATATTTGTAAAACCTATCTCTGCAAGAAGAATATTGAGAAAGATCAATCGCTGCCACCAAGTAATATTTGTAAAATCTATCTCTGCAAGAAGAATATTGAGAAGATCTGCGCTGCCACCAAGTAATATTTGTAAAAACTATCTCTGCAAGAAGAATATTGAGAAAGATCAATCGCTGCCACCAAGTAATATTTGTAAAATCTATCTCTGCAAGAAGAATATTGAGAAGATCTGCGCTGCCACCAAGTAATATTTGTAAAAACTATCTCTGCAAGAAGAATATTGAGAAAGATCAATCGCTGCCACCAAGTAATATTTGTAAAATCTATCTCTGCAAGAAGAATATTGAGAAGATCTGCGCTGCCACCAAGTAATATTTGTAAAACCTATCTCTGCAAGAAGAATATTGAGAAAGATCAATCGCTGCCACCAAGTAATATTTGTAAAATCTATCACTGCAAGAAGAATATTGAGAAGATCTGCGCTGCCACCAAGTAATATTTGTAAAACCTATCTCTGCAAGAAGAATATTGAGAAAGATCTATCGCTGCCACCAATTAATATTTGTAAAACCTATCTCTGCAAGAAGAATATTGAGAAAGATCAAACGCTGCCACAAAGTAATATTTGTAAAATCTATCTCTGCAAGAAGAATATTGAGAAGATCTGCGCTGCCACCAAGTAATATTTGTAAAACCTATCTCTGCAAGAAGAATATTGAGAAAGATCTATCGCTGACACCAAGTAAAATTTCAAAAAACTGTTGGTGCCACCAAATACTAATTGTAACATCTATCGCTTCTGCCAAGATTTTTTTATCCCACTTCTGCCACCAAATAATATTTCAATTTCTATGTACCTTTCCTGAAGTTTTCTCAACAATGAGAATCTCACCATCTGTATCTGGACGTGAGTTAACCTCTGCTTGTCGACCTCTCTTCTACTTATGCCGCACATTCGGCCTCGCTCCATTCACCTTGCACTTCCAACCGTCCCGCCTCGCCCTGACATATACCTGCGTCATCACACTGGCCGTGGCTGCCTTCCTCGTCAACACGACCGCGTCAGTGTTCAGATCCCTGGTCACCCACATGGGACCTCCGCAGATGTACGTGGCTGAACTCCTCACACTTTTCACCACCGGCTTCAGCGTCGTCACTTCACTTCTTCTCGCGATGAAGCATCGCCAACAGCTCCAACAGATCCTCGATGTGTTTCTGGAGATCGACAGGATGCTGTCCTCCGTGATGCGACATGAAGTCATGAGGGAATCATCTCGGATGACCGTCTGGATGCAAGTCTTAGCTGTGACGGCATTTCATCTGGTCATTGCAACTGATACTTATTATTCTCCTCCGAGCTCCTGGTTGGTGGTGACTCCCGTGTACTTCATGTTTGACATCATTTACTGCGCCTGCGCGATGTTTGTCATTTGTGTTCTGGTTTTAAGGTCAAGACTAAGAAGAATAAATTACGCTCTCAAGACAATTTTTATTAACTTGGACCAGAGAGAAATTGCAGACTCTTTGAACAGGATTAAAATCAGCTCGTGGAAAAATCCAAGACGAGGATTTGAGGCTTTGGATCAACGCATCTTAAAGAAGTTAACTATTCTCATGAAGGCGACTTTTCTTGTGTGTCGTGGCTCAAGGTCGATCAATCAAGTATTTGGTGTTCAAATGTTGGCAACTGTAACTTTCCTTCTAACGGCTTCGGTGTGTTATGTGTACTTATTCCTTTTCTCGATCGCTACCGTCGGTATTTCAGAATCCAGAGGAGTCCATGTTTATTTCTACATCTGTATGCTTGTGTTGTTTATTGTTGACATCTCATTCTTGGTAGTCATAGCAACAGTATGTCAGGTGACCTGTGATGAGGCCACTGTGACGTCATTGTTGGTGCAACAATGTCTGCTGGTGGATAATATTAGTGTGGAAGTGAAGCAGGAGTTGAACAGCTTCTCGCAACAACTCCGCAGCAATAAGCTCGTGTTCACGGCTTGTGGGATGTTTCACTTGGACATGACGTTATTGCTCAGTGTCTTTGCCACAATTGCTACTTATCTTGTGATATTATTGACTGTTAAATAATCAATTGTTAAGCGAGCTTAGCGAGTATCAATACGGTACTCTTATGGAATTTCCTCTGTGTGTTCTTTTATTTGTTTTTTCATAATGTCACAAGTATTGTTTTTGAACAAGATCCTGTGAAGTGGCTGAAAATTATAATAAAACCGTTTGACTATAGAAATGTTTGGAGATATACAACCCATATTATTTGTATATTTAAAAATTAAATGATTTAAATAATCAACTTAAAATTTCCCTTGGTCATTGAGACAAACATTTAGGTGTTTTTGACACTTTTTAGACAAACGTGTCCATAACTTCAAGAGTTTCTTGAAATTTTACGAACATTCTTATCTTACTTTGAATTTGGCCAATTTATTGAAAGAAATTCAAAAACAAAATTATCACTGCTCCTTTTGAGCACCTTGTTCTACATCTTTTATCTCCCAATGTCTATTTTAGATCAGCTCTGCTCGCTAATCAACGCTTATCGCGTATCCGCACTCTTTTGGCCCTTGTGTAATTCAGGGGGGAAGCGCATGTCATTCTCTCCCCCCCCCCCCCCCCGTATACACGGTTTCTAAACCTAAATCTAAACCAAATCTAAACCCTTTAAACGCCAACAATATTTCTGAAACTCGGTTTTTATGGGAAAAAAAAATAATTTCATTCTCCTCGGAGATCTCTAACCCCAGTGCGTGTGTCAAAATAATGTCCGTCCGTCCTGCCGTGTAGCTCAGTTGGTAGAGCTCTCGCCCGGCAAGTGAGAGTTCCCAGGTCCCGCACATCCCTTTCTATGTGCTTTCTATCAATAATATTTAGGTTTCTCAATTGAATACTGTTTCATTGTCACTGTTTTTAATGTCTATAGGTACAATATCCGTTTTATGAATTTTGTAATGATCTTGGTCACAACCTGCATAGTAATGATTTCGAGCTCCTTACCAACATTATCATAATGTGAATGCATGAATTATTATTCTTGGTGTAGATTACGACTGTGTTTACGACATCAGGCACAAGAGTGGGCGCCGAGACCTCCCTCTACCGAGCATTCCTGCCGACACACAATACATGTTAACATTTCATGCTGGGTTCGAAGAGTGTAACCTGGTGTAACCAACAATGTAATATTTTTTTTTTCATGGCAAAACCCCTATTTCGAATCCGACTCATTATACCTATGATGTAGCCAACTGTCATATTACATTTATATAATGCTGGCATTGAATAAATAAATATTCTTATTACCTAGTTATTAAATGCTATCATATTCCACACAAAAAATATTTCGAAAAAAGTTTTAAGTTAGCCATAGGTTAGTTATTAAGTTTATTGTTTTAATATCTCTATTTCTGTTCATATTTATTGTTATATTATACCTATATTATTGCATTTCAGTGCGCTGGGCCTCTATGGTCAAACCATAAAGATAGTAGCATTGTCAAACCATGGAGGTAAATAAGGTCAAACCATGGTTTATCCAACTCCTTGGTTAAACAGTTCGTTTTTTTTACCAAAAAGTCGATTTATCTCAATTTTTAATTTTAAATATGTTGATTGTCCAACTGAGATAAAGTTTGTCCTGTATCGAATAATTGGTAGATAAAAGATAAAAATACATACCTCTTCTATTTATATTAGTATTACCCCTTGAAACTTCTCCGTGTAAAAGCAGTATAGTGAGGGCTGTAAGCACAAAAACAGTGCAAAATGTGATACTAATTTTTCCTTTAGCAGTCTTATAGGAAATTTTCCGCTCTTTCTTAATTTCGATATCCTCAAAAAATCGGGCGGCCATTTTGGGCTCCAGGGCTGTTCAAAGTGCCAAAAGGAGTGTATTTCAGTGAAATTATAATACTTTGGTCAATTTATTGTTCTTTTATAATAAACGATGTGTCAGGAAGGTACGATAAAAAAAAAATTCTATGTCTAACCAAAGTTGTATTTATTCAAGAAATTAAAGATGTCGGCGTATAAGCTCTAAAATGCCAGTAATTTTCAGGGAATTCGTTTTTCAAGGTTGCAGTTGCTTATGTAGGTTAATATTATGGACCTTTATCTTAAATATTGATGGATCACGAAATTCACCCTTTGGGGGGTGAGGGGTGGAGACCTAAATGTTTCGATATCAGTAAAATAAACGATAGTAGATAGGGACTAATAATTTCTTGCATACACTAATAAAATTGTGCTCTGTTCGAAAAAAATCACAAGATCACAAAATTATGTCGCCATCTTGAATGAGACGCGATAATATTTAGTTCTTTTGTGCTCAGCAGTTCAAAAATCATGATAAATTAGCTGTTTTGGTCATCCCTTGTTCACTGCAAATGTATCGAGTCACCGCCTCCTGGACGAACATTACATGCTAAACTCCCTATCCTGGGACGTTTTTTCAATACAAGAATGCAATTTCAATGAGAACGGTTGGAGATACAGAAAATATGCAAATTAAAAATTTCATTATTAGTATTAGGGCTATATTTTATGTCAAATAAACTTTTTCGTAGTGCTTATAAAACTTACTAAATTTTACGAAAAATGAAAAATAAACTCTTTTTATCCAAGATGGCGGCATAATTTTGAGTTCTCGTATTTTTTTTGAAGAGAGCACATTTTCTTTAGTATGTGCAAGGAACCATTTTTCTCTAGCTAGTGTGGGCTATTGTACAGATATCGAAACCTTTAGTTCTCCACCCCCCACCCCCCAAAGGGTTAATTTCGTGACCCATTGATTTTTAAGTTAAAAGTACATAATATGAACCAACATAAACAGCTGCAACCTTGAAGCACAAATTCCCTGAAAATGGCGGTCATTTTAGAGCATACCCGCCGACATCTTTAATTTCTTGAATAAATACAACTTTGGTTAGACTTAGAATTTTTATTTTTTTATTGTACCTTCCTGACACATCGTTTATTATACAAAAACAATAAATTGACAAAAGTATTATAATTTCACTGAAATACACTCTTTTTGGTACTTTGGACAGCCCTGGAGCCCAAAATGGCCGCCCGATTTTTTGAGGATATCGAAATTATGAAAGAGCGGAAAATTTCCTATAAGACTGCCAAAGGAAAAATTAGTATCACATTTTGCACTATTTTGCCAAATGTATGTGCTAACAGCCCTCACTAGTAACCAAGTTCCTCCCCATACTTAACAATATACAAATGCAAAACTGAAAAGTAGTGAAAAAGGGGGAAAGTGAACACGTTAGGTATAATTCAAAAACGGTGTTGGAAATAAACAATATGACGCATCATATTACGAGTTTAGGTTCAACTAGAGGTTTAACCATGCTCAATCAACTCTTGAATCAACTCTACACTGGACATGATTAATAAGATATTAAGAAAAATACACATGTAGATTTTCCAGTGGCTGCTGGCTGCTAAATTTAAAAAAAATCAATTCCAAGAAAAAAAGTTAATGGTACGTAAACCTAATTGGTAGTTATAAGGTTACCTTTAATCATTAAACATTCAAATATCAACGCACAAGTGACACTTGGACAGCATGAGCATATTATGCCCGATTCGTAGGTCAGAGGTTAGTTGAAAAATGAAACTTGAGGAAAGCACCGTTTCCGTTTCCAGTTACTCAACGTTGGTCAGTTTACGTCACGTGGTATCACAACAAATTGTTGGAACTGTCAGAAAGAGAATTCTCTATTTTTCAAAAATTCAAACCGACCCGCGAGCTGACCAAATTCAGTCTCTGCACATGCGCGGCCAAATTCCACCGCCATCTAAGCGCCATGCTGTTTCGAATCGAAGATTTGAGAACATTTGTGGAAGGCTGTGTTCTGAACTTGTGCCACTAGTGATTTTGAAAAGGGTGGCGCACACAAAACCATATTATTTCTTTTGTTTTTAAATTAATTGCATTGTCTGCAATAATAATTAATAATGGACTTAAGTAAAGATAAAGACGTTGGTGTTCTTGGGAATGATTTGAGTTCTATTATGACCGAATTCTTTTCTCTTCGAGATGTAAGTAAAATGTTTTGTTATA
This sequence comes from Leuctra nigra, assembly GCA_934045905.1. NCBI lineage: Eukaryota > Metazoa > Arthropoda > Insecta > Plecoptera > Leuctridae > Leuctra > Leuctra nigra. Next base: position 43,374,883 of record OW203761.1, read on the forward strand.
TTGCGTTCACCCATTGCTTTTACAAAATGTAAACAATGCAACGCTTTTGAACATGCATTGTTTCAAGTTTGTTGCCAATGACGGTATAGGTTATTATAAGCACACTTTAAATAAATAAATATAATAAAATGGTAATGTTATCTCTAGATGACTTGAGAATGAAAAGCCCCTTCGCAGTTCTGCTGTTTTATGCGGTTCGGTTCGGTTCGCGTTTCGAACCGGTTCACCCAACACCAAATCTAATTCTTATTCCTCCCCTAACATTATGTTCTGTTAATCTTCTAGCGTCACACAGAAGAGCATAAGAATTTGGTGGAACTGAAGTGTTTGGTTCACGTTCAGAAGGAATTGTTACGATTGGCACGGCAAGCTGAGCTCTGCAAACAGCAGGAAACAATCCAAGCTCGAATCACGATTGGTCAACAGCAATCAATCATTGACAGTCTTCAGGGTGTCAAAGAGGAGAGGAACAAAGTGTTTCAAGACTGCAACTTGCTGAGAAAGAAAGGGAAGGATACATTACGTGTAAGCAAGTATTTTATATCTATACCTCTTCATGCATGTGATTTTCTTATCCTATGACTATGAGAGAATGTCTTTAAGGGCCGGTCTTTCAATGCCTTGCTAACTTTTATACAGTCAATTAGGACTATATTGCCATGGCTGGCAACAACCAATGACATTCCTAGAATGACCACTAACTAACTGTTAAGAGCTAATTGAGACTTAAGCAGAGTATTGAAGGACCGGGCCTAAATTGAAAATCATACGCAATACCTACAGTCAATAGAACAAATTTTTCATGGAAGCACATGAATAGCATTTTTGTTTATCCAACCTGTTACTCATTACTCAAACTGGTAAAAATCATTATACACCCCTTATGTTAGTTATTAATTATTTATGTACCTACACACAGGTTTCTGTGTCTTTTCCATGCTAATATTTATAGAACATTACGTTTGCGATTTGAAACAGTACACTTCAATTATTTTCTTTTACATATAATTTTGGGGAAAAAGCACATAAGTGATGTGCACCATATATTTGTTCCTGCCATTCAAAAAGTTCCAGGAATATATTATAGTGCATTCAGAATTTCAAAAAGATTTGAAAATTTTAATATCTCATCGAAACGAATAAATGTATAATTAAGATGTGGTTTGTCGCTTTGTAGATAACTTTTGAATCACCTCCCTTCCTTCGATTGATGATTCTAGATGCCACGCTGTTCCTTGAATTTTACAAATTATCAGAAAGGAAACTTATGAGAAAAATTTGTAAAAAGGCAATTTACTCACTCTAGCTTGGCTGTAAAGTATTTAATTTTATTAACAGCTTAGGAGGAGGTTGTTGTGACTGATAATTAGGGATAGGATGTTTAGGACATATCCTTTTTATTTTTCCTATAGGAATAGGTATACTGTACATTATTAATGATAAAAATAATCTATCCGTTGGTTCCAATTTAATGGGTCAGCACTATAGGGCCGTAGGACTACTGGAGACCGGCTGGCCACGCCTGGCATCTCCTCCTCGTCTTCTTCTTTTTCCTCCACTTCCAATTGTTCCACAAATTGCCTCCACCTTGTTCTGTCCTCCCACTGTCTCTCATCCTCCAACTCACTCCAACTTCCTCCTCTCTCCAAAACATTAATGATATTAAGAAAAATACACTGTAGATTTTCCAGTGGCTGCTAGTCAGCTGTTGTAGCATCAAGTTTTTCAGTGAAATGATCCATTCAGTAGATTCTGTAGATTATTTTGCGACATTAATACATCGAGCCAAAAGTAGAAGTTGAGAACTCGGATACATTTTCTACACCATGAAGCAAAGCCAATTTTTGAGATGACACGATGACTCTATGATGACACGGCTTGAAATAGTTTACAAATTTGCCATTTACACTGCACCTACAAAAGTTGAAAGCCTAGTTGGCAACATTTTTGAAGTTTTAAACAATTACACGTGGCCGGTTTCAAAACATGAAAGAGTTGTCCAGATGATTTACGTTGCAACGTCCTGGAAAGGTACTTTAAATTGTACCTAACTTATACTATTATTAATCAAAATATCCCGAATCCAAAATAAATAAAGAGAGTAGAAACGGTATTCGGTTCAAAACTATGTTAGCCAATGCAATGCAGTAAAGACGGGACACTCTGTCAATAAAAAGCCACTGATCTAGTCGCGCGTTAGCGTGACGCTGCCAAGCACTACGCTACACCACTACGCGAGTTCTATACTTACTAACGGACACTGAGTGAAGAGCAGGTATCTCATTGGCTGACAGCTGTCACGTGACCTTATTACTTGCCTCTCTGCTATTCGGTTATGATCGAAAAAGCACTTGTAGTAAATATATAGTATATAAATATATAGAAAATAAGCGTCCCCACAACCCTGTCAGATGGAGGGGATGGATTATTTAAAAAATCTCCTGAATATTTACTAATGAAATACAGCCTAAATTAAACAAAAATAATTTTTAATTGACAGCAATTGGCAGCTGAGACAGAAGTCCTACAGAAATCCATGGCAACATTGAAACTCGAAAAGTCAAAGCAACTTGAAGAAACCAAACTACAAGGCGAGATGAATGGTAATGTCCCGCAATTCTCTCAGATTTGATATAGTGAATCTGTCCACTAAATGACGAAATCAGGTTATCCTGAAAATCAAATCAGGTTCTTGTACATAGACGCGCATTGACTTAAACGGATAGAAATAAATAAATGTCAAATGAGTCAAAGGGAGTAGCTCAAATCACTCGTTCAACAAGGAAGGGTTGATTGTCAAGGAACCTGTCAAGCAGCCACTCCATTTCTTTCGAAATACCGATTTTTTGCATTATGTAGTTAAATTTCCATAAACGGCTAACAACTACTGTGTGTCAGTTTATGTATTATCTTAGAGTAGTAAGTGCACACTAACTACTACTCTAAAGCCCCATTTACACGGTGCAATTTTTTGAACAACTTCCTGTGCCACAAAAGTTCCCTTTATCATCTCAAAAGTGATACAGCGCACGAGCAGAACCTCTGTGGCACAGAAATTGTTTAAGAAATTGCACTGTGTAAATGGGGCTTAAGGTATTATTATCATCATCATCATCATCTGAGAAGGATGCTGCGTTGGTTTCAGTGCAATCTGCGCGGCAGGAGACTGAGAACTGCCGTGCAGAGTTCGAGAAGACACAGGAGGAGATGGAGGAGACCTTCCACTCCCTCCGCGCTCACAAGAACGAGGAGTTAAATCTACTCACTTTCGAGGTACGTTCAAACAATACGTCCAGCATCACTCAGGCAGTGCATGGGCGTCCACAGGGGGGGGGGGGGGGGGGGGATCTTCTTGGATTTCCAAAAATACCGACAATGGAAAGAAAAATACGACAAGTAAGTATAATACCGGGTGGCGCAAAAAAAAAATACCCCTGATTGAGAGGTCACTAAGTATATCGAAACAATTATCAATAGAATTCTGAAATTTGTACACATATTAGAAAACATACTACCAAAATTTAATATATGCAAGTTTCAAAAACATTACTATTGTAGGAAAAAAGTTACAGCTGTTCAAATTTGGTTGTCAAAAAATTGATTATACGGAGCTCAAATAGCGCGAGTCGCGAAAACTTCCAATGGCCGGGACGTTGTTTCTTCAAAACTACTTACGGTATCAAGCTGAAAATTTCAAATTATTTTGAAAATATATTAAGATTGATTGTGTAAAAATTTCAATTAATTTGAATGAATGGAACGAAAATTTTGGAATCTTGAAGTTGAGCGTAAAATCAGAAAATGAAGATTATTTCTAAACTTTTACTACACATAAAATTCCAAAATTTTGGAAGCTCTATCAACTTGATTTCAAACCAACTACTTTTCAAGATCAATGGAGATAATCTTCTTCAGTCAGGGAAGAAAGTACAATACCAGCTTACTTTCACAAATTCACAATACTAAAATACCCTTACTCTTTAACTTACAATACACAGAAAAATATGTAGACTTGAAAATAACAACTTGAAAATAAGATTTGGTTCATTTTTTGATTAATGTTTCGAGAGATGGTTCTTGACAAAAACTTAAAAGTAAAATTTTAAAAATCAGTGCCTGCCCAGCATTGAAGCACACAACACTAAATAATAACAGTCACTGGAGTACATTACGACTCCTGGTATGACCTCAAAGTATTATGTTTTATTTTGTATTTAACACCAGATTAATATGTAGGTACTCCACTTTTTGGCATTATTTAGTATAGTGAGTTTGAAATTTGAATTACTCCTTGATTATTTTAAATTCCATTAGTGTGAAGAGAATACTCAAAAAACACTTGGAAGTGAGAAGGAACACTGATGGCGTAATTGATGGCCTATTAATCGGAAGACCCAATTATTTTGTTCACTTAGTACGAAGACAAGCTACAAAAAGTGGAAGAAAACCTCTCAGTAATGTCAGCGGAGCACGACCTCAAGATCGCCGAGTCGCAATCGACAATCCGCGTTCTGACACAACGCAACGCTGACCCTGAACGCAAGCTCGCTGAAGCTGAGCGAGAGCGTCAGATGGCGGCCAACAACATTCCGTCGGTCTCCTACCAGAACAAGCCGCAACCTGTCAACTCTGTCGGCAAGAAGTCTGCGATCACGACGGCCAACAAGACCACCGTGCAGAAGAAACAATACCAGGCCAAAGTCAGAGTACAATCCACGGTCAAGCGGACCGTCATTCAGCCGTTACCGTTTAAAACCAATCAGGAGACGAATCAAGGGAAGACAGTTACATTCGAAACGAAGAGGCGTAAACTTTTCTCCCATCAAGACGAGAACTAAAAAATCTGACATAATCTTATCATTATGAGAAAGTAACATAATAATACATACCTAATTAAGTTTAACTCAGAAAGTTGCAAAATAGAAGGTTGCACACTGAGAGTTTTGTTTTAAGAAATTAAGAAATTCATGTAATTAATTAAAATGGAATACTATTATGCCAATTGTACTTTACTTTTTGTTAATACACACAATATAAATATGTTTGTAACCAAATAAAAATATTAGAATAAAGGAACCCAGGTGTGTCCCCTTATACTTTGTTTAATAATCATACAGGATACAGGATAAAGAAAGTTTTATATTTTGTCACTCATCCATGTAATGGAATTCAGTTGGACATGCGACAGCAGGATTTCTGTTGGAGGTGTGGGGGTGGGGTGGGGGTTTGGCACTTTGTTTGATATCAATTTTGAGACTTTTTGTTCAAAAATAAATAAAATAATAATTTTAAAAAATGTGATACTTGGGGTGTGGGAGGCATGTTCCCTTCTACTTAACAGGGCATTTTTTGTGTTGTTTTTTGACACTTTGAAATCAATTTTTTGACCAGTTTTGCACAAAATGCAACTATATACGTAAAACACTATCCAGGAGAGGGGTCTGTAATTTTGTTGATTGGTTCAATTTTTCGCGGGGGTTTTGTGTGTCTTAACCGTGGGCGCATGCGCGGCGCGGCGCACAGTTGTTGTGCAATGCAATAGTGCAGCTGACATTTGACGAAATTGGGACGAAAGTAATTTTCGTCTAGATTATAATTCGTGTTAAACTTTGTATTTTTCGAATGTACACTTAACATGTAACTAAATGTTCTACAATTACTTTACACTCAAGAATGTGAATTGTTCAATAATTTTTATTTAATGTGAGGTTAGGGTCTATTGTCACACTTGTCAATTCGTAATTTACGTTTTACATGCAACTTATATTATGAAGCTATTTTCTTGGGTAAGCTAAATCATATTGTTTATTTCTATAAGGTCAAGTTGAACTTTTCAAACAAAAAACGTAGAATAACTTATAATATTATGTAGCCTCCGAGTATGACCCCTAACAGGAGTTTCCTGCCAAAATATCTTCTAACCTCAGTGAAGCTCGGTGTCATAACGACCAGAAGGTGAATGCATGATGGATCGTTTGCAAGTGAATGCCATTTATGAATCATTATTCATTAAACATCAGAATAATTACAAGCATTTAGTGTCAACGTGCAACACTTACCTACTCTACTCTATTATTAAAAAAAACTATGTCGTTTTAGGGTGCCAATACCTACAGTCAACTAGGACAAGGACTTCGATCTGAGCAATGTGTTTTACCAACGGAAATCCCAATTCAAAATATTCCAATGGAGCTCCGTTCTGTAAAGCACATTACTGGCGGCGGAGGACATACGTTAATATTGGATGAATATGGAGAGATATATTCTTGTGGGTGGAACACAAAAGGACAGCTCGGACATCCAATAGACACAGATATTTTCACTTTTAAAAAATTACAATTACCGAAGGACTACCGGGGTGCTTCCATATCTTGTGGCTGGGATTCGAGCATGGCTATCACTAAGAATGGTGTTGTACTCGCTTGGGGATCAAATTCCTATGGCCAGCTGGGGCTCCCGAAGAAAGAGGTACCTAAAATGAAGTTCAAGTATCACTTACATTTCAAATCATCAAGAAAATCTATGCTAGGTAAATAGATTGCCTTCCTACATTCAAATTCAAAGTTGAATTTCAGATCGCTTTTTCAGCCACCCCAATAGAAGTCCCCATCAGAACCAATGTATCAAAAATCTCAATGGGTTTGCGGCACACAGCTATGGTCACTTTAGATGGCCGAGTATTGACTTGCGGAGATGGTCGTAGAGGCCAACTTGGTCTGCGGGGCAAATGCAGTTTGTCGCCTGTCAATCAAACTGACGAGGCTACCGAAGGTACCTACTTTTATTCAGCGTGCTGTTGATATCATTAATACCTACTGATAGATCCTTGAAAATGTAGGGAAGATTGAAGTAAATTTTTGTTTTCCAGTTCCTGGTCTTACCGATGTAACGAGTGTGGCCTGTGGACAGTTTCACACGGTGGCCCTGACACGTAATGGTCAGTGCTTTGTGTGGGGTGACAATAAACATGGACAGTTAGGAGTGGATCCAGTATTGCATCCAGTGGTCTACTCACCATTAGAAATAACTTCACTCCCAGATGGATTTATTTCATGGAAATCGCTTCATGCAGGCTGGACACATACGTGTTTGCTAGCAGGTAAGTTTTGTTCATAAAATCATCGTACATAGGTACCTAGGCTAAATGTAATATTGTCTTATTTTGAAAAATAATACATTTGTACAGTTTTATATGATCTGATTTTTGTTGAAGAATAGTTCAATCTAATTTTAAAAGGCAATTTTGAGGATATTGAGAGTTTATATTTAATTGCAAGATAGCATTTGTGAATTGTTAGATACCTATTTGTGATGTTTATTCATAATAGGTAATAATAATTTAATGATTTTCATTTACAGATAACTGTGCTATAGTAAATTGGGGCAGAAATACATACGGGCAACTAGGGTTCCACGACTACCAGAGGCCAATTACATGGAGACCACAAGTGCTGGACGGTTTAGGAGCAAAACAAATATCTTCGGGATCAGAACATTGTATTGCATTAACAGGTAAATAAACCTCTTGGCGCCGTTAGGAAATACCACCTATATCGCCATCGGACATTAATCAATACTACTTGTTTCTTCTCAAATCTGCCCATGTTATTTATCTATTATTTTCTTGCAGACAATGGTGATATTTACAGCTGGGGGTGGAATGAACATGGCAACTGTGGTGTGGGGACCGAAGAAGATGTCAGAGTTCCTTGTATGGTTAATATTGATTCTAAATATAGTGGAATATTGATTGGAACTGGTGCTGGACATTCTTTTGCAATTGTGCAATGATTACAAATATAATAGATGTTTATTTATACTTCAGTGTGTGCCTAAACCTAATTTATAAGTATGTATATTTAAACTCATATTAAAGCTCCTTTACACTTAAATTGTTTGTCTTAAAAGAAAATGTTTGATTTTACCTTAGATTTCTAAAATAATTATAGTAAACCTAAATTTGACATCAATATTTTAAACCGCAAAATATGAATATTTCGCGCATATTTTTAAAAGTCACAGCCTTCTCAAACATGCATTTGATTGTCAAGTTAGAGCTGATTGGCGGTTGCTAGGCAACACATTTGTTTATGTTGGGCAAGTGGCAAAGTGGCAGATGTTGTCACGGATGGACGACGGCGCACCATTTTATTCAGTTTCGCTTCATGATCTAATACAAGCCAACACGAATTTGATAATAGTATAATATCTTGAAAGCTTAGAAACTAATTATCAACATAAGAAGTACATAACCTCAACGCATCTTCAAAGATGAGAGCCAACAGACCTCACAGTGTTGCTTGGTAACTATACCCTGGCACATGATTCTACAACTCATTTTACATTGCTGGCAAAATCTCATTGCTAGCAGATTTGCTTACTGCTTTGCAGTTATAGAATCAGGAGCCTCCTTCGTCATCAGGGACTATCATTCAAATTTTCTTTACATTGTATTCTAAAGTCATCTGCTTATCCTAGTTTTATCTAATGGCATTTTCGGCTGGCCTCACTGGGTTGCACTGAAATGACATCACCATACTAATTTTTAAACCGAGTACAAACCCAGTGCGGCCAGTCGAAAACGCCATAAGCAAACGCAAAGGTTGTCTTTTGCAAGCCAAAATATTATGTTTTATCTCCAGCACAGCAACAGGTTTCGTGGTGATTTGGACTTCAGTTACTCCCAACCGAATGAAACCGGTTTAAGCTTTCGACTGACCAATTTCTGACTTGAATGGTCGGGCTTTGCAGTTCAATTTGGTTCGAATTATCAAATATTAGAAAAATAAATAATAATATGTTAAATGTATGACCTGTTGCTGTTGCACTGGGGAGCAATTCTTTCACTGTATTAAATTTTGAGTTTCAAAATCCTCAATTTGGCAAAAAAATAAATAAGGTATTGCTTGAAGGGATTTGAAGAACCTACCTAGGATGTTTTCTATTTATTTAAATTCATTCATCCATTCCTCTTGAGATCAACCCACAACCTTTGGACATAAATGATGTGATTTTATCTTCAAAGATTTTTAGAACTGCACATGTTTACCGGGCAGTGTTCTAACTGGCACCCCCATACAAAGAATGTTACTTAAGCCCCATTTACACGGTGCAATTTCTTGAACAACACAAGTGTGTTGTTGCAGTGGCACACACACTTGTGTGGCACACAAGTTGTTCAAGAAATTGCACCCTGTAAATGGGGCTTTATTGAACTATTTACAGGAGTCAATAATTTCCACAGCTGAAGGAGAGGTCCCAGAGTTCCTGGTTTTATGCTGTTACCCATAGCTAACCCTGGTTCTGGATTAATACTTCATCATCAAAGAATGATGTAGGTAACGAATACTTTTCTACCCAACTTTAAGGCACTTCCTAATATTTCAGTGAACAGCACGCGAAATTTATTGATGAAAGAATAGCCAAGGTTGAAAAGCACTTTGCAGATATGTGTACAAGCTTTGGTGGATATACGAGAAAAACTGCATCTTTAAGGGATAAGACGGATGAAATTGCAAATGTGCTTCACAACTATGCTGAATCTGAAAATGTAAACAAGTCACTAAAATCAGGATTGTATCAAGTTGCGTCATCTCTGTCTATTCTGGGAGATTACAGGTCAGTACTACCGAAGGCCAGTTGTGAAGGGAACATTACGTTGAGGTGAACTACTCAGCCAAACAAAAATTGAACGTTGACCAAATTTGAATGACTGCTGGTCATGTCCCATAACCAATCAAAGCTTGTTATTATCATTGAAATGTGAGGTAACCTACTAGTGTGAGACAATGAGATAGCTTAGACTGACTTTTGATGGTGCGATCTTACATTTATCAGCCTATCAGATTTATTGAACGTACAATTTTTGTTTGGCCAAGTGTACCTTCAAATGCACGTTTTAAAAAATGATCTCTGTTCTCTACAAGAAGATATCAAGAACCCGAAAAAGAAGTCCATTGTGTAAAACTTTACTATTTACTGCCATCACTGCAAAAAATAATGTTTTGTTTTGGCAACATTTTATTGCCAAAATACTAAATTTACATATACCTACAATGTTTAAATTTTCATAATTTAAATATTTTGTTGGTCTTTTGCATAATGCAAAAGAAAAGATGATTTTGCAGATCTGCAAATCACTTTTTTAATGTTTTTAAATATTAATAGTGTTGGTTGGTACAATAATTGGTGGAACAAAGCAGCTGCCAGGTACCATTTTAAGGAGGTCTATAAAAGTTCCATCGGTTTTCTTGGAACTACAAGAGCCTTTTGAGAAAATACTAATAGTAAAACAAAACAATCTTCCAGACATGCCGAGGTTCGACGCATGGAGACAAAAATTGTGACGGAGTTGTCTCAGTATGATGGCATTTGTAGAAACGCTCGAGAGGAAGTGAGACACACTGTTTCTGCTCGGGATCGAGAGTTGGCACGGAAACGTCATTTAGATCGCATAAAGGAGAGGTCGCCTCGCAATAAGAAACAGATTGTATCCTTTGTCGTTACCCATGTAGTAGGTACTACAAATTACATGCACCAAATTTTCCAATCTGTAAACAAAACCCAAATAGGTACCTAGGTACCTATTGAATTAATTTAAAATTCTTCAGTGACTTTCAGAAGTTGTTAACCAATTGTCCATATTATCAACACAATATGGTCCCTATTCTCAAATCGAAAACGCATGCAAAATCAAGTGAAATATTTTGTTTTTTCAATGATAAAGTAGCTGAATCAGTGACTCATTTCTGCATGGCGAACATTTTCAACAACCTTGAGAATAAGGGATCTGGAAAATAAATTCTGAATGTCATTATTTACCTACTTTAAATCGCTGATATTGTAAGGAAAAATATGATAATAGATCTCATCTCTCACAAGTCACAATCTTTAACTACTGCTCACAGTCTCTGGCAGAAAGTGAGTTTATGAAGGCCAGTGCAGACTCGACTCGCACTGGGAAAGTCCTCGAAGAGCTGATTGACGTCTTTGAAAAGAAGAAGCTCCATGACATAAGAACTATGCTTTTGGACTTTGTTACAATTGAACTAAGTTACCATGCCAAAGCCATTGAGATGTTCACAAAGGCGTACCAAGATGTTACAGATATTGACGAGGAGGCTGATTTAGAGGTATGCAAATCTTGCACTCTCCAGTTTACAATAATAAAATGAGATAAGGAGGAACTCTGGACAATAATTTAATTTTCTTGTTCTTGTTTTGTACTACAGGACTTTCAACAAATGAGAGGAAGTTTAGATGGGGTAATTTAATTGTTTACAATTTGATAAAAATGCATTAAAAACTAGAATCCTGAACTTTACTACTTCTTACAGGAATTCCGGAATACTTTGCGGGTTCCTGATTCGGCCTCTCGGTTGGAAACAGTGAAAAGGACATCCTTTAGAAATAATTCTTTCTCATTGTCCAACCTGTTCACTACTCCGAGCACACTTAAAAGGTCAGAATCGTCTCCAGGAATAGCGCAGCAAGATTTCTCACCACAGAAACCCCTGAGAACAACGTTGACTGAATCTGTAGTAAGTTTTAACTTTGCGAGAAGCCAATGTATGTTCAATTTGTCAGTGTTGGAAGCTCATCAATTTAACTGACAATTTTTTTAAGCTATTTAATAATTTTTGTCTCTAAATTATTTTATTTTAGGACTCCATGAAGACTGGTCTGGAAAGTTCAATAGCATCTGTTCATATTGAAGAATATGTTGATGGGGAAGATGATTTGTCTTCATACGCATCTGATGATGGTAAACCAAGGAGGGCTTTAATAGTAACAAAGAATTTTAAATGAAATCAGTGACCCTGCACCAGGATTTTATGATGTGATGGATCTTGAAAATATCTATGTGATTTAACTGATGTCTTAAATGTGCATGTGTTTTTTTGTGTGTGATGCATCATTGTGAGCCGTTAGAGTCTAGTCAAAGTAGAAAGGGAAACGTTACTAGTCAAACAAAGTCATATGTTATATTAGTCATACAGTCATAAGTTAGGTACACCGTCGGATACTACCAAGTTAGTATCACTGGCCAGTTGCACTAAAGCTAGTATTTTTGCTTTGTTTTAATTTTAATTAAGGTTCAACCTTAGAGGAATAAGTGGTTATTCCTCTAAGGTTCAACCTATAGGTATCTAATAATAAACAATAATTTAGTCAGAATCTATTTTTTTCCTTTGTATGTAGTTAATATGTTTATTATTATTACACAATAGAGGGTGAAACCAAGATACAAGAGTGTCCATCAGGTATTCTATTGAGCTGTTAAAAGCCGACTTAAGAAGAAACTTGTTCATTACAACATAAAAAAATTAGCCATCAATCAATTCTGGCAACATAAAAATTATTGAAACTTGGTGCATGCAAAATTTCTTCTAATTCTCTTGAAAGAAAACAACTGTTCATACTTAGTACCTAACTCAGAATGGAGAGAACTCTTTGTAATCAATTATAACAAACTGAAACATCAAGTTATGAAATCAAAATCAATAACTTATATTTATTATTTGGCTTAATTTTATCATATTAATCGAAACTCCGTGCTTAGTGAATACAATGTGGTCGTATGAAGTAATGGAGTTTTGAGATCTACAAATCTGCAGTTGATCATCCGTGGGTAGATTCTGGCCTGGCTAAGTACCTACCTACAAGAATTCTACCAGCACAAATTAAAAAAAACCTATCAACACAGATGGTTTGCGATAAGATGTCATTATGAAGAGTTGTTCATCTTGTTATGAGTAGGTGAATTGCAAGTTACTTCTCTGGTCCTTCAACTCCAGCCTGCGTCATCAAATCGGCGATGTTCTTCTCAAGGTCGTCTATTCGATTTCCCATTTCATCTAGTGAAAATTATTAAGGAATAATTTGATTTCTCTGCTATCACTTTAAAATAGCTAGTAAGTTATGAACAACCATCAAAACAAATAGATGAATCTAATCAAAACCCTAACCGACCACTATTTTACCAGACAGGTGGCTCTACTAGATTCACGTACTTGAGCGAAGAATATTATTCTTGAGACGGTTCAAAGTAGAACTAGAGCTTATGGAAACAATCTGGAGCAGAGATTTCTTAAAACTTTACAATTAAAAAAAATAAAATAGCTGAAGGTAACCAAACCTGTTACTTTTGTGACGAAACTAAAAGGCACACACACACATCTAGGTACTTTACTTAAAACGTAGGTATAGTACGGGCACGCGCTAGGAGTGCACCAAGCGAATTCACTTGGGATTTGGAGGGCGATACTAAATTTCCGACTAAATTGATACGATACGGCATCAGTACCATGTTAAATAGATAGGTAGCACTTCAGTGTGCAATGGACAGTATAAATGAAACGAGACAAGGAAATTTAGAATCGCCCTCCAAGGAACAAATAAAACAGGTACCTAGGTACATAGGTAATAATATTTGTACGTAGCTCTGAATGTTCTTGTTTAAAACTTGAACATTTTAAACTATAATGTAGGTTTTCAAAGGATATTTCTTGTGATGATTTGGTCTGACATGGTCTGAAACTTGTCTTGCATTCCTTGCAGTAGCGTTTGAACCTAAAATAAATAGTGGTTGTTTATCAGTCATGTCTGTTTTCTCCTTGATCATCTATGACTATGCCTACAGTAACCATTCACTAAGAAGCAAACATAAGTAGCCATTCTTTATAAACAACTACCTATAACACTTGTCACTGTCAAATTCTGCAAGAGTGGAGAGTAGCTCTCTCATTGGCTGTCAGCTGCAACGTGACCGTCAAATAAGGTCACGTGACAGCTTTCAGCGAATGAGAGAGCTGTATGGGTGTAGGTGTTCGACTCAAAGAGTCGCTGATCATGGTGGAATAGTCGGACCGTAGCATAAAGTACGGCTTACGGTAGGTTTACAGCTCGGCAACAGGTGCTCGACGCTTTGACGCTAGCCAATCAGGTGGCTCAGCTACAATACGCCGATGCGTTGACCTTGAACGATAAACTATGTTCATCTTTCAATGTTGAAGCTTTGGCACTACGCCGAGCTGTAAACGTACCTTTAGGCTGCATTAAAAATCTATGTGACAACTCTTCCCTAGGCATTAATTGGGTAAATATTCGATAAGCGTACACACTCTAGAATTGCTCCTTCATCCCACCATGATGACGGCCAGTGAATATCGAATATTTACGCGGAATTAATGCCGTGGTAGGTACCTACATGCTTGCCATCATCCTACATAATTGGGATTTATCCTAATATACGTTCATCCATGACAAAAATACATATTAATACGGGGGCATGCTCTTTCATCTATACAGGCGTGGAACGTATAATGCTGTGTAAGTTCCCCCTACTAATTGTTTACCATCAAGATAGGGTCGCCATAGCATCCAGTAAACATTTGTGCTGGATATAAAAGGCACCTCTTTATGAGGCGTAAGTAAGCTGATACATTGTGACTCATCACTGTTATCCAGATTGTCAAGCGGTAGGAATTATTTTATTTATAGGTATTAGCGGTATTAGCTAGGTACCTACCTACCTACCTAGGTAGCTTTTGAAGTTTGACAGCTAGGTAAGCATAGGGAACATGGGCGTGCATTGATCTAAATTAAGAGTTTTGGTAGAAAGTACATAAATATTACCCATTCACCAAGACGAAGTGCTAGGTACAAATTACTTACATAAAGTGTCAATTCCTGCATATTCTTAGGGTCACTGTTGTTACCCACCGCATAATTTTGTTGGTCGTCCACAGACTTGCTGTCTCCCTTCATATCGGCCATGTTTACAAACTTCTCCAGCTTTGCAGATCTAAGAGGCAGTGAGCGTAGCAGCTTGCAGTGGATTACAGCGTTGACAAATCGTTAATCAAATATCGACCAATAAACGTTGAGTGCTTTGTCAACTTCGTTTGCAGTTGCAGCGCTAGCGGTCAAATCGTGAGAATGGCTGCTGTCAGTCTGACAGGAGTTTTATAACTGAAGAAATCACGGGAAGGGAGATCCTCAAAGCCTGGTACGGTATGAAATATTGCATGACAACACGCGATTTTAAAACTATCCGTAGTTGGTACGGACCATCCCATTGTCGTAAGTGTTTGAATAGATTTTGACTTACAAGTAGTTTGCAATGACGTGAAATAATGCGCATCAACATAAGCTAACTACTTGTTACCTAATTTTGTTTACATCCGTAACTCGTGATTAATTACCTTTCGTGGCGGAATTAGCAAATGCGTACTTCGTAATATTTATCATTATTTTTTGGACTTACTATACCTGCACAAGTTGTTTTGCCTACAACTAGGACAAGGTAGTTTATTTAGATATTAAGGCTAAGGTCAATGGCCTTGCTAATTATAGCAAGGTCATCTGTGCCAAATTTATGCATAATGCGATTTTTTAAATTTGGAATGACGCACGATGTACTATCATATTTCACACATCATGATCGTCATGATCATCATACAGCATAATAACAACGTCATCCATCGAAATCGACCTTGATTTATAGAACACAACAAAGAAACTTCTGGATTACAAGTAGTAGGGAGTTCCAAGTACACACTAATGACCGATAACATTCTAGCGGACAGTAGATTATTAGATCAATAACATTGTTATTGTGGTAAGTCGTGACGTAGCTACCACATGTCTGAATTGTCAGGATTTCATTGGTTTCCTAATTTCTGCCCTGCTCTCTGATTGGTCTATATTCATATCAGCCCATTTGGGCAGCACATGGCGATGGCGAGGGACAACTGACAATGCGTCACAATTGTCTGATAATTGAGAGCATACATGGACTAGATTAATAGATTAGCGGCATTAAGAAATATGTACACATAATTTACAATTGCGCTTGCATATCGTTTGTGGCTACAGTATAATTAATTTCTTTGTTCTCGTAGGTACTGCAATTACATTGAAGAATTTTTAAAGCTCAATAACTAAGCAAGTGAAAAAAATGAATTACTTCAGTAATATTCAATGCTTCAGTTTATTACTGATATTGCTAGTCAACTTTGCTGATGCAAGATATTATACTGTAAATGGAGGACCATCAAAGGGACATCCTATTATTTTCAGTGAGTATATATACCTATTCATCTATTTTTTAACATGCACTTGAAGAAAGCAACAAGTGGAATTTTAAACCAATTAACTTTTATAAAATTATACTGAAGCTCATCCCCCAATATATTAGTAAATAAATACTATTAACTCGCAAATAAAATATTTGAATATAGACCATTTTAAATATTATCTCGGTGGCTCTGCTTTCTAAGAAAAATCATATGCAGTATTATTTCCAGACCCCTAAGTCCCTGTTTTACCTATTGTTGAAACAGGGACTAAGGTGTCTGGAAATCAAACTGCATATGATTTTTCTTCGAAAGCAGAGCCACTGAGATAATATTTAAAATGGTCTATTGCCTTACAAATATTATTATTTCACTTACCTACTTTTAAAAGGTTAAATAAAATAATGTTGGTTTTTAATAACATTGATCACTGATTGTGAAAACAGCACACCTAATAAAACTAAATCATAATTACCTAAACTAGTTTTAAAATAATAATTTCAATATAAAATTAAGTGTGTCCTCATGCAATCTAGTAGTACCTGTATCGTAAACAATTTAGTTTACTATTGGTGGCATTTTGTGTAAGGTTTTAGGTCACTGCATGCAGTGTTGGGTAAGTTCCTTTTGAAAAGGAACTAGTTCCAGTTCCAAGTTCCTCGCCGATAAAAGGAACTAGTTCCAGTTCCAGTTCCTTCAATAATGAAAGGAACTATTCCGTTTCTAGTTCCTTTATAAAAGGAACTTAGTTCCTTTATAAAAGGAACTTAGTTCCTTTTAGTTCCTTTTTAAAGAAATTTGTAATTTTAATTGGAACATTAAAAATTGCAATCTGCAAATTAAAAATTGAATCACTGAATCAAAGCAGATTATTTTTAGATGCCAAATAGCTGGACATCTGATTTCTGACAGAATTAAACAAATCATATGTGGCTTCTAGACGAGTGCAGTTTTTCGTAGTAAAAGTACAGTCAAGTTTAAAAAAAAGGAACTTAGCAAAAATCGTTACAGTTCCTCAAAAAAAGGAACTAAACCGTTCCATAGTTCCTCCCTAGAAAAAAGGAACTAAGACGTTCCATAGTTCCTAAGAAAAGGAACTAGTTCCTAGGAACGGAACTATTTCGTTCCGTTCCTACCCAACACTGACTGCATGAGGGCTGTTACATTTTTCATTTGAATAGGCATTTCAATCTTCAAAATAAAATATTGAAAATTGAGCTAATTGAAATATGTAGGTATCTATCTATAATTTTCTCTTCAATAATGCCATAACCATATAAGTTAGAGAGTACCGAGGTAAAAGCTGCGACTCGTGAGCTGTCAAGTGCCAAATTTCGATATTTAAATTTGAGACATCCGATTTTGTGAAAGTTCCTTCAGTGTATATAGATTTATAAGTTGTGATTGTGAACGAGCGTTTTCACTGTTTCAAGTACCCGGAGATGGGGGCAGTCAAGTAGAAGCAAGGTTAAACAAGACGGAATCGGTTCACTACCTTTGTGCTAAAAATACTCAAGACTTCTTCAATATTTGGCTCAATCTGGAGCTGCTAGTTCCATTAGTAATTGATTGCTGGGTATGTATAAACAATATAAAAACAATTTATCACGTTATGATAGCTCTTAATTTTTGCAAGAGTGAATGGAATGTTCTTTGATTCCAGATTGACAACATGAGACTGATATACAACAATGAAACGAGGACGACATCGAACCCTGAAGGAGTGGAGATCCGTGTGCCAGGATTCGGCAACACCACGTCTGTTGAATGGCTGGATCCCAGCGAAGCGTCACCCGGAGCTTATTTCAAAGACATTGGGAATGCTCTAGTGGGCTTGGGATACAAGCGAAATGAATCTCTCCGAGGGGCTCCGTATGACTTCAGGAAAGCACCAAGTAAGGGTTTTAAAAAATACTCATATTAAATCAGGAAGTTGTAAGGAATTCATAATTCAATGTGGTTCTTGGATATATTTAAGTATATATCTATTCAAAAGATTCAAAATTAATCTGTTACCTAATCAAAACGCAAAGCATTCGCATGCAATAGGAAGGCTTGCGTATGCACGCGTTACAAAGAGCGTTTTCCCAGTTGCTCATGTTCATGTTGGTTTTTAGAATTTGTGCAAATTAAAATGAAACGAATTCAAACTATTTAAAAATTGTGTAAAGATTAGGTAGTTCTCATAAAAATTAACTCTATTGTTGTTGACATTTCAGATGAGAATGCAGACTTCTTTGTGAAACTGAAGGATCTGATCGAGGAGACGTACTCCATCAACGGCAAGCAGCCCGTAATATTGCTGTCGCACAGCATGGGAGGCCCCATGTCTCTATACTTCCTACAGCAGCAAACTCAGAAGTGGAAGGACCAATACATCCGAGCTATGGTGTCTCTCTCTGGACCGTGGGGCGGCAGCGTCAAAGCTCTCAAGGTGTTTGCCGTCGGAGATGACCTTGGCGTTTACGTGCTGCGACAGAGCATCTTGCGTGCGCAACAAATCACTTCGCCGAGTCTTTCGTGGCTCTTGCCATCGAAACTCTTCTGGAAACCTGACGAAGTTCTCGTAGAAACGGACACGAAGAACTATACAATCAATAATTTGCAGGATTTCTTTAAGTAAGCATCTCTACAGGAATTGCTGCTGCATTACATTTTCAAAAAAATCTCTGATCTAATTTAATTTATTATTTTTAGCGACCTTCAATTCCCAGTTGGGTGGGAGATGCGGATGGATGTAGAGAAGTATGCTATGAACTTTGACCCTCCTGGGGTCGAGGTTCATTGTCTGCACGGTTCAGCCGTAAACACCGTTTCAAAGTAAGTTTAAAAAAGGTAGGGTGTCTATGTCCAAATTTAGGTGGGACAGACCGCTTTTACACCCTGTCCTGTTGCCCCCCAACTCTCAAGAGGAACGCTGTTTTGTCCAGCTTTTTCATTTCTGTCACTTATCACCGCATTCATTTAACTTTCATGCACATTGAATGAATGTTTGGAAGTTCAATGTGTGATTTAGTTTTCTGTGAAGAACGTATACATTAATGTTTGTACACAAACGGTCACATAAAAATTGCATGCAAATTGCAAATCCATTTTTCAAAATGTCATTATCCAGACGAAAACACAGAGTCAAACGCAGAATTGTTTCTCCATTCAGGCATTCAACAAATATTGACAGTAATTCGAGCAACAACTTAGCAGTTTACCGTCAATTATTCTCTTCTGGCCGTGGGTGTACCGAACTTACTAGTATATTTGGTCATTGGAAATGCCAACTTGTGGCTCAAAGAGAATAATTGCTTAAATCACAGAGAAATGGTCCAAAATCATGTCAGAATACAAAACATGTCAGAAAACCAAACCCATGGCTGTGTGCCCCGGAATGTACAAACTGGGTGGCCCTCCCCATAAATCCCCACAAGACCATCATTGGTCATTTTTATTGTTCCGCTTTTAAAATTTTGAAATATGGACACCAATACCATACGTGAATCATTCAGCCAATGCAAAATCTAATGGAAAAATATTTATTTACAGAATGAATTTCAAGGCCAACAAGTTTCCCAACTATCCGGAGCTGGTATTCGACGATGGGGACGGTACTGTAAATAAGAGAAGTTTGGAAGGATGCTTGCATTGGCAGGGCAAACAGAAACAGAGGGTGTATCACCAACCTCTGCCCCATGTTGATCACATGGCAATCCTGAGAGACAGCAATGCTCTCAGTTACATTAAATCTCTAGTAGGTAAACTGCAACTACCTACATAGTGTAAGAATTCGGAGTAGACAGAACCGAGGCATGCTTTTGTTTTACTACTCAAGCAATATGATATTTGACGTTCTCTAAATGCATGGGCTGGAATTGCATTTAGAGACCTATTATAGGTTATATTATAATATAAAATAATAAGAAATAGAAATGTTAAGTATTTTTAGATATAGTATTTAAATCAATTGTGATGTTCTTGCACAACTTATAAAATTTATCAAGTTAAAATGTTAGAGATGGATCAGTACCTACCACAGCTATGTACACAAGTTTATTTCACAATTAGTATTTTTAGCAAATATATCACCTCTTTAGGCATCTACTGGCATATCTACTAAAACAGTATACAATCCCCGGCCATGATGCACCAATATGTAATTAATTATAAATAATTCATGTCATGTTTTGCTTTAGTTTGGTTGTTTATAGACAGTTTTCTACTAGAGTTGCAGTGCACCATCTAGCCCGACGAAATCTAAACAAATCGGTTTAAAATTTCATTTTTTTTATGATGGCATAACTAAGTACTAATAGGTAATGTGAAAATAATGTCCAGAAAGAGTAAATAAAAACTAGCAGAAACTAATTTTATTTGGTGCAATGCAATAGAAATATCAATTTGGCAACAAAATGAAATCAATGTGGTTTTATAGGCTAGGTTAACTTCCAATGAAGTATCAATTTAAGAGGCAAACGGAAGCGAGCGGGAATCGCACGGTTCGTCAGAGCGGTTTTTTGAAATTTTGTCTTCCCACTGAATAATTTTAAAAAATCAGATAGTAACGACCCATTACAGCCTAATAGACTAAATATTGCCGCACACTGGAGTTCATTATGACCTCTGGTACGACCTCAAAGTGTTAAATATGATATTTTTAGTAAAATAATAAAAAATAATCGTATTTAACACTTTGAGGTCGCACCAGAGGTCATAAAGTACTCCAGTGTGCGGCAAAATTTAGTCTATTAGGCTGTTATGGGTCGTTACTATCTGATTTTTTAAAATTATTTAGTGGGAAGTCAAAATTTCAAAAAACGCTCTGACGAACCGTGCGATTTCCGTTCGCTTCCGTTTGCCTCTTAAATGCACTTTATCAAATCTTGCTGCTTGGACATAGGTAAATTAAACTTTGGTAAACTTTCAAAACAATAGGTTCCAACTACCAATTTTCCTTTCCTGACGAGTATTGTGGAGTCGAAGTTCTCTGTTTGCATATCTGAACAATATGGAATATATGTACCCATGTCAGTACAGTAGTAGGATATAAAAAATAAAAAAATATGTACGTATCTACTACACAATAGTATTGTGTGTAGGTAACAACATTGAATAGCATTAGATAATTCTGTGTCACACTTCTCGTCAAAGATTACTCGCCTACGAACGATAATGAGTTTTGACACTGCACTGCAGGGCGTAAAACTCGGTTAAAAATACTAAAATGGGATGTAATTCAATGAAGCTGTCAATTGCAGCATGACGGTCAAAGTAAACTAGAGCTTGAATAAACATGACAGAGTCCTTCAAGATGGCAATTATTTTCAATTTAAAATGTTGAAGATAAATATTCTTTATAGGTGTTATATTATTGAATTATATAGGTACCTTATAATTAGAATGTTAAATATGCTCAAGTTTTGTGCCCTTTCGGTTGGAGTACTAACCCAATGCCATGGCAGGGTTTTATTTACTTATCAGTTTTAGGTTTTACTGTAACTGAAAGTTGATGTTGATGTATTTCAATTCCATGATATTTGTTGAATAATAAAAAGTTCCTTAAAAATGTGTTTGGTTTGTTTTATTAAAAACACAGCTACAGGCACAAAGTATTTAAATTCAGAGAGTACACATTAAGATTACATACCTAATTATTAATTAATAATGTACAAATATGCATTTTAAAATTATAATGAAGCTAAGGTAATTCATTACCGAGAATTTTATTTTAATAACCGAGATTTGAATATAAAACTGCGTAGACAAATAATTATATAAAGTACCTACCAATGTAATACTTCGAAGCTTATGCACCACATTAGCCATATATATGAATTTTTGCTTTCCTCTAAACATTTACCACATACACAGCCAAAAGGAAATGTCAATACACTGGAGGTTTCAATTTACCTTAAAGGGAACAAGACGTCTACATCTATAGCACTTGCAGTGCGGATGTAAGCGTAGAGACCGACCATAAGTGTTGCCGTGGCGATGAATAGACCGTAACGACCAACGCGAGGTGCAATATTCATAATATTTCCCAACGGAGTGCGCTGGTTGATTCTGCGATCGTTATAGCCCCTCATTTGCATCCTGTGGAACAAATGAGTAGACACATACATTAGAAAAAATATCTCATTTTAAGTCGTGCCATGACCAATTATTCAATGAAATAAAAAGTGAACTTACTGCGAACGTTTCACTCTCTCTTTTACTTCTCGTTCAATACTGTTTGGTGGATACCGTTTATATAAATCGGTAGCATCGTTTAAGAGTTTTTCAAATGGTAAATCATCGGGTATCTAGATAAAAGAATCTCTGTTAATAACCATATATTATTAAAATTGTTATTTTACTAAAAAACAAATCCTTTTTCGGCAAAACATCCAAGGGCCATTCCATGTAAAAGGGAATTTTTTTAAAAATATATATATATTTTTTTTTCAAATAATTTTTTTCCTGCTTATTACATGTGTTTGATATAAAGTTGGTAAACTGGTTTTGTTACTTTCCTATTGCCACATGGTGAGATATTTCCCTCCAAATATCATAATTTCATTATATTTGTACACTATTTTTTCATCATATGAAAGACTTGATTGCATCCTTAATATTGGATGCAAAATCGCACAGTATTTTTTTTCTATGGTACCTAGTAAACTTTGAAGTGTAAGTTTTCTTAGTTTAAACAGTCTCAAATTAAATTTTTCTGAAAAAAATACACTTTTTCTAAAACTATGTCAAGGCTGTAATGCAAGTGACCGAATTGACAGTTTTTCTTGTAAATTGCTCATATATTGTTTTAAAAATTTAAAAAATTTAATTCTCTTACTTCATCTTATATATTTATTACATATTTTGTAGTAGGTATAAGAAAATTTATATTTTGTCATGATTTTTTTGGTTTGTAACATGGTAATGTAAGTGACCATTTGCAATGTAAGTAATGTAAGTGACCGCTATAAACCCACTATAAACCACACTTTAGTTGTAGCATTGACTAACACCTCTTTACCGGGATATGAAACTGCCATGCCAATACCACTATAACGCACGGCCCTCGTTTGTACCATTGCGTGATACTCTGATCACGCCTCCTGGGCGTCCAGCCACTGCAACCGTCAGATTTGACACAGCATACAAACTTATTTCCGTTATGAAAACTCAGTAGACCATGTCTAGTACACTTTTCAATCATCTAAGAAGGTATTGCTCACATCTTTTGTGAGATTAAGGGATTTAGGTAAAAGTAGTTTGGTGTAATTCATTCGCATCTCTAGAACAAGTTGCTACGGAAGTCCGCCCCCTCCTTCTCTAGACGTGCTGTGATTCGCGTGCGGCATTTTCGTTTGACTACAACCGTCGTGCCGTGAAAAGTAAACGATTTGCTTATCCCCTAGTTTTGATTGTCAATGGTTGTAGCTAACACATTAGAAAGTCACTTAGGTACATCAAAATAAAAAATGGCAAGTTAAAATTCAATAAATTAATTAATTTTAATTAATTACAATTAATTAATTAAAATTATTTTTCATGTAAATTTATTCTACATATGTATCTACAATAAAAAAACATATTTTGAATGGGTATCGCAAAATATATTGAAATTATGGATAATTATTAAAAAATATCATGTCTTATGGAGAATCGCATGTTAAATCACACGTTTAATGTAAGTGACTTTGGCAAGTAATGTAAGTGACCGATAGAAAGGGGGATAGAAACTTAATTTATTCACTTATCAATTTCAAATTTTTATGTATTGTTTACTAACTTATTCAACAATTTTTCATATAGTTTTTGATTTTTTTTTCTACTCTACAAGAAGAGAATTTTATGTTCTTGATAAAATCCAAAAAAAGCACTGCACTTTTAGTGTACTGTAAGTGACCACTGAATATGATTTAATATTGGCAATATTAAAATATCCTATCAGTTTATCAAACACATTGTAAATTAACAGTTTTTTGATGGTTGTTCCAGTCATATTTTTTGTTCTGAAACTCGCCCTATCAATTTTCTGTAAAACCCTGTAATGTGCACATAATTTGTTGCGAATGTAATGTAAGTGACCGGGGAATGGCCCCAAAACTATTCATGTAAAACTGGACTTATCCAGTCCTGGGGGCCAATTCTTGAGATTCACGTTTTGAAACCGTTTTACGTTTACATGCTATAAAACTGGAAACAGTTGACAACTATCGGTAAGCCTTCAACTTTTCAACCGCGACACGGTTTCAAAACGTGAATCTCAAGAATTGGCCCCCTGGTGGACCTTTTTACTGAAAATTTAAATTATTTTTACATGCTTACATTAGAAAGTAGTGAGTGAATATAAGGCATGTCACATTCGACGCTGAATATTTCTTCTTGACGATAAACGACAATTGCCGCTGCCAGGTAGAGAGGTAACAATTTGTCCGTGCTCATAAAGTAGTCGTAAAGTCTAACAACATCTGTGTAATGGTTAAGATTGTGGCCAAACCAAGTGAGATACCACGGGAGACAAAACAGCGTCCCACAACTAGATCTGAAAGTGAGAAGCACGATTATTACAAATAGCTATTTCTTATTAATTGTATTGAAAATGATTTTCTAATCAAGGTTTTACATTCTCAGCAGAAAAACTTACAAATATTATACAAAATATGTCAATAACTCTATAAAAGTTCTTGACTGATTTCACTGAAATGTTTGTGACAATAAATTGGTTTGAATAACCATGTCATATTTCAACTTGATTAAAATATTTTCACTTGTCAGCCAATCAAGATTTTGGTTAGTAGAACTTGAAACCAGACGAGTGGTCTTTATAAGCAAAATTTCAGCTTGATCAGAGAAATGGTGTGACCTGTATTGAACCAGAAGAAAAAGAGACCCAAGCCAAAGCGTGAACAGGAGAAGCTTGCTACTCTCTTCACCCCCTCAAAAAAGCAACGCGAAGATTTTATGGTACCTAATGCACAGTGATGGATAAATTGGCCTACGGACTCACCTTTCCATATACTCATACAGTTTGGGATGCATTCTTTTCAAGAGCGGGTAAATGTAATTCAGTAAATACGAAGTTTTGTCCATAGTTTCTGCCATGCACTCGTTAAGGTGACCAGTTGATAGTTTCTCCATGATGGGGAAAGCAGCTTCTTCTCCCACGACCAACAACACCGTGACGGCCACATCGTGGTAACCTTGATAGTACCGCAAGTGTGGATGCTTGATGATGACCCGCATTATCAATCTCGTCAGCTGATCTTGTAATACTACTCTCTGATCGTACGGGATGCCGGGAGGAAATCTCTTCAGCGACCTATTAACATCCAGCACCACTTGACTGTACTCTCCGTTTGCCGCAAGTTCTTCTTCTGTTAGTGGTTTTAGAGGTGGGATATAGTCGATGCCGATTAGTTTGGCCCATGCCCTTTTACGAATATTATCTGTGAGCAAATTAATACAGTATTATATAACATTTTAAATTACAAGGTAGATAGGTACACTTGGCACAACTAAAAATGATCATTCAATAAATCTGATTGACTTAAAACTGTTAGATCGCATCATCAGAAGTCAGTCCAAGTGATCTCCTTGTCTCACTCTAGTAGGTCAGCGGTCGCCAACCAGTGGTCCACGAGAAAATTTTGGTGGTCCGCAAAGAAATGTGGAAGTTTATCTTAAAATGCCAATTCAATTCATTTAATTTACAAAAATAACTACCTAGCCAACACATTGAAAACAGACATTTTCAGTAGGTACTATTAGGGATGGAGCGAACTTGGATTTTGATATCGACTATCGATATCATTTATATATCGATATATATCGATATATCGATACTTCGATATATCGATACTTCGATATATCGATATATTGAAATATTGAAATATTGAAATATTGAAATATTGAAATATTGAAATATCGAAATATCGAAGTATCGATATATCGATATATTGAAATATCGAAATATCGAAATATTGATATGGAAATAATATTTAGATGTATAGGTATGGAAATATTGATATATCGTATGAATGTATTAAATTGCTCCTAAAACTGCTAGGAATTTCAAAAGAAAATGTAAAAAGAAATAACACAGCCGTTCCAAAATATAGGATCACCGACCAGATAAGAAAGAAAATGTGAATAATCTGAGTAATTGTCCATAAATCTTGTAAACGCTGCACTGCAAATAAGAATTATTTTGCCATAGTAGGTATAAACTTCAATTAAGAACATAATTGTATCATGCGGTAAGGTTTCAATATATCGATATTTCAATATTTCGATATTTCAATATTTCGATATTTCAATATATCGATATTTCGATATTTCAATATTTCGATATTTCAATATATTGACATTTCAATATTTCAATATATCGATATATCGATATTTCAATATATCGATATTCAATATATTCAGGTATCGATATTTCGATATTTTTTTGATATCGATATATATCGATATATCGATATATCGATATTTTCTCCATCCCTAGGTACTATCCCCATAAAAAAACACTCCGTGTAAAAATACCAGCCAAGTCTCTTCAACTATAAAAAAAATAGAATAAATCTAAAAATTCAGCACTGAAAAGTAGTGATATCAAAAAATGAGCCAAGTCAAAACTTAATTTTAAAAACCAAAATATACTTGGCGCATCGTGTATATAAATAGTATAGAAGCATATGCCAAAAATCAAATGTACCTACCTAATTATATATAATATACCTATAATGCCCTTAAAAACGATGCGCCAAGTATATTTTGGTTTTTAAAATTAAGTTTTGACTTGGCTCATTTTTTGATATCACTACTTTTCAGTGCTGAATTTTTAGATTTATTCTATTTTTTTTATAGTTGAAGAGACTTGGCTGGTATTTTTACACGGAGTGTTTTTTTATGGGGATATCACTTATTTTTTTAGTTTATTTACACAACTTGTAACACACATCGGAGCAACAATGACTAAATACTTTTAAAAAATACGCCATTTCCGAATTGGTTAATACGAAAAATTGTGTTTGGTGCTCAATATACCTAAGCTTAAAGTGATATTCCATGAAGAATTGCGAAAGCTTCGTTCCAATCAGTCCAGCCGTTTTCGAGATATGGTATCACTTCCGGTTTTCAAAATGGCGACTGAAATAACTGCCACCTAGAATTTATTTCTATAAATGTTATGTATCATTATAAGCCTTCTGAATATGTAGTTATTGTAGTAAGAGGTCATTAAAATCTAGATCTTCATTTTCATGACGTCATTTCCGGTTTCGGTAATAGTACATCTCTACTTTAACTACTGATATTCCATATAGACGACCGTCTGAATCATTTGGCGCTAGTTTCATTCCGATCGGTTTAGCCGTTTTCGAGATATGACGTCACTTCCGGTTTCAAAATGGCGACTACCGGTTGGTTTTATAAAAAGGCACCTCAGACGCCAAAAGTGCACATGTGGTAAAAATTTCAGATCGATCGGCTAAGCCGTTTAGGCTGTGGCGGTGATAGCGGTGTTTCCTGATATCATAATCATCATCTAAAGATCAAAGTGGTGTAATTTCACTGTTTTCTCGGCCCTCTAGCTCGCAAATGGTATAGCCTATTGTTCCCAAATTTGGTATATGTGGTGGGGTGGGCCATAGCTCAAAATTAAGATATTTTACAACAATGTGAGATTTTCCAATTTTATGATCCAGTAGGCCGAAAATGCCATGTTGTTGCTTACAGTAAAAGTAGTTAGTCTGGCTCCTCATTTTATTAGGCATTTACGGTATGTTGAGTGAGTGTGAGTGTACAGTACGACTTGGCTGGGTGGAGCGACCGCTCCACTAGATGTCAACTAGGTCAACCACGCTTTTTCCAAAAATACCTACGTACCCACCTTTTTACTAGGTAGGTATATCTACCTAACCATAATGAAAATAAATAATAATAATAATAATAATAATAATAATAAATAATAATATATTTATTCAGAGAACCATTACATGGTTATAGAACAAGTCAGTAGTTTGTACACAATTATTTACACAATTTTATGAATACATCTAGATTAATAGATACTAGATAATAGGATACTATCAGCTTTTCCATGTATTTGGAAAAGTCAAATTATCGAATTTTAAAAATTGCCATTTTCGCGACTCCGATTCTTAAATTTTCGCGCCAGTTTCTTGCTATATTTTCATTAGTTTCCTGACAATTTTTCAATAGTTTAATCAAATTTTAAATATACTTGTATAGTTGTGTAAGGTAGATATTGAAGAGAAATCTCTAAAATCATAAAATGTTATCAAATAAAATAAGGAAATATGTAATATCAAGAAAGATATTGATTACTAGTTAGTTGTTATTTATATCCTGAATGCATCTGTGCACCAGTGAGATTTTGATCAGCTGTGACATCATGCATGTAGGACTCTATTAACAAGTACTAGATAGTGAAAATTACAATTTTAAAATTATTTTTTAATAAAGAATCGGTCAAGAATTGGAATCGCCAGAATCATTTCAAAGAATCGGGATCGGAATTGTGAAATATTGGAATTGTCCCATCTCTATATTTTACGCTATAGAGTGGTCCGCTAGATATAAAATTG
Organism: Leuctra nigra; assembly: GCA_934045905.1. Classification (NCBI taxonomy): domain Eukaryota; kingdom Metazoa; phylum Arthropoda; class Insecta; order Plecoptera; family Leuctridae; genus Leuctra; species Leuctra nigra. The sequence goes on from OW203761.1 coordinate 43,403,549, forward strand.
GTACGTATATTAGTTGTCCACGAGGTCCAAAAGGTTGGCGACCGCTGTAGTAGGTGACCTCTTGAGAGTTTCCCCATGAGTTAGCCAAGATGCTCTTGATGGTTAGTACAATTTTAATGATTTTTGCAAAACGCAAATTCACTCTGTAAAGGACATAATTTACACACCTACCCCTCACCAGATTTCAATAATTAAAAGTGTGAATCCTCCAGGAAACCGACCAACCCCTGAAAACTATTGGGTGTTTATATGGACATTTTAAACTTCGAAGTTCCAGACAGCCGTCTTATTTCGAACCTTCCATAATTACAAGGTCAAAATAATATCTGATGTTTCTCACTAACCATTGATAAGACCACCTTCGGATATTGCAAGTTTCCGTAATCGTTGAACATTTACAGTTTTCTTTGAAAGAACATCTTCAATAGCTTGTATTTTTTTCCTCGATTGCACCGTTTCTGGAACTAAATACAAATTTATAATTAGGTATCATCTGTACACAGCATCTAGGGTAGAACAGGTTCAGAAAATAGAAAAGTACCAGGTACAATACAAAATTTGGGAATGTATTATAATGTATGTAGGTATTATAACAGAGAGTGGAGACATAGAAGACTTTCCTGTTGTAGTAAAACTCTGTGTCGGATTGTGTCACGAATTGAATACTATGTAGATCAGTTTCATTTTACCTTCTCTGAAGTTGAGATCCGGTGCAACACACCCATTTATAGTCGTTCTGTCAGAATCCTGCATTGAATCCTGCCCCGCTGACTCGTTTGTTTCAACCTTCGTGAGTTCAAGTACCCCATAAGTCATATCATTGTTGCACACGTTCTCTGACGATGTTTCACAATCAACTGAATTTGTTTGTTGATCATTATGATGGTCTGGTGAACTAGTTCGAGCATTGTCGGCACTGAATTTATTCAAACCTTGTGATGATACATTAGCAGATAGAGCGTCACTGAAACTGTCATCATCTGATGAAAGAAATCCGTCTTTACACGCGAAGCTGTGGTCATACTTCTCACACTTATTTTCATCGCATATTGTATCTTCTAGTAAGATGCCATCACTGTCACCCAAAGTTATTTCATTATCCAATCCATCCGTAGAGGTTAGTTTTCGCCTTCTTAGTTCACTTTCCATTGTAATACATTTGAGCACCCTTAAATTATTTCATTGTAAAACTTTACAAAGCACTCTGTCATCATTACGATTGTAGTAGAATACAAATACTACAGTGATTACACTACACAATTAAAAAAGACAATAGGTTAAGTAGGTGGATATCAAAAGCCCAGCTGTTGAATATATTATGGCTGTGGCACTTGGAATGGAATCTGACAGCGTCGTACATTTGACAACGTTGCATTTGTTGACTCATGCTAAAGAAGGCAGTGACTGACTGACAAGTGAACCGAACCACGTGTTGGTGTGTGGGCGGTGTCTGTTGCCTGTCATAAAAGTTTTTAAAATTTTGGTATTATGGTATATAAGTGTTATTCTACAGCTAAATTTTATTAACTTATAATATTCTCGTTCAAAATATTACAGTGATTATTCAAGAAAGTATTGAACTGAATACCTACCTACAACCTTACAAAGTTCTAGTGTCAACATTAAAACATAACCTCGATTGAATCTCTTATTATGGAGAACACAACTTATAAACAGTTTCATGAAGAGTACATGCAGAATCTGAATGGATCTACCCTGATTGATACTGCTTTTATCGGTTTGGTGGAACCGTTTACCGTCTTCATTGCAAGAACGACATTTCTTGGTTTACAAGCAGATCATTCGTACAGCAGCTCACCAGCGTCTTTGGCCACTGCAGTTTACACATTTCTTGTTGAATTTCTAATAATGGTGCTGCCACTAACATTGTGTTTTACAGTGTTATCTAACTACTCGCATGCCATATTCATTGTCACAGTTGGTGGATGCTTTGCTCTCCTTTTTGCCAGCTATTTGAAGGCACGGTGCAATAGCTCTCATTTTGTACAAAATTTTACTTTGTTGGAGATAGCAGACAAGCGAGCATTTATTACAAATTTCCGTGCCACTGTTAATTTGATGACGGCCATCTGTATTCTCGCTGTCGACTTCAAAATATTTCCACGAAGATATGCCAAAACAGAAAATTATGGATACAGTTTAATGGATAATGGTGTCGGTTTATATTGTATGGCAAATGCTATTATTACTCCTGAGGCTCGAAATCAACAGAAATCAACAACGGGGAACTACCTTTATAAGATTTTTGCTGCTTTTACAAGTAGTATTCCATTGATTTTGTTAGGTGCTGCAAGATTCTTTACAACACAGCAAATTGACTATCAGCAGCATATCTCTGAGTATGGCGTTCATTGGAACTTTTTCATCACGCTTGCTGCTGTAAAAATTATATGCACGATTATATTAACAATTGTTAAAGCTCGATATGCAGGATTGGTTGGAATTATTTTAATTCTGATTCACCAAACCATTCTTGGATGTGGTGTGCAAGACTGGGTTTTAAGCCATGCTGAGAGAGTCGATTTCTTGTCTGCAAACCGAGAAGGTATCGTCTCCTCTCTGGGATATGTATCTATATTTTTCATGGGAATCGCAATCGGGCAAATAATTCAACGTCCGCGAGTTACTATGAGGAGTAACTTAATTCTGGAGCTGTATCTAGTGGGCATTGCTCTCACTCTTTGGTCATTGAACTATTGGACTGATTATTATTTTCAAGTGTCTCGCAGACTGGCCAATATCGGTTACTGTGCATGGATTCTTGCTTACAGTGTAACTCTAATAGCAATCTATTTGTTGATAGAAATAATGATTCTTGCTTACATCTCTTGGACAGACCCACCAAGGAAAAGAAAAAGCACTGTTCAGAGTGTCAAACTTATTCCTGTAATGTTAAATGCAATTAGCTTTAACGGACTGTTCTTTTTCTTATTGGCAAACTTATTTACTGGATTGATAAATATTTGTATACAGACTTTGAGAACAAATGACTGGGTCAGTCTACTCATTATTAATTGCTATATGTTTGTGGTGTGTTTTGTAACACTATTTCTGTATAGAATGGAAATAAAGTTGAAAATATGGTAAAACAAGCAAGCAATTTGATCTAAGAACTTTATTTTTGTTTATAAAAATCCTGTAGAATAGTACAACAGTAAATAGAGTATTTTCATTCAAATAAGTCTTATGTTAACATTAACAATTATAATTTCTAACCAGCCTTTAAATATTGAAGTGCCACAAAACCACTACCTATCTAGGTAGTAGGTATCTATTGCTGGCAAAAAGTAATAAAACAACACTTATATTTTAGAATTGAAGATCACTTTGACATTAAATCTAATCTTATCATCAGGTACCTACCTACTAACTACCTACTTGCTTTTTGGAATCTGTGCCTTATTTCTAGACACTGGAACCTTTTCTTAGCTCAACTGTAATGTGAGAAATAGTGCTCTTGTGGTACCTTAATACTTCATTTAAAATGCACTAAAAATAATTTCTACTCCAACTTTGCGTTATGTTCGACTCTATGACGTTCAAAAATTGAGAACGAGAATTATTTATAAAATGCCTAATTTGCAGTGAGTATAATTGGATATTTTCCCTACTACTGTTATCATCAGTTATCACATTTGTAACAAATCAAGCATAATGGAAAATATAAGAAATAATATTATGTACTATTACACAATGTGTAGGTACTATGAAATATAAACAGTAAAAAATTATATAGAAACTAGAAAGGTAGGTAATACTAAAAATAGATCACATCACATATATATGTGGAATACTGTACCTAATAGAATACTCAAGCGAACCTACAGCTCTTCGTGATACATGTCTTGAAACTTCTTAAACGCATTATGATTTTTTACGTGCTTGGCAGCCATTTTAACAAGTCTTAAAAATTCATGAAGATCGAACGAATAGTTTGTAAATTTGGCATGAGCACCACCGTCTGGATGATGTCCCTAGAGGAAAAATTTATTTATTTTAGACACAGTTCCAATTTTGTTTTAAAATTCTGTGGGGAAGTGGGGGGGGGAGAAACTGTGTAAAAAAAAGGTTCGAAATATCCTCTCTTAGATGTAATAAACATTACGGAACAGGTTTAGCTCAGAGTTCGTGCTCTGAACTTGTATTCTGTGGCTCTCCTTCCTAACTGTTATTTTGTGGTATTCCCTCAGTCGACAGGCAACTACATACACTGATACGCATCAGGGTAATCACATAACCCTGCCTCCAACTCAATGCACCCAATTCATTATTAAAATCAATATTAGTCACTCACCTGATCTTCTTGCACCAGTTTCGTCTCATCTTCCCATGTTATGTACTTCACACCCCGAAGTCTCGCCAAGTCAAGATAACAACTCTCATCCTCACAGTTATAGCTGGAAATGATGAATGTCATGTTCAAATAAATATTTCATGCAAGACTTCATGCTGGCTGAATAAATATTAATTATATGCATACGTACAGTTCAAACACTACTCCCCAATCCGGTAAAAACAGCAGGTGAGTTAGTCCAGCGCCATGCATGCCAATAAAAATATCAGTGTTGGACGTTATCTCCAACTGCGTTTTAAAATCAATCTGTCGGTTGTACACCACCTAGAATATAGAATTTTTATTACAGAATTTTTTGCATAATCAATTCACTAGGGCCAAGAATTTTTGTTAGGGTCGTTTTTAATTTCTTTTCGTTGGTTTGCTTTTTTTTGTTAAAGGATTTTTCTTTTAATTTTATTGAATAGGTACCTACACATTATAAATAAATTGGAACACTGAACCACATTTGTGAATAGAATAACATGAAACAGGTCTGTATGAACATGACTATTTGACTAATTTTTCAGACAAAGCATAAGATGCACAATATCTGCCTTCACATAAATTTTACCAAAACTTTATTAAATGGAAAACAAGAGCTATTTAATTTCTGTATCTTTGAATTTCTTGGCACCGTCCCTGCAATAATTAAGTCAGAATTAGCCAACACTCTGTAAATTACCTACCCGGTTTACTTCATAGTCTGGATTTCTTTGCAATCCGCGAATGAGTTCGTTTTCATTCAAGATCTTTCTATATTTTGTATCTCGAGAGAGCAAGGTGATGCGAACTTTTGGAATTGTACGGATATGTTGCGGTATTTTCAGTCTGTGCAATATGTGGTTCGTAAAGGCATGAAAAAGACCGCTCTTCTCGCACCCCCAAACCTGTAAAAAAAAAATGTACATGATAAAACCACATGGGCATGAATCTGGAAATTGTGAAGGACTAAAATAAATTTAAGAGATAACTTACAATTGGTGTATTGTAAAAGAGCCCGAAAATCATTCGAGGTAGAAGCGGGAATACCAAATTACGAAAGCAAACTCTTTTTCCTTTGAATGTTTTAAGATCCCAAATAGGGTGGGAGGTAAATGCCTCGAACATTGATTTGAAACTTGATTGGTAAGTGTATGTTTCCCAGACAAGGAAATGCACATCTGTTGAGAATGTGTGGGGGTGAGAAGAGTTAACGTGCAGAGACGCGTAAATGTTGAAGAAATCACAGAAGTGGTGATACATGTTGACAGCTGGAATAACAAAAATATTTGGTATCAATTACAATAATGAAATGAAATAGTAAATATATTTTGAATTGACTTTTACTTACTAGCATCAATTTTTAGTAAGAATGTAGGCTTTTCAATGACCAATTCACAATCGTTCTCAATTATCGGACGTTTGGACAGTTCTGTAAAAAACCGTAATTCGGGACCCCATGACTGAAGTGGACTAATCTGATCCAATTCCTCATCCAATCTTGACTTATGCAATCTAGAGGAACCAGAGAAATAATTAGTTTGTACGTAAGCTACCATTGAAATGACAATGTCGTCAGTCACCAATCACGTCCGCTTACTTGCAATATCCTCCAATCTGACCCTCTTTCAAAACGTCCATCTTATATCGTATGGGTTCCGTTCTATTAGCAAGATCTGCGAAATCTATCAATAAGTTACGTCCCCGACAGAAGCGCATATGTTTGGAGCATTCTAGAGATGAATCATCCTAATCAAAAAATTGGTTTTATAATAAATGACATGGTGTAGGTACATAAATATAGTGTATACTGTTGTATTTTATTTTGTACACCTAACTGCAAAATAAAGTTGTAAAATAAAATTCACTTAAATATTTCATATTAAGATGTAGTAGACTAATAATCATGCATATAAATTTATTTCCCTTTCCAAAAAAAATCAAAACTGGCAAATGGCAAAGAATGAACACGCATCAAATTAACAAGTGTAAAACATTTCGTTGTTACATAAACATGTAGATTACGAAAATTCAAGATTGAGGGAAGACAAATGGAGGAATGTTACCAATTTTACCAGTTTTTGCAATATTAGGTACCAAATTTCTACCATTTGAGTGACATTCAAAATAAAAACTGTCAATAGGTACGTTGAACCATTCTCTGCCTACATATGGAATATTAGGTGCACATACCACCATTTGTGGTTCACACATAACCATCAATTCTTCAATTTGTTCACGAATGTAGCCAAAATCGCCTTGGTTATAGAAGGTATTCAGCTGATCTCTTTTTGATTTGACCCACCCCTTGTGGTCACCTGGGCATGACGGTATGGCATACGAGTCTTGAAGCTTGCAACCATTCTCGTAGCCCCAGCATTTGTTACTGTCATAGCTCTTCAGGTCCTAAAATCAGTGGCAATACATTAACTGAATGAAGTCTATGCCAACAGTTCAGAGTCTAGTGCTATAAATTTAGTTTAAATGATTAATTAGAGCATTATGTCAAACTGACAAACAACCTACTTTGTTACTTTGTAACAAACAATCTAACAAAAAAGTGTTGCCTGTACCAACCTTATATGGACATTCTGGATCTGCTCTGCACATTTCAGCAATATGAGGAAAATTATTGAAGTAGTATGGAATGTGTGCTTCAGGTAGATTTATAAAAGAGAAATTTTCTGTTCCAGCGTTTTTAAAACAGTTCAAAAAGATTAAACATAAGGAAGTCCACGATAAATGCTCGTGAGTGTTACCCATTTTGTACAATACTGCGTCGGTGCGAGTGGGTGGACAAGAAACGAATGTAAAGTAAAGTAAGTCACAAGTAGAAGTTCAGATAGGTACCTCCTTAATTCAACAAGTACAATCTAGGTTATGTGCGGCTACCTACACCATCAACACCTGTTGTTCAACGAGGCAATTGAGCAGATATCTACCTAACTTAACACTGTTCTTACGAATTAAATGACCTATTAAGAAGATGATTAAAGCTTTAATAAATTGTGCTATATATCAAGCCTGCTTGAAATTAAAACGATTTAGATATTTATATTACAAATTAAAACGTCAAACTGTCCGTATGGTGGTCGCCATTTTTTAACTACAGTAAACCATACCAACGCAACAAAATTCAAACATAATTATGCTTGCATGAAATCTTATTTCTATCATTTATATATAATATCAGAACGTTTATATCAAAATATTAATAATATATCCGTAAGAATTTTGTACTAGTGTTGTACTAAAAAAAACAATAATACATAAAACATTTTCTCAGAATACTTTGTAGGTTGGATACTCTGTAGGAGATGAAGAGAGCGAGACATATAAGAGAGTTCATTGCAAGACAGGCAACGAAAATAAAGTCAATTGTCAACAACGAGAGTTTTCACGTTGTGGTTGTATTTACTCCAATGCCATTAGTAAATCAGATTTTGGTCCACTCTCACTGTTTGGTACATAAGTTGCAAGTGTTGAGTCGAGAGTGGCTGCTAAATTTTATGTCCAGCAAAAATGTGAATGGAGATCAACACAGAATTTTGGTGACGCTATAAGTTGGCTTTTCTGCATTGGTAAATCATTTACTCATAATATTATATCAAGACAATATAATGTATTAGAATGAAGTGTATTCTGAGTAATCGTATACCCAAGTACATTCTACAAGTTATTACTAGTGGCAATGGCGGCGGCTTTCACGATTCCCTTTTTAATCCACTTGTCAAAATTTTGTGCTCGCGATGTACTAGGCGGGAAAACTTCGATTCAAATAATATCTTGCTTATTTCCCATATTTTGTGCATCATAAATATCATTCTTCCCGACCTTTTCTCATGTCTGGTAACCAAATTTGCATGTTGTACTAAGTAAAGTTGATATAAAGCTTATCTGGGGTGGAGCTGACAATAATAATAATAATAGGTATGTATACCTACTAGATGCTAATAATATTTAAAAGAGCATTATTAGAACACATCATCGCTTTTATTTACATTTTACATGCTCACTTCATACTGCAAGCTCTCACAGTAGCGAGTGTAGGTACCTAGGTACCTTACCTAGATGTCACAGGGCATGGTTAAGCCCACGCTGTCTTCCAAAATAGATTCGCCCGCAATCTAGAATCAATTATTGGTGCACAACCTACAGCGAGATAATTTCAAACCAAGTAAACATACTCGTTTATGTTCTTCACATTTCTTAAAGATAATTTTGAACTGGCGAACACATTAAAAACTGAATTGATCCCCGGTAATAAGTAAGGCCGAAGTTAAATAAAAAATAAAAATGCAATCCTAACTATAAATATGACTGGACCAATATTTCCCAGACAGAAACCAAAACTCCTCAAATCAATTTACCAACAAAACAAAGAGAAGAACGAATTGTTGAAAGAAATTCTGTCGTTTGCCACAAGCAGTGGGAACAGAAGTAAACGAAAAATACTCGCTCCACAAGTAAATCCTGACCGATGTGCCTATGAAGTAAGTGTCAGTAATTTGGAAACCGAAAATTCACACACTGGTCCATCGCAAACCCGATCAAGAGATTTTCACACCCAGTGTGAGCTTAGGAACATAAATATTCCGCTCTACTATTAGTTTCACAGATGTTGCCGTGCTGGCAGTCAGCTGATGATTAGAGACACTATTGTTCGTCGGGCAATGGCTTTAAGTCATGCAAAGTAGAATCTTGGTATTGGCATAGTCCATAGACATTGTATAGCCTTAGCCTCTACACAAAGTCTATGGTACAAGGTCTAGCTCAATGGGAACACTCTGGGTTGGCATGCTGTAGACACAGGTTCAATTCTTTGGTGAATTATTTTCGTTGTCATCTGACTCTGTTGTGGCCGGGGGTACGATCATATAAAATGTATCGCGTGTAAGCTTCTCATCTCACCCAAGAAGGCCGTGAATAACTTTGAGATGAGAAAATTGTCACGCGAGAAAAAAGTTGTCATTTTAAATGATGCACCTCAGCAGGGATTAATATTTTGTGGGGTTGTCCAACTACATTCGTTATAATTTTGTCCAGAAAAGTATAGTTTTCTCTACTTAGCCTTAAATACTGATAAATAGTGGCTGCAAGATGAATGGAGGCATCACTTTTCAGCTGATTGAATAAGATAAAATAAAATAAATAATTTTATGTTTTTACATTTCAGTTGCCATCATTTTACGACAGCAGATATTTTTCACATTAAGTCACTTCACCTCTCGGCTCCCACAATCGGCAATATGGAGATACAAACTGATCAAGGACTACTGGTTGTAAATCTTGATAACTGCATCACCAATGCAGGTAAAGTGAACTTATTGATGTAGTGTTTGGGGTCATTAATATTTGAGGACGTACTGAGCTCATGGTGTCTAGTTTCATATTATTAACCATGGGCTTCACTCACACCTATCATCTTTAAACTTGTGGAAAGAAAAGACACTCCAAAGTGTTGAAATTTACCGGGTCTGTTCATAATTATTCATGTCGTCCAGTCCATGTTTAGTTCAAGAATTTATTTAATATTTTATTGTAGAATGAAGTTTATTACCTTATAGACAGATAATTTTAATTTGTTTATTAGTAACATAATTATAGGTAGGTAACATTATTTCATTTAAATTTATTTCAGCTCTCCAACAAATTGCAAAGGGAGACTGTATCTATACTTTGGCAGTAGCGAGTGGAGACGACTCTTCGACAATGGTCCAGATTCCAGTGACGTTACAGTGCAATGGGAATATGCAACATTCTTTCGGCAGTGTAGCAGAATTACAGCAAGAAACATTTGATCAGGTAGGTACTAGAGGACCCAATACATTATAAGAACATTTGAAACACTGGTTTTATGATAAGCTTTATTGACTATTCATTTATATTACTTTTTTGTTTTAAGCATGGACTTTACTTTCTTCCTGCTTTCAGCAGTAGATGACTTCTTCTTGCCTTCACTCAATGACGTACGTTTCTTCACCTGTCTAACAGGAACCTTGCGTCGTTCAGCCTTGCCATTGCCAAACGTGACGTTCTTCGTCTTCTTACCTGAGGTCTTGCTTCGTTTAGTTTTCCCACCAGCAGTCTTTGATGCATGGTGATGGGTGCCTTGGCCACTCAAGTCACTCGCATTCTTTCGGGAAATAAAGTCCATGACTTTGAAGAGAGTCTCGTAGAGCTTGCCTGATCTACGTTCCTCAGGACTCATTAAGTCATTAATTTTGATTATTCCTTGATCCACTGAGTCTTGTAGAATTCTGTAAGCTTCCTCTTCATCTTCTATCTCTTCTTCCAGTTCTCCTTCCAGCTCTTCATACATTTCATCGTCTTCCAGCTCTTCTTCGTCCAGTTCATCGTTTTCCAGCTCTTCTTCATCCAGTTCATTGTCTTCCAGCTCTTCTTCCAGTTCATCTACTTCTAGCTCTTCTTCCATTTCATCGTCTTCCAGCTCTTCTTCATCCAGTTCATCTCCTTCCAGTTCTTCTTCCAAATCTTCTTCTTGCAACAGTGGTGGGATTTTACAAGTTGTGTTGGTTGTGGTTTGTTTCTTATGTGTGCAAATCTTCGCTGAGGAAGGCTTAGACTGCTTACGGGTGAGAATTTTGGCACTGTCACTTCTTTCACTCCAAGGGTAACCTCTACCGGTAGACGTAGAAGGCTTTGCTGATGTGGAAAGCTTACGTCTTTTCGCATCATACACAACGACTATCGAATTGTTCGAATCCGAGCATTGTAGAACTGTATCAGCGTTCTTCTCAAAAACTCTGTCCGCCACTCTCTGTATTACTTTGTTAGCTTGCTGTTCAATCGTACAAGATTGCGGCGGATGCATTCTCTCGATAGGCTTCAAGCGTGACTTTTGTGCTATCTCACCGACGATTTTCACCGAATCAGCCGACTTGCACATTCGAGGGATCAATGACATGATCTTGTCAATAGATCGTTGCAATGGGCTCTTAGCTGGCTCTTTGTTTGTGTCTTGGGAAGTCATTCTCTGTGGCAGGAAGCAATAGTCAAAGGGTTAATCTTCTAAATTAGTGAAATAAGAATAACAAATAAGGATATTACATAGGCAGTGTTGATAGAGATACATACTTACTTTTAGAAACAATGGGAATAATGGAGTTGCATACATCAATTAGTGATTATCAGCACTGTATCAGGTACTTTGTTTCAAAATTAACAGCAAATTTTGTCGGAGATGCATGGTAAAGTAGTGTACAAATAATTTTACATAGTAATCTTGTATGCAAGCAACCAATTTGATTGTCTATCTGTTTTTGATGCAACAATGTAAAACTATTTGATTTGTTTAATGTTGGTTAAAACTATTGAGTTAACAACCAACCAACAATGACTAAATTAAATTATCCTGTTGTAAAATTGTAATTTAATTAATGGGCTGGTTGTTCCTGTGGCAGCAAGTCCAAGGCTTGCAACAGGTATGTACTTGTTTCTGAGACCATTCCTAACACAAGTTGGATGAGTTGGATGATCCTAGATTTATAAGATAAGCACAGGGTATTCTGGTGTATTCTTGCATTTACTCGAGGTCTTATTTGTTCCCAGGTTAATATTGCGGAGCAGCTTCAGTGTCTTCTAGAGCGAGGTGATCAGATATCCCAGATTCAACTAGAACCTTTGAAACTTCAATCGGACAGTCTTCTCGACCCAAACATCCCAGTTTCTGTCAATCACAACAGTTACGAGAACATTTTAGCTGAGCCCACTGTCAGTGGTGTGGTTAATGAAGTGCCGGCAATGCTCATAGATTACAACACAATATACGACTACGTACACACTGGGACTGTACCGAGCGGTGCTTCCGAAAAGTATATAAAAGTACTGAAGAAGAGATCACAACACTATTCGGTAAATGTTGCTCTCCTCTAATTCTAAAATAAGCAATAATCTAAATTACTATTTTAATGGGTACTTCTTCAGAAGTTGTTTTCAAATTATGGTTTTTATAATTTTTTGACTGAATATGTAAATCTTAATTATCTTTAATACTTTTCCCTCTTTTCCAGATCATTAACAATGTGCTGTATTATGGGGAGAAAAAACTTAAGAAAGTAATATCTGACAAAATTACTCAACAAGAAATACTACGAAGCTATCACGTTCAAAAGGAATCAGGTACCTAATTATTATTTTTATTTGAAACTTTTGGTCGCATTCAGATGTTGAAGGGCTGAACTTGAAGCGAATGGCAATGGGTACTTAGGTAGTCCAGGGAGTTTGAATAATTTTATGTCGCAATTAGGGAGTTGGTGAAATAAATGTGCTAGTTTCTACAATGTTAAAATTGGCTGCGGTGCATTATACCTATAACGACTGAATTTATTTAATAGAGGAGTGGCAGGATGTGAACTTTATAAAGTCAAATATCTTGACATTTTTTTGTTGCTGATTCTGAAGATAAACAGATAACTAATACTTAATCAACATTTTCGACTCATCAAAAATAAAATTAATTAAGTTGGTCTTGATTTCCGTATGTAGCTAATCATAACATTTACATCATGACTATTATGGCGCAAAGTCATTGTGACAGACAGACAGGCACTTAAAAAATACTCAATCAATAAATTGTAATTTTTATTTTTTCTAGGAATTCATCTAGGAGTCCGAAAGATGCATTCAGCAATAGTATCGACTTTCTTCTGGCAGGAGTTGTACATGGATGTAACAAAGTTCGTAAGACAATGCGAGGGCTGTTCGGAAGCTGCCGTAGAGAAACATATCGATGAAACCGACAGATCTCAACTCGACGTTAACACAACAGCCCAAGAGGGGAATGCTCCCGAATGTGTGAACTTGCCTGTCGCAGAGCCCCAGCCTCTCGTCTGGCGCAGTGTAGAAGCTCAGTTGCATGGACCCTTCATTACAACCAACCGCCTCAATGAATACATTCTGACGTTATCGGATCCGGTTTCTCATTGGATAACTGCGTTGCCGGTGCCAGACAATAACTTGGCATCTCGAATGGCTAATTTCCTTTTTGAAACGTTCTGCGTGTTTGGTTTTACAAAATGTAATGTCGTCAGTTTATCTTACAAACAGTTCGATGCTATTCAGCGGAGATATAAAGAACGCATTTCACAAGTAAAAGATATGAAGAGTAAATTAAGTCGAAAAGGTGCTGGTAACAGTGATTGTCAGTTCGCTCATCAGTTGATTGACAGTATAACGTCGAGCAACCCGGCAAATTGGGACTTGGAGCAGGAGCAGTTTCTGTACAAATATCGAACGACAGCTCTAGATGGTGGCCGATCACCGTTTGACATGATGTTTAATAGAAAACCTAACAGAACCGTGGAAGATGAGAAGGAAAACGAAGGAAATGACCTTAGTGGAGATGAATCTCAGCACCAGTATACTTCCAAGAGACGTCGACTTCAGTGTAGTATTTTGCAGGTAATGTACAGTTCAATCAATATATTGAATAGTGCTTTTATGGCACATTCCCTGTCTGTTTTTTGTTTGTTTATGTTTTTGCAAGCACTGCCCATGTCACACCGATCAACCAATCGATCTGAAATTTTGCTCTCACTTGGACCATACCAGCGGTCTTGTGTTAGAGAACATCTAATTGGTTTAAAAGTAAAAATTAACCTTTTTTCAAATTTTGTATGGCATTATGCATTGGCTTTGTACTAACATTTTATGAGATTTGTTAACATTTTGTAAATCGATTTGTAAATCGGTCAAGAACTTTAAAGATTTCAAATTTGTTTTATCGAGGATGAGTTGTGCACTGCACCTTGATCACTGGCAAATCATTATGATAGTCTTTACAGCTGTTTTCAAGCTCTAGAAGAGTAGCAACTCTCACACAGCACACAACGTGTTACGCAGAGCGTTATTACTAAAAGGAAGTGATTCTGTAGCACTATATCTGTATGTATGTATTTCAGTGTCGGCACTGTGAGGACGTATACACTTCGAAGATTTCATTCCGCATCCATCAGAGGAAGCACATGGAAGATGCGCGACGCCGAGGGACTCTTGAAGGTCAGGAGCCGCTGGGATCGTCCGGCGTTGCGGAGAAGAAACTGGCAAGAAGTAAAGCACTGAAGAAGAAGCAGAAACTTATCAGGCGGCACAGTCAAGGTCAAGGTGAGGACAAGTTAGCACAATATGTACATTTTGTGAAAGTGACTAAGACCATGTCCGAATGACACTTTGTTGCTCTGATTTAATTTGATGTCATCTACTGGATGTTATCAAGGTTTTTGTGTTTAACTGCATAAAAGTTTCATCAATTATGACAGAAAATTTGAATAAATGAACATTGTAGTACACTCTTGGACACTGAAATTGGCCCGCGGTCAATGTTCAAGTGGGGCTACGGCTAGTATTTATTTATTTATTTTAAGTAATTTTTTGGCCCTAAACTGACACTAGCCATCCGGTCTTTGTGCCAAAAAATTACATTAAAATAAATGTTAAATACTAGCCATAGTGCCACTTGAACATTGACCGCGGGCCAATTTCAGTGTCCAGGAGTGTACCTACATAGTGTTCTATGTAATAGTTATTTTTATTTTTATTTGTTTAGGTAGTACTATAAATCAAATCATTAAAATGGCCCACTAATTTTCATCATAATAAAACATTATGAGAGGTTCATAAGGTAATTAGAATGGCTTATCCTACAATCCACAGCAAGTACCTATATAATGTCAAATTATCTCTAGGGTTCAAAACCAATAAATAACTGAATCGTAAAATCATACCATTTCTCTGAGTTTAATTTAGACTTTCGGTAATTGCTGGGAGGACATAAGATTATTCTACAGTATTTTATGCAAGTTTCTATATAGGTACTGATATTTTGCCTTCTAAATTCCAGCAGAAAACAGCAACCGTATCGATCGTCTTCTTCTCATGATGAACCGAATCAACAGCCAGCGTCTGAACAAGCAGCAAGTCGTACCCAAAGGAGGTCACCACGAAGAGATGAAAGCAAACACTGTCGCTGCCGTGAAGGAGATCCTCGCTTCGACCAAGGAGGTGCGACGCCGTCGAGGCAAGTATCAGAAATATCCCGCCGAGCTGCAAGAGGAGATGGCTCGCTACGCCATCGAGCACGGCAACTACGAAGCTGTACAGCACTTCACCGAGAAGCTGGGCACGAGCGTCAGCGACAGCACGATCCGCAACCTCGTCAAGCTGCAGCGGAGTTTCACTCCCGAGATCAAGGAGGAGATAGGTCGTTACGCGGCTGCCTACGGAGTGGAAGCAACGTCGGCACTCTTCACCAAGCGGCTGGGCTACGAAGTGAGACACGGGATTGTGAAAAAGTTTAAGAAGCAGTATACGAAACACTATCCGGAAGTGTCGCAGAAGGTTTTGACTAAGTGTTCTAATGCTCTTCCTAGTGTGGCGAGTGCGTTGAATAGTAAGAAGAAGGTCGCGTATTCCGCAGAAGTGCGAGATGAAATCGGATGCTACTCGACACAGTTTACAATAGCGGAAACGTTACAGCACTTTGCAAACAGGTTGAACCCTCCTCTAAAAAAGGGTACTGTACGAAAATTCCGCAAGATGTATTTAGAAAAACATAAACCTGTAGTTAACACTTCTATTCAAGATTCAAATGTACAACAGCAAGCACACCTAAACCTCCAAGACACTCTTGGTCCCACCACAAGTCAAACCATCGACATCCTGAACGCCTCTCTGAACATTCTGAATAATCAACAGATGAACGCAGTTCCCAGCAACCAAACCATCGACATTCTGAACGCCTCTCTGAATCTCCTCAACAATACGCCGATGAATCCGCAGTCTACAGTCATCTACAACCATCTACCTCAATCTGGAGCCAACCTGATGTCAACTCCCATCAGATTTTTTTCCAACACAACAGTTCCGACGACAGTCCCGACGCCTTACCTTCGCCAGCATAACCCAATCACTTCCTCAAGCAGTCAAAATGATTCCCAATTCAACCACAATATGAACAACATGCAAACATTTCATCATGCTCAGAATGATTACTTGCCATTAGGCCAACTTCAAAAACATGATAGTTTAACCAATACAGTGCTTTTACAACCGTTATCTCAAAACTCTCATCACTTAGTTTATAGTACTAGTTCGTTGCAGACACAACAAATGCCGACTCTTACATTAGCTCGCTCTCAGCCTGAGCAAACTTACGTTCAGAATGCATCGGAATCTCTCTTGCTCTCATCTTGTAACATGTCACTGACGCAAGATAAGTACGACAGCCAAGACTACAACCCAAATGACGATGAAAGTATGCTGCAGAATAACATGCCAGCAGAGATGGTGGAGAATCTCCAAGATACCTCTTTCACCCACTCACTGCCGACGCTTATAGCAGATCGCGACGGGACTTACACGCTGTCGTCTGATATCAATGATGATGATCCAGTGACTGTGCATGATCAAGACTCTTTGTTCGAATCTGAACCGCTTGCGGAAATGTTAGACGAGGATTTGTCGGAAAAAGATCTGCCTCATCAAAATCCAATGGAACATATACAATTGAGATCGAATCGTAAGAAAGTAAAGCCGGCATCGTTGCGTGAAGTTGCACTTGAATGCAGTTCTGCGCTTGAAGAAGATGTCGATGATCCGATGAACTTGGGCACCGAGGAGACTCCTTCGCCGAAGTGCACCAAACGAAAGAAGCGAGCTAAGCGAAAAGCCGGCAACAAGAAAGACAAACCTGGTAAACGGGGCTCGTACACGGCATACAGTCCCGAGATCCGCGCCGAGATGGGCAAGTACGCAGCCGAGCACGGCAGCCAGTGCGCGAGCGTTCACTTCCGCGCACTGCTCGGCCACGACGTGCCGGAGAGCACGGTGCGCGGCTTGCGCGACAAGTACTTGCTGAAGCGCGAGCAGATGTCCGGGCGACTGAAGACAGGATCGGAAGTGACCTCGTTGGGTTACTCTCCTCGAGGCAGGCCCATGCGGCTGGGAAAGTACGATGCCGTCGTGCAAGACTGTCTCAGAGAGTTGGTGAAGTCGGGAGAGAAGGTCTCCTCTTTCCTCGCCATCGCCACGGCCAAGCAGGTCTTGACACAATATGAACCCGGGTTATTGGAGGAGAACGGAGGCTCAACGAAGCTTAACGTTACGTGGGCGAAATCATTCCTCAAGAGAATTGGGGTGCACAACAATTCATAGTGTTGAACATTTCGTCTCGTCTAACGCTCAGCATCAAAACTATGAAATTACCTGTACAATGCCATCGTGCAAGACTGTCTGGTAAGCACATTGCCACATTGCTATTGCTCTTAACATTCTTTTATTTTACATACAAATTTAATACTAGGCAGTATGGCTACAAGACTGTTCTTTTGTTATCATATTGAAATCAGATCTTATCTGCAACCATCTCGTATTCCGTATTCCGAAATTGGAAGAAGCCCTCTGCCATTGCCTGGTTAAATCTAGTATTAAAAAATGATCACGAAGGTTTTGTGAAATCTTTATCTCATCCGAAATCTTAATCATTCGTTCTAGAATGAGTTTAGGTTGGACTGCTATTTTAATGTAGGTATTTATTACAAGGCTCAATCAATTACAATAAAAATATTAAATATTATCTTTTAGGGAAATACATTTTAAAAAAACTGGTATTCTGACTATTACTTGAAGAAATGTTCACAATTTAGTCACAGTCCCCCACCAATGGACTGCCACCTTGACGTGGTGGTGGGGCTTAAGGGGCCGGCTCACATACGAGTTGGCCCCAACCAAGTGCAGTCCAGGGTCGACCTAGTCCCATGCCCTCCCCAAATTCGCGGGCCCCTCGGGCCGGCCTCCCCCCTCGAGATGGTGATCCCCCTGAAATCGAGTCCCACCGGCCCGAAGCTCTCCACCCCCCAGTCTGTCCCCATTCTGACCTGGCTTTCCCACCAGTTTCAGACTCCCCCAGATCGGGCCCGTTAGGTCGACCCCTCCCGATGTCCTCCACTTAGTTCAACAAAGTTAAAAGTTAAAATTAATGTGCGCAATATAACCTCGTCGTTGACGCTCCGTTAAACTCTAATAATCAATCAATCAATTAGTCACAGTCCTAAGTATTCTATAAAACGAAAATTAAACAATTCGGCCCTAATTCGCTTCACTGCCGATAACATCACACCGAAATGAGTTTGGGCCCAAATGGAATTAAAAATAGTTATAGAATGAGGCCCAGAAATCCAAAATAAAAACATTATGTAGTCATTATGTAGATAAGTTTTAAAATCATTTTAGTATAGACCATGAACCAGCCGTAGTGGACCCTCCCCTCCCCCTGCCGCGGAAGGTCTGAAAGTGGTTTTGGGTACCTCAAGGTACGCACATTAGACTTTCACGTTTGACATCTGCCCTTTGGTGGAACAACCCTCCAGGGGGGGGGGGGGGGCGCAAAAGGGTGATTTTTGGGGTATTTTGTCACCCGTTTGATTTTTTGTGGGCTAGCAGGACACGCTAATTACAATCAGTTTGCATATTTGAATGTAGGTTGACATATGTAATTTTATCCATATTTGTTTGTAAGGGCAATTGTAAAATGTACATGAGAATTGAGAAGGACAATGTTTCTTCTGTTTACATTGTCATTGTGATAGAAAATAATGTAACATTAAACCCTGGCAATAGGGAAGTCTCGTGAAGATTAGAATTCAGAATAATATTTATTTTATGAAAGTTGAGATGTTGCTGAACACAGATGTGGTATTATTTTTGTTGTTGGACGAATAGTTCCCATGTAATTAATTTACAAAGTTTGATAGATCTCCTCTCATTTAAAAACAGGAAAATTGGCAATGACATCACAGTTTGCTATATTGCCATGGTAACAAGGGAATCCCCATGTCAACACAATGTTCAAGACTTGGAAATGACATCACAGTTCTGATTCTTGTTACAGGCCGTTTTTCCCGCCAAAAATCATATGATAAAGTGTATTTGTCATTATTATTTGTGTTTTTTTATAGAAATTTACTAGAATAAAATTTCATGAGACTTCCCTATTAAAAATGTCTTGTATGCATTTCATAAATATATTTATTACTTGGCATTGGTAATATTGTAAACATATTTGCATTTTAAACACTTATAAAGTTTGTAGGTATTGTTCGAATTGTTAACCATGTCATGTCTATTATACCTATGTTATGAGATACTATTTTGACTTGTAGAAGAAATTCGAGTGGGTATTTGTTGGTAGGTAGGTACCTACCTATCTTAATTAATTTCATTTCAATAAGTAGGTATGTTGATACTATACCTACAGTTTGTACAAGCACTTTTAAAATGATTCAATTTCTAGTCTGAATATAAGGTAATTGATACCTAATAAATAATTGTAACAATATCCTAACAAATTAATAAATCATACGTTTTTATGTACTTATTTATCTTCACTGTGAGTGTTCATTTGTACCTACGATCATTTAAGACTTTCAATAAATAAAATGGATCCATATAAATGACAAAATTATAATTTAAATTTAAAAACACAAATATTTACCGATTTTTCAAAATTATGAGCATGAACTACAATGTTCATTGTGAAACATACTTGGGTCGTAACAACCATCTCTGAAGGAATAGAATAATAGGTAATCAAATGTTTGGGTGATTGTTTGGTAGACGAATACCAAGGAAAACCCTGGTAAACTAATTCCGATTTCAAATGCTCTAAATACTTATTAGTTCCTATCTATCTATCTATCCACTAATTCAGATAAAAGTGAGGCTCCAATGTATATGAGAAGTTAGTCTATTTTAGAGTCTTAATTCGTTGAATTTCGTTTTGAAGCATTCGTTTTCGGGATTAATTTCAGCCTCCCTTTCAAAATCTCCGTGAATGCAAATTAATTTTCAATTTTTGCAATCCGGTCTGTGACGGCAAAAGTGTGACTTATGAGACGGATGGCAGACCAGTCACTATTTTCTTAAAATTTAATGTAAATCACTGTATAGTTATATTTCGCAACCCACTATTTAAAAAAAAAAAAAAAAAAACTATTTGATTAATTCAATTCTAATCTAAGGCATTTTTGTTTTGCATAATAGAATAAAAAATGTCCAGAGCGTAGAATGATTCGCATTTACAAGTAGTCCCAATTTATTTCTGTCAGAAAAATGAAAATATAAAATTCAGTAAATTACCTATAGCTTACTCTATGTCTATAGGATCCACTGATCTCCATTACTTCCACTTCGTTGCGTGGATTGCGCATTGAATCCCTTTAGCATCAGTCCCAGTGAAGTCGAAAATACATTAGAAAAATGTTCCTAAAATGTTCCTTTTCAAGGTCATCAATTTAAAACAGCCTAATACACGATCTAAATCATTTCTAAAATCACTTTGAATGAACTAAATCATTACATTAGTCATTAGTTAACTAGTTAATTAACACGTTTTAGTTACATAAGTTATAATTTGTTACAAATCCACAAAATTATTACAGCGGCGACTTAGAAAATGTTGACTTCACTTGCATAGCATCGATAAGCAATCCACGTGTTATATATCAGTGATAGGATCGTGTATCTATTTTCCAGAGCTTCATAATGTGTATATCAATAAAAAAGCACTGTGATTGTAAATCAATACAAATGGTATCTATACGACAATGACCATGAAAGTATCGGAATTACACAAAATGTGAAATTAACATTGATTTTTCTATGGGCCTTGTCCCATAGTCTATGATCGAAATAATGTCCTGGGGTGGGATTACATAAAATGATAACTTCTTGTCACGGTGACAAGCTTCTCATCTCAATGTTATTCACGGCCTTCTAGGGACTTGTCACCGTGACAAGAAGTTATCATTTTATGTGATCCCACCCCAGTACCTTTTTCAACTGTTATGGAATGCAATTGTAACTTTAAATAATAATACAAATGTATGTTAGTTTCCAAAAGAAAATGACTATTTGTTTGTATTTATTTGTTTCAACCCCAACATTACATTCTTACAAACAACATAATAAGTAAGTAACAATGGCGGGATGGGTCACAGACATTACGTAATTTCATTGCCGATCTGACCTCATGACAGCATCTTCCATCTCCTCGAATGACCTTGGACCGATTTGCTTCAAGAAATACCTTTACTCCAAATATTTCATTGACAAAAACCATTCCTCTCAATGGTCCGATACAATTCTTTGCACCTGCAATTCCACAAAAAGAAGTGATTTTTTTGCCGAGCGGCGACCATAAGCTCCAATGAATAGGCACGAGTTTTGGTCCACGTCTTCCTCAACCTCCTCCCACAATGCATCGTAATGGTCAAGATTCCTTCTTGACCTGACCAGTAAGGTGTCCAATCGCTAACACCAAACAATATGCATTCCATAGCTTTAAAAACCTGTACACTCAATGATACAGTAATAATAGACGCTGTATTTGGTATGCGATCGTTCCAATGGATTCAATCACTTTGAAAAATACACAATTTCTTTATAAGGATCAATAAGATTCCCGGATCAAACGAAGACATACCTGAAGCTATTATCCAAAACATCAACACAATTATTATGTAGGCTACAGGTGTCCAAATGACATTTTCAAAAATATTTCATAAGTAATTTATAGGTATAGTAAAAGTTAAAAGCCATGAACATTAAATGCCAGTATGGGAACAGTTCCGGGATCCTTAGGTGTATAAATAAGTAGGAATTTGATATACAATTAGAATAAAAGATAGGATGTCTACCGTCTATGAAAGAAAAAAGTTAATTCGATGAATGAAGTAATCCTCCAGTCGTACGCTGCTGCACATATAGACACCCTTTGAGAACGTGAGAGGGATCTCCATGGGAGGGAACAAGGTGCACGATTAACTCTGTTCTTTGTGAGCGTGTGTACGTGAGAGGCTACTGGAAGAGTTTGTCACCCCGGTGCACATGACTGGGTACTTCTCTCGGACTTTATTGCAGCGTACATCACGTCTTTTGTCAAGTCGAGTCACGTCCGACTATCTTTCATCCCAATTATAAACACTCGTTACTCTCTCGGCAAACACAAGAAATTACTTGTCAATTAGATGCAAGTCAACTGTTTTAGCGTAACGTAGAGAGAAATACAGTGGCAACTTTTAGAGTGATTGACCATTGGACGAATAGAATCTACACAAAAAAGGCTCATTTACATCGGACAAGGATTGGTTTTTAGTTTCTACAACTTTTAAGCTGTCAAAATGTATAAAAGGAAAAAGCTCATCCATTTCGTTTACTTTTCTTTAAAATAAACGTTTGACATGACAACTTGACAAAATTTAAAAAACGAGCATTTACTTTTACAAAGACATGATACCATAATTTTGTGAGGATGCTCTTCCCTCTTCCTTTTTTCTCAAAAAAATCAACTGCGCTTACTTTACTTTAACAACTAGGTACCTACTTTCACTTTTGACAATTCAAACGCTGTATAATTGCACATTATCCCCCCATAATTATCCATTTTGTGTGAATTATATTTCTCACGTCTCTTGGGGTGAATATAATCCTTGTACAGAATATAATGTAGAAATGGGAAATAGTCGAAGCCTAAAAATATAATTACGCTATATCAATAAAATTCTGTCACTTGCTAAATGTACCTACCAGATTGTTGACGATTGCAATACTGATACAAAAAAATTTAATATGCTTCGTCTAAACCACCAAATAATAGCTACATATTATTTTTAAATTGTATAGTGACCATGTTTAAAAAATTGTATAGTGACAGTGTACTACTACAGGTGCTTTTCCTGGGGCACTTCGGCCGAAGAGGGTTACCCATGAAATGGCATCCTTGAAAGAGCAGAAAGAATTGGCAAGGAATTAGCAAACTATTGTCCACACTTTCTTATTGAATCTATCATTTAGTTACAAGTTAGTACACTGAAGTACTTATCTAGAACTTGAACGTCTTCCCAGATTAACATTCTTCACTTCTCTGTGTCAGCAATGATCCTACATCTGTACGAACACTCATGTCCCGTGGGTGTCATCAGAAAAAAGAGAGAAAAAATAGATAGCTTTTCACAGTGCAATAATGGAATGAATACCGCGTTACTGAATAGAATGGTGTACCTTGAAGAATTGTTTGAATAGAGCGTCTAGATCTGAATGGAGGATAGGCTTATGTACTCCGAAGTTCAGAACTAGAGATTATCTGTTTGTCAGGTTTCAAGTTTGGACCCGAACAAATATGAAGCAAGTGCAGATTTGTTCTTCTTGTATGATGTGGGTGCTGGCTCCTCAAGTCTTTCAAGATGATAAATATAAGGTTCTAACAGACAAGTTTTTATATACACAAACTTGAGATTTTTGGGTAGTTTGTATTATAATCTTATCAAATTTTGACCATACTATTTAGATTGGTGTCTGGCTAACCCCCTGATAAAGACGTTTTACCTGTTTGGAGGAGTCTGTGAAGGACCTGTAGGTGTTGATATTAAGGATAATCTCTTATCTCAACCAGACTGAGATAGAAAAACACACTATATTGAACAGCTTAACGAAAAAAAAACAGTTCGAAAATGTTGATTATAAACAACGTAAGTGGTGTTGGCGTTTATTTATTTTGAGGACTCAAACCAATTGAAAATGGAATGATTTCGAAGAGAAATGTCTCAGAACAAGAATACATTCAATTTTTTAAAATTTTGTATAGCGTTCGAATTTACAAAAGCTTAGTTTCGATATACCTTTGAAGTTTGATTCATACTACCATAAACTACTTTAGTATAAACTTGAAAATACAGAACATTTACCTATTATCATAAGTTTATATTTGAAATTGAAAATGGAATATTTTTGAAGACAGTTATGCAGTTTTGAATTTCGCTTAAAATCGTCCAAAAACATTTTTCTCTATTTTGCTAGAGTATTTTGAGACACAAAATGTTATATTAACGTACCTTTTGTTATGAAAGCTGTTAAAAGAAAGTAAAGTACCTACAACAAATTTTAAATATCTTGTCGGTATTGTGAAGCCAGCCATGGTATTGAAGCCGTTTTGCTTGACCTAAGTATGTAACTACGTGTTGATAGATACAGTCTATAAAGCCACAGAAAGAAGAATTACAAAGGCAGGCAATTTCCTGATGCAAAATGTGATTAGTGATCAGTTCACCTGATTTCCCTGCGTCAATTACATTGTCTTGCCTCCTTGACTGCGTCTGATAGAGACCACACCTGTACTGCGATCTCCAGCCGCCATAGGTCAGCAGAGGTCAATCACATGCACTATTGGTTATTGATACGTGTGCACTTTCAGGTGATGGGTGCAGTTTGATTGTGCAGGTCAATCATGGTGGAGTTTAGAGAGTTTCTGAGTTTATTGCAAGAAAGTTATTGCAAACGAGGGATTGTTTTTGCGGTGTTTCAAATTACAAGATTGTTTATTGCAAAAGCTATTCAACATAAATTGTTATTGGGAAAATATCCATGGCAAATGGACATTAAAACGTACTTCTTCATACATTTTAATTATCATTTCATTAATTTTTCTCCCTGCAATTTGCAATTGCATTTTAAACTGATTTTAATTATTGTGCCTGTATGTATAGGTTTAAACAGACTTTTATAATAAATTATAATAAATAATTTTTTTTTTTAACTCCTTTATTAATAACAAGAAAATAATACAAGTACATAATTCCACAAAGCTACATGTAGCTCATCTGTGGAGATGATTCACACAAATAAAAACAGTAACAATAGAACGCATTTACGGAGTTTCAAACAAATGTACAAAGAAAAAGGAAAATACACACATTATAGTAATCAAAAAAAGGCAATTCATATTAAAAAAAAATAGCAAATAACAATAATTAAATCGGGTTTCAATATTAGAAGTGGGTGAATTCTTTACATGTAACAATTTTACCAAATTACACAATCATAATTAAATCATACAAAATTAAAACTAATCAGTAGACATAGTCGAGAAAAGCCATGATTTCAGAGACACTTTAAGTTTAGAGAAGGATTCATGAGATCTTTGATTATCAGGAAGTAAGTTGAAAGTAATTGGTACAATATAATCAAGTCTACGTTTGCCATTCTTGTTGCACCAAGGAGGAATATAATACTTTTGAAGCAATGCTAAGCGAGTATTAACTGGATGATTTTGTAATTTTTTGTGTTCATCACTGAAATAATACTTTAAAATTAAACGATATTTATAAAGTAATTGCACAGGTAAAAAATTACATTCTAAATAATATCTGGAAATATTATAATCTAAATTGAATTTTAGGTGATGAGGAACAATTGTACTAATAATTTTTTCTTGCAAAGCGACAATCCTGTGGACGAAATAATCGGAAGCATTTCCCCAAGCTAACAACCCATATAACAAGTGTGATTCAACAAGTGCGGAATACACTAAACGTAATAATTTAAAAGGCAAAACAAATTGCAGGCGATAAATGGAGAACGCGCAAGATCTAATTTTACTACAAACCTTTTCGATATGGGGTCTCCAGGTAAAAAATCTATCCACAGTTAACCCAAGATAAACAATCTGCTCAACAACACTAATTTTAATAACACAATCACAAATTTGGAAAGGATTGCCGTACTTCAGAGTGTGCAAACAAGTCGCCGAATGACAAATTATATTGACTGAACTGTCTCTAAACTGATTTTGAGGTGTACAAATGTGCAAGATCTTGGTCTTGTCAGCATTAATAATTAAGTCCCGATCATGTGACAGCTTTAAAAGTTGGTTGAAATCAGACTGTAAAGAAGATTCTGCAACATCGAATTTAAAGTCGGATGATAAAATTAGTATGTCATCAGCATACATAAATATATGGCACTTCTCTAGACAAAGGAGCATATCATTAACATAAATGAGATACAGAAGGGGTCCTAATATTGAACCTTGCGGAACACCCGAATTTACAGGCTTTAAAACGCTAAAGACATCTTTCAATTTAACAGTAATTAATCGTTCATGCAAATAATCTATAAACCAAGTTAACATAGGACCTCTAACGCCAATTTTTTCAAGTAAAATAATGAGCTTGTCATGGTTAATAGTATCAAACGCCTTTGAGTAGTCAATAAACAGAGCCAAAACAATCTCATTATTATTCAGTTTAGTATTCACAAAATTTGCAAATTGCAGCAGGAATTAATAATAATGGTGTCGCACTGTTCTGCAGCTTTGCTCGTGGCGACAGATGAATGATTATTAGGATGATTGGGAGAAGATGAAGAAGAAATTGTGAAGATTGAGGTAGAAGGAGACGATCGTGGCCAATTAGTGCCTAAGGAACCTTCCCATCATTTGCCTCTTGACTGAGGGAATCTACAATAACATCAGTCAGAACGACGGGATGTGGGAATCGAACACGAGCCTCCGGAGTGTGAGCCTATGGTCGGTGACAGGCAAAGATGAACCCGCGCTAGCATGGGCCGCCCTATACCTTGCAATGCTGAAGTAGGTTCATCTTTGCCTGTCACTGACCTTTTAGGAGTTAGTGCCTGAGCCAACTTGCTCCATGAGAGACTTAACTCAACTGTATTTGCTTAAATCGTAACTTATGGAAACGGCGCATAAAACCATACATACAAATCACAATAGTTTTACCTGTTTTTCTTACGAGAAAATTATATACCATTTTACAGTTGTTTACTTTTTCAACTCTGTTCCATCTGCAAATAATAGTCGTATTACTGACGAATATCTTTAGAATTGCCTACTTGCATCAAACACATTCTTGGACGATCCATAATCGTATGGAATATGTAACCCGAAAATAATGCCAAATTTTCTTACTGCAATCAAATTTTATTTCCCACCGCAGTCACGAATGCAAGTGTAACCAACCAAGCAAGCTATCATAACACCCTTCGTGCCATTATACCTCGATCTTCTCTTTGCCTCGGGTGATAATGATGATCATCATGATCATCATGCAAACACCATTTTATATTTATGACTCTGACCAATCGAAATATCGTGATTTGAGTACAGTCGCAAACTTCGATTTAAGTTCAAAACATATTTCAAAAAATCCCCCCTAGGTTAATTTCCGAAACGTAGAATCAAACAAAATATGTTTTCTTGTAATTTGATAACTATAGTCATGGATACAAATTATTCAACTGATGTCTGTATTATTCTTGCCTTTGGGCATTAATTTTCATGTTGAGTGGCAAAATAACACCGGTGGGTCCTTTTGATGCCACTCTTGAAAAATTGCTTTTTTACCTTTAATTCCCGATTCGATTTGCCTTATTTACCCACACACCACACAATACCCAATGATAAAAATACATAGATAAATCTTTAATCATAAAATTTAATGTTTGGATATTATATTTCACTATTATGTAATACTTACACAAGTTTTTCCCCGTATATTTTATAGCACAATAATACATGGCCACAACAGGTTCAAAATGCAAAGTTCATACATCCATAAAAACACTATCAATACGGAATATATTTACAATGAAAATTGGAAACTCGCCTATACGCTATAAACCACAATCGTAAATTTTTAATCTCGATTAAAATATAGGTGACTGGCCATACTTACAATACAATTACCATTCTCATTATACAATTTAAAACATGGAGCATGAAAAAATGGTTTAACCCATTTAGAGTGTATTACTATATGAAACAAAGCAAGAATAAAGCAGTGAACCAGACACAATGGTGCTCCTATCGGTCCATTAAGTCACCTTACAATTGACTCATAGATCTAAGACGCCCTTATTTACCTGTTCCGAAGATCAGCGCAGCTTCCGGCATGGTGCAGTCATCTTTGTCTTTGATAACCCATCGACAAAACAATAGAATCTACGCAATTGCTTTTTACTACCGTATTATTGACTTATTATAAGTCATCACTAGGTATAATTATTTGGGGTTTGACCACCCAATGTATGAAATAATGTGGGAACTGCGAGGAATCATGTTGGGAAACGCACTTTTTATGGCACGAGTAACATAAAGAGTAGTCTTTTCAAATGAGATCGATCAAAAACGATAATACTTATTTAAAATTTAAAATTATCTTTCATATCGAAAAATTATATTTAAAAAAAATGAGTTTCAATTAAAATTGTGATATATTTTTGTCTATCACACTTTGAACCAAATATTAGGTATTTACGTTATCGGTGTTATGAGTTTTTTTTATTAGCGTATACAGATAATCAGTGTGCAAACGAAACTACCTTCTGCAACTAAAATTAATACATGGACATCGAAATAATTAGCCAGCAGTTCTCAGCATTTAGTAAAATTAATTAGATTCATCTAAATCTTATAAATTCCTCCCAAAGTATAATGGATTCCAAAAAGTATAACCAATTTTTAACCACCAAAAGCAGTTTTAATGAAAGATATAAACCTTCCTTATACTTTGTATACTGAATAGACAACATCATAAATTATCTAGTTAGCTCTGATTTTCAAAAATTTTCATATGCAGTACCGTGATCCAAGTATCTATTATGGTTATGATCCATTGTTGAAAAACCATAATAGATACTTGGATCACGGTACTGCATATGACATTTTTTGAAAAGCAGAGCTAACTAGATAATTTATGATGTTGTCTATTGGTATTTCTCTGTTTGCATTTTCATTGTAAAAATGTAAATGAAACTATGCGATCATTTCACTCTTTCCCATGGTTTCATCAACTCATTTCACATTTTAAAAAAACTCTAAGAATGCAAATAATTTCGAATTACATCATCACATTTCGTGCAGTTTCTATTCTTTCATCTTCTTCGTCTCTCAAAACGTCAGAAATATCGATACCCCGAAGAAATTTCTCATCAACGTATTGTTAATTTCACTTAGCAGTCAAATAAAGTAGGCAAAACCTCGCATAGGAGGTAATTATTTGTCTCGAATGGCTGAACTAATTACCAAGGCGGTTAGCTTCAAGTCAGACAAAGTTATTGAAAGATGTTCTTAGTCGTAATTAAAGTCGAGTGCTCATCATTCCACGTCAAATCAAGGTATCGTGGTTGGATCCACCTACAATGATATATCACTCTACTTTCTACAAATATTAGTCAGGATATTATTTACGAAAGAGTTGCGCTGTGATCGTCATTATCGGTTTGATCAGCAGTCATTGATGATCATCAGGTTGGGTTTGTTGATTATATTTCATGGGGCGTTGATCGTGGCTGCTTCTTTGTTGGTTGCAAACAAAATGGACTGGGATGATCCGAATTTAACTCAATTGTTATAATGGCTAATTGCTTTTTTATGTAATTGATGAGTTTTTTGAATTTTATCAATATTTTAGTGCTTTTTTCTTTTCTTCTTTCAATTGCACTTATTTTTATAAATCGAATTAAATCTAATCTAAAATTGATATCAAATTCTTAAAAATTATCCAGTAGGTATTTGAATGGCAATGGCTTTATTTCAATGATAATTTAAATAATTTATATGGTTTTTACTTCAATTTCATTTTAATTGCTATCAATTAATACTAATATTACTAATACTAATAGAGTACTGATTTTACTAATTTTACTTACTATTTACTAATATCTATTTAAAAGTATAAAGTGGTGAATTTAGTGTCATTTAGCATATTTATTACGTAATTTAGCATATTTATGACGTTATTTCCGGTATAGGTAATAAGAAAACAATCTAGTTTTATCTAGTTGATACTTCATGAACGACCATCTGAATTCATAATCCCTATATTTCCGTAAAATCGGTCATGCCGTTTGTAATATATGACGTCACTTCCGGTTTCATTTAGTGGTTCCTGCCGCCATTTCCGGTACCGTTAATTTGTTTATTCATTTTTCACAATTGATTTTTCAAATAAATAGCAGAATGAATACGCAGGAGCTAGTTCAGTTGGAATCGGTACAGGCGTTTTAGATATATGACGTCACTTCCGGTTTCAGGAATGGCGGCCGAGAACACTGCAACCTTGAATTTATAAATTATATTGTCTATGTTACAATGTAAGTTAATATGTATGTATTTTAAATATAATTTGTTGAAATAAGTTAAATATTGCGTATTTATGACGTCACTTCCGGTTTAGAAAATAAGAAAATAATATTTGTTTTATTGATACTTCATAAAGATGACCATCTAAATCGAATGGCGCTAATTTCGTTCTAATCGGCCCAGACGTTTTTGAGATATGACGTCACTTCCGGTTTAAAAATGGCGGCACAAAAAATCACAAGAGGCAAGGTATCATCAGACGCCAAAAGTGCACATGTGGTAAAAGTTTCAGGTTGATCGGTTCAGCCGTTTAGGCTGTGGCGCTGTCAACAGGGTTTCCTGATATCTGAATCATCATCATCATCATCATCATCATCATCATCATCATCATCATCATCATCATCATCAGATAGCTTTTAAAAGGGGTGTAATTTCACTGTTTTCACGGCCCTCTAGCTCGCAAAAGGCATAACCTGTTGTTCCCAAATTTGGTATATGGGATGGGGTGGGCCATAGCTCGAAATTAAGATATTTCGCAACAATGTGAGATTTTTCAATTTTGAGATCCAGTAGGCCGAAAATGCCATGTTGTTGCTTACAGTAAAAGTGGTTGGTCTGCTCCTCAGTTTATTAGGCATTTACGGTATGTTGAGTGACTGTGAGTGTATAGTACGACTTGGCTGGGTGGAGCGACCGCTCCACTAGATAATTTGAGTGTTTCATACTTTTTCCTGCAATAGTATGTATTCTAATTTGAGTGATTTCATACTTTTTCCTGTTATAGTTAAATTATATAATTAGATTAGGTACACTTCTCTACTTATATCCGATGTCTCCTCTCGTTTAATCTTAATACGTATCTCTATGTATTTGTACTCACAAAAATAGTTTTGTTTAATTTATAATTTCAATAACTTTTATTCCAAATTTAATATTGATCTCCCCGACATAAAGGGGAGAGTATATTTTTTTCATATGTACCCACTTCATATAAATAAAAACATTAAAAAAAAAAAAAAAGGAAGACAATCAATTTGTATTATTGAATGTTAGTTAGGTTTACAAATAATATGAGTTTATACTGCAGCTTAGTACTAATAATTGCAGAAGACTGTTCAGCTGGGTTCCCATACTTCGCATCGAATTCGCTTCCGGTTCGCTTCGCTTTCGCAAAATGGCTACCTTTTAACAAAGGAAATCGTCCATGTTTACATTCGCATGTTCACTTGTTTAGGTTTCGTTTCGGTTCGTTAAAGTTAAAATTGGCTTAACTTTAACGAAACCGAAACACGGGAACATGCGAATGTAAACATGGACGATTTCCTTTGTTAAAAGGTAGCCATTTTGCGAAAGCGAAGCGAACCGGAAGCGAATTCGATGCGAAGTATGGGAACCCAGCTTTCTTTAGACACACGCAGCAGTTCAGTGATATTTTGTTTTTAATTGAAGAATTGATATGCTTTTTGCATTCCCCTGATCCTCTAGAAAAACATTTAAATCTGCATGAAGAACTGAATACCGGTTCTTCATTTTCTTCATTCCAGAGCGAGGGCGTATTTACAGCATCCGAAGAAAACAGAGATTCAGCCAACACTTATTAATCTTCTAATCGACTTATAAAGTGACATGAATGATTTGTTTAATGGTGCAGCAACTATTTTCATCGGCATGCATGCATATTTCTGTGGCGTGTCGGTACAGTTGATCGACTACTTTGTGGGCCGAGCCCTCGAGGCATCAAGCTACTGTATTTGCAAGATTACCGACCGATCACACATCTTTAGGTTGGCAGCACTGCACCTTTTGAAATTACACAGGTATTCGAACAAATCGACATTTTGGAGAATCAAATTGTGACCTTATCGGTAGTAATAATACTTATTTTGTATTTTATTATTCAGATATTTTACGATTTGATTAAAGTCGTTACAAATCTTTCCAGGAAAGCATTAATACGTCTAAATAGAGCGGTTATGAAGTAATCGTTGATATGTTGGAGTTGTAACTCAGACAAGTATGCAATGCCAAAGCAAATTATTACCATTCGCTACAGTTTGGCTAATAGATACAGGTATTAACATATCAAAGATTTCATGTAGACATGGATTAAATTATGCAGTGACCTCACATGCACTCGGTCAAGGACTTGGAACTAGAATTTTGAGTTTTAATTTTAGAATAGTTTCTTCACATTGATAGCTTGTGGCGTCTTCTAGTCTCGTCTCAAATGCTCTCAGCGATCAAGGAAACAATACACAACCAGTCAAGGTCAATCACAAACAAACGGATTTTAGAAACTGTTGTTCACCTATCAGTATTCAAGTTCATTTTATTCACGAATATACGATTGAAGAGAAATAAGATTTTTATCATATTTTATTATTTTATTATTTTCAAAGACCTGTGGCATTTTTAAACAAATGTTTCATTTTGCTCTCTTGAAAATATTGAAGTCAGATAATAGATTGTGATTCAAAACAAATTGTAATATTCTCCTCAATATTCTGGAATGCTATGATTAAATTCTCTAACTTTATATAAATACGTGCTTTTATAAAGTTAAGAAAATGTCATAAAATATATATATATTTTTTTTTATAAATTATGTTTTCGTAATTTGGTATTTTCTATAGTTTCTCTACCAAACTACATACTTCCATTTTTTATTACCTTCAGCAATCAGACATAGATACAACTATGTTCAAACTATCACTAATTTCCTCGACGCAGGGAAGTGTACCGCAAGTCAGTTTAGTACACACATGCGTCATTGTATCAGAATGAATTAGGAGGTGGACGCGACAATATTCATATCGTAATTGTCACGACAAATTTTCATTAATATTATCATTTCACACAATAAACTCATAGTAAAACGCAATTAATTTTAGATTGATCAGCAGTTGCAAAAATTTAGACATCAATTAGATTTAAAAATGTGTTATTCTATTTTTTTTTAACAAAAACCGCGTTCTCACTGTAATTAATGACTCAATAAAATTTACAGCTTTGGTTTGTTCTCCAACAATTACATAAACTCAGATAATTCTAATTACAGTATTAAACACAAACTGGTGTCTTAATTCAAACCTGTTCATGCAAAAAATGTGTCTAGTGTAATTGCCTATTGCTGGCGTGACTTATTAGTAAAACATTGTGGTGCTCTAACCTCAATGTCCTAGCTGCATGGTACAGATTGATGGCAGAACGCCCATCCCTGCACATCTATACCCTCGGGTCCATCGTGCATTGGCGCCCAAGACGCGGTAAATACTAGCTTACAACCAGAGATATGCTCGGCTAGGTACATTAGCACTATTATAATACACTATATTGTCTTTCGTCTTTTGAATAGAACTATATTTCCGGTTTGAAAATCTGCGTAAACGGTTTTAACTTGACCTCAACTTGTTTGCGTGTTTGGCGCCTAGGTCTCATCTTTAGTGTTTTCTCTGATCTCCGAGGAGCCGTGAACCAGAACAACGGGTCAGACTATAGGTAAACGAATCTGTACACAATCACTAGTTTGTCTCACGATGTCTAACTCGGAAGAATTGTTTAGAGATTTACAAAGTTTTTATACTAAAAAGCAATGACATGTCAAAAGAGGGTATTATTCGTTCCGTTCTAAATTTTCAAATATTCTACACTGTTCTTTGACCTTTAACTCTAAATCACCTGCTATTTTTATATTTACAATAATATATAAATACAATTTATCTTTAGATAAACATATTTTAATCAAGGATGTGATCTTCCCGCACGAGTGGGCAATAATAATACGTTTTCAAGCCGTCAAGTCAGATTCAGTAATATTGCCGCGATCTTATTTTTTTTTCTAGAAACATTGTTTGATTATTGATGTAAGTTGGGTCGAGTTACATCAATTATTTCACCTTAAGGTCTTATCGGCGATGCCAATTCTTTGATCTGAATGCCGTAGTTTCTAGAGTGAAAACAGTCGAGCTTGTTCAGTATAATCTGTTCATTTTGATCAAAACAGTTTTAAAAATATTTAATTCTTTTAATAGTTATTTACACACGCCTTGCATCATAACGATGTGGTATTAAATTAAAATTCAATTTGAGTTAGAAAATTGGTTGCATTACAAAAGCGTAACTCATAAACTGCACCATATTCTCTGTTTTTTTTTGTGGATGCGTGCATGCTACAGGCTATTGGTCATTAGAGCTGTATGGACTTTATACTACAGTTTAACATTAGCTCATTATGAAAATTCGAGAAAAAAAGCTTTTGAACCCGGACACGGTTGTCCCGGACCGTGTGTCGTTCGTGAAGACTGGATTACACTAGTCAACAGGAGCAAGATGGCTCAGGCACGACGCTCTGGAGGTCCTGATTCGATTCCCGTGGTCGTCGTCCTTCCTGACGTGACTCCATCAGTCGACAGGCAAATGTTGGGAAGGTTCTCTACACTAATAGGACACGACTAACTCTTTCCTACCGACAATCATTACCTATTCTTCATCAATCATAATCATCATTGGCATAGCCCAGTTGCAAATTAATGATTTTTTAGAGGTAGGTTTTACTACTACACAATTCTAATTAAATGTTATTATAAATTTAATTAAATCTAATTATCAATTGAATATGTAATGATACAACAAATCTTCTTCGATGATTATAGAAATTTCGATGTTGAAAATTATTATTTTTCATGATGCAATAAGAACAAAACTAATAATTCAAATCTTCAATTAAAATTGCATTCTTCTCAATCTTATGTTTAAGAGGTTTAAATAGTCAGCCATACTTTGTAATGTACTTTGTATTATTTTGTACTTTGTGATTGGTAAGGTCGGTGACAGGCAAAGATGAACCCTGTTTAGCATTGCCAGGTATAGGGCGGCCCATGCCGGAGCGGGTTCATCTTTGCCTGTCACCGACCATAGTTAAACCGATGGATCTGCGATAGTTTGAGTACTGAACATTAAATACCTACAGCAACGCTCTACTTGCTCTACTGAGGTCCCGTCTTCGATTCCCGCGGCTGACTTTTCCGACAGGACTTTTGTGGTTTCTCACAGTCAAGAGGCAAATGATGGGAAGGTTCCCTGTATAAATATGCCGCCACCGCCTCCTACCGTCCACCTACCTATTATTCATCATCTCCTAACATCATCATAATCATTCATCCGACGTCATAGCCTTGTTGCAGAACAGTGCGACGTTAAACACCACTAAAATATAATAAACCAAACAGGTACTATTTATTATCTTCACATTTTTAATTCATGTGCTCTCTAAAAGTGCCATTTTAACTGAAAAGGTGTCATCTGAAAAGTGCCATCTGACATTTTGCACACACACTAATGTCAAAAGAGTGGTCTTGTGTAAATTTGTTGAGTGAGTCAGTGATTGGTTGAATATTAAAATTGTTAGACTGATTAACTTAAAATTTTGCATGGTCATTGGACCTACATTTGAAGTGAATTTTTTTTTAAATCAGACTTATTTGTCAAGAACTACAAGAGCTACTTACATTTACGGACATATTTTAAGCTTGTTTTGAAATAACTGCCAATTTTATTAAAAGAAATTTCAAAGAAATTATCCGTCCACGCATTTGGTTGGATTGTTTCCTTACTATTTTCAAGGTATATTATAGAGCAGCAACTTTCACACAAATATTAATTCGCAAGCAATACGAAGGCTCGCTTATCAACGCGTAAAATTCAAATTCAATACATTTTCACCTGTCTCTGCTCGTCCATGGCTCGCCTAGTGTAACCCCGCCTCGACTGAGCTAACGAGACCACGAAGAAGAAGAGTAAACCACCAGAAGACGAGTTTGAAGACGAATGAGTCTCATCCCGTATCAGTCACTCGAGGCATCCGAACAGGTTGAGATACCAAACATTATTCAAATCGTTTGCAAATCTTTATTTAATAATACGTCAAAAAGGTAAATGCTCATGTCAAATGTAATGAAACTTGATTGGAGTTGAAACGAAGGCACCATGAAATAGATTAGAATGCATTGTTTACACTTGCTTTGGTGTTGTTATGATTGACTTCTTATATTAACCTTTGACCTTAAGCTAGGTCAACGTTCGGCTAGGTACCAATGCCATGATTTCATGCACCTTATACCTACAGGTGTGTTTTTATTTAAATAGCCAGTATATAAAAAAAATGAATTTCACTTTGGCGTCGTAAAATAACTCTTGACATTTAATGGTTATTTTCTATAGCTTCTGACTGTGAGGCTGTCATGTTTTGCTCGTAGTAATTATTATTGTTATTGTTATTATCTTATACTAAATATGTTGAAAAACCTGTCTCCTTGTAGGTAGAAGGGTCATAAAGTTTGGATGATTTTATAGTTTGTGGAAAACTCGAGATGAATGTGAACAAAGATGATATCGGATGGCTATTATCTGCTCTGCATGATGCTGGGTAGATATTGTTTTGTTATGAGCCCAGGTGCAAGATAATGCAGAAGTGTAGTTAAAGCACCGTAACTTATGTCTCGGGCCCAAAACAATGCAGAGTGTATCGGGTCAATGGAAAAGTTCAAGAGTTAATGTGCATGTAATTGAAACAAATTGGTATGATAGATTCGAAGGAAAGAGAGCAAGGGGAGGGAAACGAAGCCAAATTATCTCCTTTGATCAAATTATGGAATTGAATTTAGTCTGAGGTGAACATATTTGTGTTTGTTTCTTTTAGTGGTAATTAACGTCGCACTGTTCTGCAACTAGGGGGCTGTGCATAAATGACGTCACGCTTCAGGGGGGAGGGGGGGGGGGGGTGCACCAGTATGGGACACGGTGTGACAGGGGGGAGAGGGGGGTCTGGAGCCAGTAGGATGTCACGTTTTGATATAGATATTTTCAAGAATTTTAAATTTCAGTTGATATGTCGGGACCGGAAATTTCGCTAAAAACGATAAATTCTCATACATTTTACAGTCAAAAATATTCTATTTAAGAGGGGGGGTAAAGATAGATTTGTGACGTCCTTTTAGGGGGGGGGGGGGGGGGGGGGGGGGGGGGGTTCGAAAAGTGTGACACAGCGTGACAGGGGGGATAGCGTGACGTCCTTTATGCACGCCTCTAGGTTGATGGTGACATGAATGATTACGTTGATCATGGAGATGATGATGAATAGGTAACATTGGAGAGTGGGAAGGAGGCGGTCGTGGCTTTTAGTGGGGAATCTTCCCAACATTGACTGAGAGAATCACGAATAATCTCAGTCAGGAAGGACGGCCCCTGGAATCGAACCTAGTATAGTTCAGTGAGTTAACGTCTGAGCCAACAGCTCAGCATCTTTGTCAAATCATACATTGTTGGTATCAAAGAAGTATTGGAGTAAGTACCTACACTGGCTAAAGTAAAAACGGTATTTGAGCAAAACGGATTGGATGCTGGTCAGGTTCCTTGACAATCAATCCTCGTATTATCAATGAAATCAGAGCTAATACCTCCTAAGTGCAAGTCTACATTTGTATTGGACGATTAATTTCACAGATTTTTCAGATTTTTAGAATGTACGATTAAAATCATTGTCGGTAAAAAGAAGTTTCGGACAAAAGAGTTAATGTTGTGATCTTTCACCTTTTTCTTTGACTGAATTGTCTTTTCGTAGCGACTAATATTAAAAGTCTGTGGACAAGTCTGAAAGAATCCTCTAGTCAGCTATCATCAGTTAGTAAAACGACAGGGATAAATTAATCGAGCGTGTTTTCCACTGGCTACTGTACGTCTGTCGGTATAATGTTATGCAGAAGAAGCTGGTTCTTTGGGTGGTGGAGACACTGTGAAAGCGGCCGCCGACGTGCAAGCAGCTATCACTATCAGGCGACAGATTATTATTATTACTTTTACAAAGAAATGGGCGTCGATTAGCTGTTGTCTTTGCCGACGAAATAGCACCTGGTGTATTTTCTTACATTACTCACGATCTTGTTTTCAATTCAGGTGCAGCTTTTTTTGAAATCTAGTGGAACGGTTGAACCAATCGGCCAAGTCGTTACACTACACAAGTACTGTGCGGTGTTATATACAAATGAGATTGTGCTGAAATGTCTTATAATTGGAGCCGACTACATATAGTCATATAATACCAAATTGGCCAACAATTGATTACTGTTTTACATTTGGCGTTTAAGAACTTGGTCGTGGACGGTTATTATTAATATGATGATGATGATGATGATCATGATTACTAGGAAAACGCTCAGTGTAACGCGTTGATGAGCGAGCACAGAACATGCAACATCCCCAGTCACGATAAACGACACGGCACAAGACGATTTTCTCTGCAAATTTCCAATCTCCATATAAATACTCTGGATGAATATCAGATCCATTGTGTCGTGACTTTCCTACATACTTTTTTCAGCTATTTACAACCCGTACTTAACTCTTAAAATGACAATTAATACTTGACTGATTGGGTTTAACATGTGTAAAATTTTAGATTATGTTGGTCTTGATCACCATGCAAAATGTAAACTTAATCGGAACATTTTGATTGTCGCCAAATCAGAAGATATTATTTAAACTTAAACTAATTGGAATATTTGGCCTTCGTACTGCATCCGATTTGATATGCGCTAGTTTTACTGTAAATTGTGGACCGCTGGCTTCTCTACAGGCCTTGGAGCAAAGCTTAAAGGCCCATGCACAATTGACATAACCCGCAGCCGCAACCCGTAACCCGCAACCGCAACACGCAACCCGTATCACTATCTGTGCACAATTGACATAACCAAGACGTTACGGACCAAAGAAACCAAAGCATATAGAGTGAAAAAATATGACGCACACATCACTGCATCATTGTTCGCAAGGCACGGCTTCCTCTTCGTCAGACATAAATAAACAAGAAAATAACGAAAAATCCAGGAAAAATAATGACAACACAGTTTTGACGGCTGGGTTAGGTTATGCTGTTGTAAGTAGAAGCTAGTTTGACTTTGATTTTAACCTGTGATATTTGTCTATTTCCGTTTCCGGTTTTGTTATCTCATTCTGATTGGCTGCCCGTCAGAATGTGGGCGTGGCCTGACGTAGCTTACGTAAAATTGTTGAATCTTGGTCAAGTCTTGCGGGCTACGGGCTACGGCTGCGGGTTGCGTGTTGCGGGTATGTCGATTGTGCGCGGGTGCATTGGTATGCATTGTTTCAACTTTTCACGCAGTTGCGCTTACGGGTTGCGGCTGCGGGTTATGTCAATTGTGCATGGGCCTTAAAGAAGGCGGGGATGAAAATGTAGTAAATATTTCAAGATTATGGAATAAAATGTCCCTAAAATGACAAAAACTTTTGAAATTAACTACAGATTAGACTGAAAATTGGCAAAAAAAAATACCTTAAATGTTGGTACCAATGACCATGCAAAGTTTTAAGTTGGCCGGTCAATCGGTTCTAGTTTAAATTACAAAAATCACCGGAAAAATGGTTTCAAATTTGAACCAATGGGAGGATTTGGCTGAAATTTATTATGATTGGGTACAATGTTGGTGGTAATGACTTGATAAAATTTCAAATTGAGGACTAACCAATCGAAAGATATTTTTTTTTTAAATTTGAACCATATGAACCAAATGAACCATGGATTTAAAAAAAAATAGGGTCTGCAACATTCGGAAATGTTCCATACATTTGTGCAAAATTTCAGCTCGATCGAAGAAAACTCTGACCTGTATAGCGTCAGGCACAGAAAAAAAAAACAGAGGTCCCTGCCAAAAGAGCCAAAAGGAGACGCTCGCTTCGCTCGCTCAATCATCATGTAGGTATCAAGAAACCTGGTGACAAGGCCACAACCTAAAAGGTTGAACAGATTTTCATGAAATTTGTACCACATGTGCAATTCTGGCGTCTGATGGACACAGATCAATAGAATGTATTGTGTCAGCATACTGATGAGTATAGTCAGAATATTCAGGCAAATGTCATTGAAAATGGTCGTGATTATCGGCAAAATAAGTGATTAATTCGATGCATGATGCTGATACAAAATATAACTTTAAACATGGGTTGAATTATAAAAAGGTAACATCTTTTGATCCTTTTCAGATAATAATTAATTGATGCTCTTTATCAAATCCAATAGGATGACCATTTTATATTTTATATATTTTATATTTATATTATTATATATTATTATTATTTATATTATTATTTATTATTTATTATTTATTATTATTTATATTATTTTATATTTTAATATATATATTTTATATTTTATTTTATATTATAAAATGTCCGTAAAATGTCAAATTTACAAGAACATAAAAGTAAGTCCCGATGACCATGCACAAATTGAAGTTGTCGTCAAACGGTTCCATTTTTAGTTTTCAAAAAATCACAGGATCCTTTTCAATCCAAAATTCGAGACCGCTATTGTGACATTAGTGTTTGTACAAAATTGCAGATCGATTGGTTAAACGGTTTAAACGGTTTGACTACAAAAACACAGACAGACAGACAGACAGACAGACAGACAGACAGACAGACAGACAGACAGACAAACAAACAAAGAAACAAACAAACAAAGAAACAAACAAACAAAGGAACGAACGACAAACAAAAGAACAAGCAAGCAAACAAATGTTTTCACATCACACTGTTTAATCATTGACTGTTTAATTGATGTTGGTTTGTGCTAAGCAACTTACAGATTCAATCTAGTGGAGCGGTCGCTCCACCCAGCCAAGTCGTACCGTACACTCACACTCACTCAACATACCGTATATGCATAATAAACTGAGGAGCAGACCAACCACTTTTACTGTAAGCAACAACACGGCATTTTCGGCCTACTGGATCTTAAAATTAGAAAATCTCACATTGTTGCGATATATCTTAATTTCGAGCTATGGCCCACCCCACTACATATACCAAATTAGGGAACAATATGTTATGCCGTTTGCGAGCTAGAGGGCCGTGAAAAACGTGAAATTACACCCCTTTTAAAACCTATCTTGATCTGATGATGATGATGATGATGATATCAGGAAACACCGCAATCACCGCCACAGCCTAAACGGCTGAGCCGATCGATCTGAAATTTTCACCACATGTGCACTTTTGGCGTCTGAGGTGCCTTTTTATAAAACCAACAGGAAGCCGCCATTTTGAAACCGGAAGTGACGTATTATCTCGAAAACAGCTAGACCGTTAGGAATTAAACCAGCGCCAAATGATTCAGACGGTCATCTATATGGAATATCAATAGTTAAAGTAGAGATGTACTATTACCGAAACCGGAAATGACGTCATGAAAATGAAGAACTAGATTTAAATGACCTCTTACTACAATAACTACATATTCAGAAGGCTTATAATGATACATAACATTTATAGAAATAAATTCTATGTGGCAGTAATTTTAGTCGCCATTTTGAAAACCGGAAGTGATACCATATCTCGAAAACGGCTGGACTGATTGTAACGAAGCTTGCGCAATTCTTCATGGAATATCACTTTAAGCTTAGGTATATTGAGCACCAAACACAATTTTTCGTATTAACCAATTCGGAAATGGCGTATTTTTTAAAAGTAATTGGTCATTGTTGCTCCGATGTGTGTTACAAGTTGTGTAAATAAACTAAAAAAATAAGTGATATCCCCATAAAAAACACTCCGTGTAAAAATACCCGCCAAGTCTCTTCAACTATAAAAAAAATAGAAGAAATCTAAAAATTCAACACTGAAAAGAAGTGATATCAAAAAATGAGCCAAGTCAAAACTTAATTTTAAAAACCAAAATATACTTGGCGCATCGTTTTTAAGGGCATTATAGGTATATTATATATATTTAGGTACATTTAATTTTTGGCATATGCTTCTATACTATTTATATACACGATGCGCCAAGTATATTTTGGTTTTTAAAATTAAGTTTTGACTTGGCTCATTTTTTGATATCACTTCTTTTCAGTGTTGAATTTTTAGATTTCTTCTATTTTTTTATAGTTGAAGAGACTTGGCTGGTATTTTTACACGGAGTGTTTTTTATGGGGTTTATTCGTACATGAGGGAACCGTCTAAATTCAGTGTCTTCATTTGTGCCTCCAACTGTTCGCAAAAGATCTTCGCTTCCAGGCTCAACCTGCCAATCCTAAGCCAAAACAGATCGGGGCACAACTCACGGACTCGTAATACAAACTCCGTTGTCAAACGAAGGGAAGGGAATCTGATAGTCAGACCTCTCAGCTTTTGCATTCGATGTCTCCGGGTGGTGAAGAGTTGAAACAATGCAGCTTCTACGGCCTCTTCGCCTTGCATGTAGTTTCCATGAATACACAAGTATTCCAGCTGCTCGGCGTCTTCAAGGCAAAGTCGAAGAAGTAATACTAACCCAACGGAGTGAGAGTCATCATTGATGTCAAATTCCTCGAGCTTAGCTAACGAAATTCGACTTGGGTTTCCCGCTAGCTCAATGAGTGACCCGTTAATACATTTCATCCGTAATGTTGTTAAATTAGTGCAGTTTTCGCTTAAACCTTGCAAAATTTTCAACGACGTTGTTCCGATTGGAGTTATTGCGAGATTTTTTATGTACATCCCTTTACATGCCA
This sequence comes from Leuctra nigra, assembly GCA_934045905.1. Classification (NCBI taxonomy): domain Eukaryota; kingdom Metazoa; phylum Arthropoda; class Insecta; order Plecoptera; family Leuctridae; genus Leuctra; species Leuctra nigra. Next base: position 43,446,399 of record OW203761.1, read on the forward strand.
GATAATTGTAGAATCCATCGCCATTGTTCCGACAGATGAAACTCAGTATCGTTAATCGTAAATGACTTGCTGAAAGTGTCTGCCACATGTCTGTATCATCTACAGAATCAACGTTACATATATTTAGATGCTGCAAATGGGGACAAAGTTCGATGATACTTTGCAGTTGCTGTGGCCAAGTATGAAGATAAAGATATCTCAGTTGCAGAGTTTGATTCTTGTCAAGTGATGCTAGAGCCTCTAGGATGGGTTCAACTTCCTCATCCTCATCTTCAGGTCCATGAAGAGCTTGGAGTTTTGCGCAAGATTTTAACACCGACTTGTATGTTTCGGGAGATGAGCTCCAGGTCCTCATGATCTGTAACTCCGGACAAGATCGACTAAACGCAAGAGTGATTTCATCGCAGTGAACGTCAGAGATATCGACATCAACGAGCTTTGATAAGCTGGGTATTTGCTCTAACCAGAACTGAATTCTTCTCTGTTTCTTAAGAGCTCCGATCCCATTGTGATCCAAATTGTAATCTTCATCATTCGAATCAACTTCTGTATCAACGTCTGACTCGTCACCATCCAAATCGTCGTCTCCCAAGTTGCGTTCTATAGTCAACTTTTTCAAGTTAACATTTTCATAAATGAAAACTGCATAAAGGATTCTCTCATCATTCATATGATGATTTAGGTCGAAAACTTCCTGGAATAAATCTTGCCATAGCATCACAGGAATGTATTCACGGAGGTAGTCTTCTACGCTCTTAATAGTTTCGGCGCAACCAGTGATATTGTAATGCATGTGTAGCCGAGAAGGATGCAGGCCTTCAATGTTATTGCACGTATTTAGAACCAACTTACTTGTTGATTTAAGAGCAAGAGAAAACAGTGATTTTACTGGCTTGTGAGAAGGCATTGTACATAGAGACAAGTCAGAAAATTAAAACAATTTAAATGATATTTCTAAAGAAATTGGGTCTGAAATGTATGATGGATATGAGAAAACCATGGATATAATATGTATATATTATTGTACAACACATGGTTATTATGACACTAGCGTGTGTTGATACAACAATCTGAGGAATGAGCATGTGTTCTGTGTTTTGTTGAAGATTGTCGGGATTGCACAATGGAGATTTTACCGATGGAGTTAGGCCCGGTATTACCAAAGTTAAATTTGCTGGATTAACTAACTTTTGGATTAAATTCAACTGTTTCAATCATTTTGAGGTATCTGATTGGCTGTGCCGCCAATTTAGTCCAATATTTAGTTAATCCGGCTCAGATAACCTTTAGTAATACCGGCCCTTAATATACTTACATTTACATATATATACAATAATACATTTACCAAAAGTTTAAGACAGACGGGTGATATAACCACCCCCTGTAATTTTCCTCTAGGTAATCTGCAACCCCCGTGCTTTCAAATATCGGTAAAACTTCGGTCGGTAATATTGTATTTTTTTTAAATGTATTTAATTGTCTTTTTATTGAGTGCACAAAACAGAAATGCAAGTACAAACAATAAGGCGATGTTCCACCTCGGTGGCTCTTCCACCTATGGACATAATTATATAATATATAAAAACAGAGAAAGTGTTCAAAAGTGCAGAATGGAGACGCTCGCTACGTTCGCTCAACTACACCTGCTTTCCAAGGTTTATAGAAAAGCAATTTCCACGCAGAAAATTTATTTGCAATCAATACAAAAGTTCGCTTATCAAGACGTTACACGTTTCTTTTTAATAATAATAATTCACTAAAATCAACATAATATTACAAAATATAATAGAAAACACCTTACATTAGCATATTACCATAACTAATAATAGTACCTTGTCAACTAATAAACATATCTGGAACGAAGAAAATGCATTGGCGACAGTAAACTTCAACATCAAAATTTATTATTAATAATAAATTCGATTTTATTACAGCACCGGTTATTAATTATACACAATCGAAGAGATCAATGAGACCCATCTTAAAGGCGGATCTTTCCTCTGCTTTATTATTACACTTCGACATATGTAATCAATATTGATGTACGTACATTATGTAAAGCAAGCATTTATGCTGCAATGAACAAGCATGGTCTAAGTTGGGCGTTGCATCTTCGACGAATCGACATCTTTTATCTTTCTACATATTGATTATGTATTGAATTACGAATATCTATAGGAGATGACAGTGGCAGAATGCATCGTGTCACAATTATCAGAGTTGCATGTTGAACTTGCCAGTTCATTTATAGGATGCTGTGTTAGATTCCAGTTATTTTGTTCTTTTTATTTGTGTTATTTGATGTTATTGACATGCTACGGGAGGTTCTTGTGACATAATAATATATTAATAGTAATTCCTAGAAATGATGGTTGTGGTCGTGTTCTATACAGTTTGCCGAACGGAGTTTTATTTTTGATATTATTTTGAAGTTGTATCTTCTCTTTAAAATTTTCTCTTCGAAAGTCTACGAAGCAACAGCTTTGAACCCATTAGATCTTCTGTTTTATCTAAAGATTAAAAAAGATAATTAATTGAAATTGTCGAATTTGAATGGCATAGTACGTGACATGCACCATTGACCAATGTTTGATAAATTCAGCACAACACATTTTATACAAGGCTTTGATTTTTTCACATTGTCAACAATCTGTTTCAAACAATTTGATAGAGAAATACAAATCGAACATGCAATTTTCATTCCTTTTCTCTGTACATTGCACCATAGAGATGTATACAGTATTGAACTTTAAATTTGTAGGCTAATTCAGAGATACGTTGTTCGTTTACTCCATAAACTCGAATGGCAGCAAGACGTCAAAAATTATCGACCATTTTATTCATGATCATGATATTAAATCGTTACTGGAAATTGTTACAGGAAGGCTCGCTTATCAACGCGTTACACAGAGCGTTTTCCTAGTTTAAATATTTGTAATATTTTCTATGTTTTTAATTTGAATTGAATTGTTGCACCATTGGTTGATTACAAATGCAGTTTGTCGTCTGTACTCATATATACAGGTCCGATAGTTGAACGTCACACCATAAAGTAAGCAGGTCATACTGACCTAAAAGGGCCCACTTATCTACAACTGAGCTACACCCCATCAGAGGTCAAAGTTCACGCGTCTTGAGAACAATGCGGCGATTCGTCACACTCGTCGCGCACTCGCTGCACTCGTCGAGTAATGACTAGGGGAAAGGTTAATTAGACCAGCGAGATTGATTGGTGTGGTCGATTTGAGTACCTAGAAGCTCGGGTGAAGACAGGAAGAGAGGTTAAGGAGATCATTAACTATATTGCTGTAATTATTCCGATGTAATCGCTTATTGGGTATGATTTTATAGCAACGAAATTACATGTATTAAACAATGTGTTTAGTTGCATCATAAAAATAACTATTTTCAGTATCATTGTTTAAAAACTGTTTGTACTTTTGTGGCACTTCGTTTGACTTTAAATTAAAGTAGGTACGTTTGAACCCATAAAGAAACACTTCGTGTAAAAATACCAGCCAAGTCTCTTAAACTAAGAAAAAAAATCTTAAAGTTCAGCACTGAAAAGTAGGTACTAGTGATATTTAAAAATGAGCCAATTCTCAAAACTATATTTAAAAAATGAAAACAATATTTGGGGCATTGTGTATATAATATAGACCTGTACGTTAGATATCGAAAGTACTTGCCAAACTATAATATACCACACAAAAAACGAGAATCACCGTTCCATGGATTTATGAATTCATTGCCACATTTTCTGTTGATGTGACATAAGTGGTCCGAACCCGGTACCTCAAGTCAAACCCACTGCATTTCCTTATCACCAAACACAAGTAGTCGACACGTCAAAATACTGGTCTTTATAGCATAAACCCGATGATTATCATTATTAATTATATCCACAATTGATGATTGATCACGGAATCATTCATTCCTTCCATCTCGGCAACAAGTAACATGTTTTTGTGTCATTATGGTCCGGACTAAAAGACGTTTTCGAAGATGTCATATGGTCGTGTTAGCCGTGTGTGGCACTGTCAATATATTGAACTGGATCAGGAGTAGAGATTGTCACGGTTATGATGCCACCTACTTAGATGTCAGCTTCCATGATACAGAGCGCTAAGTGTGTAGAGATAGGCCAATATGATGACGCGAAGAAGAAGTTCTACAGTGTCCATGTGGTCGAAGCGAAACACGAGGAAAAACTCATTCATTCTAGGCTTTTTGTGTACAAACAAATTGGAGATCTAGAAAATATTGCAATGAACGGATGGTAACAAATAATAAACGGTACCTCGAAAGAAATGGATTGTCTAAGGTTTGATGGCATTATCCCATGAATTCTGTGCTAATGCATTAGGTATAGTACCTACTCTAGTAGGTGAGCTCTGATTTCATTGATAATAACAAGGATTGGTTGTCAAGAAACCTTACCAGCAGCCAATCTGTTTTGTGCAATGTACCGTTTTTAATTGGTTTGAGTGTATGTGTGCGAATTTTAACGTCGCACTGTTCTGCAACTTGGCTAATGACGCGGATGGGAAGTGATGATAATGATGATGGGGAGATGATGATGAAGAATAGATATAAGGGTGAACGGTGGGAAGGAGACTCCCTTGGCCTGTTAGTAGGAAACCGTTTCAATTCAACGTATTCCCTTCGACTGAGGGAAACCAAAAAAACATTCAGTCAGAAGGGATGCTGAACCATTGACGTATAGAACCAGATAACATTTTTATTGGAGGATTCTAAAGAAGAAGAACAATCTTCTCCGAAATAAAATCAAAATGAAATACATAAAATATATTGGAAATAAAGACCAATTACTGTTTTTATGTTTGCACGAAAATAAATGTATTCTTACATTCCACCCACACAATAATAAAGAAGCCAGTTCTTAATATTCTGATATTAATTGTCAAAGGTCTACCTGCTAATGCTTCCAGATACAACTATAATGGCTGTTTGTAAACACTCTGCCATGTCACAAAGAGACAGCTCAAGAAAAAGAAAAGATAAAAAAGATCATTCATTGTCAATGATGAAACAGAAACTAGTTTTTGCCGTCGACTTTTTGATGCAATATAAAGTTGATATGAGTTTGATTTCCTGTTTTTTTCTCAGTTAAAATGTCGCCGTTGGGTTTCACGAAGAGGACGTTATGTTATTTAGCTTGTGATTATGACAGAGCCTAATGATGTGCATGGTCAGGAGAGATCACGAGCTTTTACGTCGAGACCTGGGGATTTATACAGCGATCACCTCTTCACAAGCTTGACCTCTTGGTTTTTACTGGTTTTAAGAAAATATTGTTAGGATTCTATAGTTAGGATTTGCCTAAAGTACAGCAAGACTCATAAGGAGTCTAAGAAGATTGAGAATCGTGGTAATACAATGTGGACTGGTTAATTTTCCCTCAATTTTATTTGAACATTTTTAAGCTTTTCCACGATACTTTTTCCATGACACAAATAAAATTTGATTGAGTGAAACTCGCTCAAAAATTAGATAAATGCACTCAAAAATGATACGAAATGTGTGTCAAAAATGTTACATTTTCCTTCCTTTTTGAGATTTTTTTGAGATTTTCTATACTATATAAAATTTATTAAAAATCCAAACTTTATTCAAATCATATTTTTTAAATCTTTAGAACCTAGAAGACAAATTAGTTACAATAATTAACTGCACTGAGTATAAATTACTTGAAAAGACAAATACATCCCTAAAAAGTAAAAACATAAAAATAAATCAAAAAGTATAAATCAAATGCTCTATTTAAATTCTATTTCCCAAGCCATTAGTCACAGTGTATTACTCGACTTCCTTGAAAACCTCTTCCCTATCACCTACCACCCACACCTGAACCCCCCCTAGCGTCCACCCGGTGCCGACGCCCTCCCCATCCTCCCGCTTCTGGTCGTATCTCAGCTTGTCATTATCGAGGCCCCAGTGGATGGGCGTCGAGTGATCGGCGATGTAAGGTGTGTCTCTTGCAAGGCGCCGGCCGACGATCACTCTCGTGGAACTAATATCTTTTATTATGAATGCCACACACAGGAGAACTACTGACGAAGGATTTGAAGCGGCGTTTGATTCGGATTGTGTCGTGCTGATCATGGATTAAAATGTTGGTGGTGACCAAAGAGGGAGTATTAAGCTCTCAGGTGGAGGCGTAAGAGTTTTTATTTGCTGTAGAGGTAGTTTAAAAAACACAGTCACATGTTATAGTTTCATTAAATGTGAGCTTTTTTTCTCCATATTTTGGCCATTCAATGTCTTTTGATGCATTTTGATAAAATGCATTTTGTACTTATGCATTTCATGAAAATTTTACGAAAATTTGTTTGTTTGTTATATTACGTTGTCAATGTTTACTTAATCCAAAAATGCAAATCCAAAACGTTAATAAATAAATTATATAATATTTAAAATAAAAGCACTAAATACTGACAACTCACAATTTATTTTTAAATTTGCATTTTTATAAAAAGCTCTTTTTATACGGCTGTGATTCCTAAAATAATGTTCTAACTTTTAATTTTAATTTGGTTTTAAAACAATTATTCAAATCATGAATAAATAAGATCAACTTAAAAATAAAAGCAAAGTAATAATTAGCAACTGAAAAATTGTTAATGAATGATCCAATTTGCCTTTAGAGTCAAATAGCAGTGTAGAGGGCTCTTGTGCTTGATATTTAAAATATTTTTGTTTCTGTGGTTCCAAGTGCCCGTACTTATTCAAGAGTAACTTTCTTACTCAGCATTTTTCATGTCAACAATGTTGAGACGAGACCTACTAAAGTCCCCTGGAATTTTCGGGCGTGTTGATCTTCTGAAGTCTAAATATCTCTCCTCTATGGAACATATCACGATGATTAGGTTATATTGTGCGCCTCTGTACGATCATTCATTCTTAGCCCACTTTCCACATCCTCCATCTCTCTTCTCTACAGCATCACGTGAATGATTGTAATTATTCCATGACTAAGAATCAATTACTCTACAACCATTGGTTACTGTCGTGTTCAAACACTGTAATTTGTGTTTTAGATAGCTCGAACATAATGTTGGACGTACTTAACCTCTCTTTTGTCTTCACTTGGCAGTTTGCTGGGGTAATTACCGTGGTGCGTCGATCGTTGCGCAGATAGTTGAAGTTCGTCGCACTGGTGAGGTTGTGGGAGGGTGAATAGAGGGCTGTGAAGAGTGAGGTTATGTTTGCGATGTGCATGTCGTGTTAACTCAGCGAGAGGTTTAGAGCAGACTGGGTGGTTCCAGTTTACCAGCTCAACCGAGAAGATTCATTAAGACAATGATATTAATTATACAACTAACGATGATGGCGTGTTTCATTTGTAATCGAACGTGTATACGCCGAGTAATTCGATTCGATTTTTTTCGACTTTGAATAGTTCTTTTTATTCCATTTAAACGATCACGCTGAAAATTTTATAATAGCAAGTTGATTCTGTTTGAAGAACTAGGAAAGTTCCATATTTGAACTCTCAGTGCACTCAATCTATGAATCAGGATCAATTAAAGCAGAATCCTATAGGAGAATAAAAATCCTACAAAATGACAGTAAAATCTATGTTTTAAATCGACTTTATTACAAGCTGTTTCCTCTGAGTCATCAAGCAATGGTTAATTTAAATATTTTCAAAATATACCTACCTAATAACGTTTTTAATAAAATCGAATGTCATCAAAAAGCATTTATTAAAAAGCAATACTCTAATTTGCGTCTACTTTCGCTGATCCTCCATCGCACAAAATCCTGATTAAGAAATAAAAAAATCCGCTAACAACACGATTTTCACATCCGCAAAGAAGATATTCTCCAATCAGTTCCCGTCCACCTGATCGCACCAATCTCAGGTTTTATAGTTGTTAATTGAGCGACGTGCTCAACGATAGCTCTCAAGTGATTACAAGCCATTGATGAGCCATTGATGAGCCATTGATGAGGCCGGAGTAACTCAATTAGTGTTTTATTAGCCTCGACCTAGACCTTTAGATCGACCATCATCCTGATCTTCAGAAGGAGATAGAAGACAGCCATTAGCTGCGGGTGCTTGTTAAGGAATACCTGTTGCATTTAATACTAGTATAATTGATGTGTGGGCGCTGGAAGGAGTTTTTCTAAATGTACTATGCATAGGGATAAAAGATAGCAGCACTTTTACTACTTCTTTTGTAGGTTATGCACAGTTTGGAATTTTATATGCCATTTTGGAAGCCTAATATTCAAATTTGCTTTATTTGATGCTTCTGTATACAATTGGTTGGACAGCGTCATATTGTTTGTGAGAGTAGTAATTTAGCCGTGAGGAGCAAAGTAATTATAGGAACGCAAGGGGTTGTGGAATTGGAAGGGTTAACGTTTTTTTTAGTTTGTATACCTGTGTAGTATTTGCAAAATTGCAATTATTTTGCTCTTCATATCATTTTGATAGTACAAAACAACAAAATATCACTTGAAAATGAAAAAATGAGCTATAGGCTCATTTTTTATAAGTAACCAAACAGTAATATCGTACCGTTACACAATAAGTTGAATATTATAAATTAAATGCTAATTTTTAAGAAAAACATTTGTCTAGAACAACTTAATTTCACGATAAAAATCAGAAGCCCGTAGTCAAAAGACAGCATACCTTAAATATTATATCTCAGTGCTTTATAAAGATAAATTGCAGAATATTAATTTCTATTCTTCCAACATATCTCAATTTCACTATCAACAGCTGCAATCGCAAAATGTCATCGGTATACAATAGAGATGCTCTCAAAGCAAGGGGCAGGTCTGATCCTACCATTTTCATAATTGTTAGTGTTCTTATTAATAATCATGTCACACACAGTTCATTAATCTCATATTGTAGATGTCTAGTTTTGAGATTAAATCATCGTCTTCGGAAAATCATTTGTCCATGTTACTTTATAGTTGTTAAGAAAAATCGGGTTAATTTTTTAGGGTATAACCCAAGGAAGGTAAATTTTACAATTCACGTCCCTTGGGTAAAACCAAAATAATTCATTGTTTTTTGTGGTTTCACAAAAAGTATATGATTCATATTTAAATATAACTTAAAAATTAAACGATTTTACTTAATGCACTGAAGGATGAATTTTATCATGATGGTTTATGCTGTGAAAACATTAATATTCAAATCTCATTATAACCTTACGACATTTTACGAGGGCTTCACATTAAAATATCATTGAAATTATGGAAAAGTATAAAAATAAGCCGTATCCAAAAATCTATATTTGTGCTTCTGATCTTATCATACTATCCAGATGGCTCTTCTCAGCTAACGGCTGTCTCTCTATCACCCCAAACACTGCATCTGGTCCAGAGTCTCGTCCATCACCTCCAGATGACCTGCGAGATCACATAATAAAAATGTTAATATTTTGATTAACTCTTTCGCCGCCGTTAAACAGCGATGCTTTAAATTAAAATAGCAAACGATGTAATCACACAGCATGTTGCAGTGCGCAGCCAATCAAAATAATAATTATTAAAAGTTAAAACCATTAAACGGTGCGATGTGAAGTAGAGACGTTATGAGAAGGTGTTTCTACAAGGTCGTGGAGGTCAGAGGAGGATAATTATATATAACTTGTGTGAATCCACGACGATAAAGGTGATGGATGATCACTTGTATCGATTGAGCTGGTAATTTGCGTACGAGAGATGTTGTTAAGGATTATTTAAAGGTGTTTACCGAACTGTATTCTGGTTGATACATTGTATGAAGAATTTGCAAAATTAGTTACTAATTAAAACTGATATTAGCAGATAATTAAAAGATCGGAGGATATTTCAAGGTTAAACGATAAGGGTAAAAAATGCATCTTCTTAAACTCAAGCTTCGCCCTTACTGCTTTTGACATTGAACGTGCTTTAAGGGAACTTTTGCGTGCAACAAGAACTTCTGCGGTTTGTTGAAATTTAAATAAGTTCGTATAATTTCAAAAAGATATCTCCAAATATATTTTTAAAAAATAATAAAATATATTGGAAAATTAATTATCAAATAATTTGTAATGACACAATTTGATTTGTTTTGAAAGCTATGATTTTGTTCTTCATATACATAAAGATGAAAGCACAAGTTGACCAACACTAAAATTCACAAATGTGTGTAAGTTGACGAAAGAACAAGGAAAACAAAATTATTTGTAATTTACCTATTTTAAAAAACCCAATAAGAGGAAGAAACTTGCGTGGCTACTGGATATTAAACTTTGTCAATTTTGTAGGGGTAAAAAACAGATCCCACTGTGAGAAAATGTCTTTACTCTGCGTTTTGTGGAGCGTGTTTCGGAATCAGTGATGAGCATAAGAATGTAAACCCAAGAGTCCAACACAATTTGCGTTTTCTAGGTTCACGGACGTCACGATTCAGCTCGTATTTCCGCATGGTGCAATGAATGGGCTATAAAGTAATGCTGGGTCCATAAAACAAACAATAATTGCATCTCAGATGGTTTAGTTTCAAGACTGTTTCTCCCACGCCTCTTCCATTAGTACCAACTTTACACTGACTCGTCACAAGATCTAGTTACACTGCACAAATCAAAACAAACTAGAATAAATAATATTTATTATACCAAGGGCCTGTCTTTCAATACTCTGCTAACCTTTAAACGGTTGATTAGGACTGCATTGTCATGGCAACAACCAATGGCATTCCTAGAATGACTGTGTTAATTTAATTACTGGTTTAGTAGTGTATTGAAAAACTAGACCTAAGGGCTAGTTTTTAAATGCCTTGAACTATTAAACAGTTGATTAATACTCTATTGCTATGGTAACAACTAATGAATTCCTTGAATGACCGTTTAAAACTTAACTACTGGTTTAGCAGGGCATTGAAAAACTGGCCCTGTTATAAGTTGGTTGCCACCTTCCAGAGTCCGGAAATTAAATTTACATTGCGTTCCATTTCCTAGGTTACGTGTTACGTAAGTATTTTGCTTCCAAGTTGAAATTGAGTATTTTTATTTGGATTCTATTTTCCTTCACTGCTAACAGATGATATGCAGAAGTCTACTCATCTTGTACTAATATGTAAGAAGGAGTGATTACTGATACCCAGTGATTTTGTGTGATTTTCACTGGAAATCCTAATTTTCCTGAGCGAAAAGTCTTCATATTTTCTTGATGAAATAGAATCGATGGTAGTAGAATTTCAGTTGACAAAATATGCTTTAAAGTTTGGTTCAATACTTTTTCGATTCAAAACAATTATCCATGAAATTCCTGGATTTTCATTGCCACGATTGCAATTCTAATAACCCAGTGTAATGAGGTCTTGAAGCACCCCGCGAAGTGAAGACCCGGGCCAACATTTCGGCAGTTTCTGTCTGTACTGAGAGGTCATGATCGTGAACACTTGTTGGTACCTGCGCGCCGGGAGGGAAACCTGCCACCCGCTAAACACCACGCCGTACAAACATACGTACATGCTCGCTCATTTTTCTCCAACTCATCTATAAACTTGAGAACCAGTTTCATCGGATTGTGGGAAAAGTTGCAGATCTGTCTGAGATTTGTGCTCCGAATTGCACGGTCCAGTGGACGCGCATCTGTAGAGCAAGGTTGTTTACTTCGGATCGAGATGCAAACCCGGCTCCTCCATCTTGTGATAAATAGAGATGTAGCAGAACTGCAATTTGTATCCCGGATGCCCGAGTTCAAATCCCGCGGCAGTCCTTCATGACTATTTCGTGGTTTACCTCTGTCCAGAGACAAATGATGGGAAGGTTCCCGACTAACAAGTCACGACATCCTCCTTCCCATAATCCATCCTTACCTATTCTTCATCAGTGTCTTCCTATCATCATCATAATCGTTCATACGTCGCCATTAGCATAGTTGTAGAACAGTGCGACGTTAAAATATCAGACAAAAGGAATGGAACTGCATTTAATAAGTTCATGCACAATGCTGGGTTCAAGGCCAAAAAGTTATTGAAATCTAGAATGCTGATTATGATTTTAGTGAATAATTTTGCACTATTGTTAAAATATTGCCAACTATTTTGCCGAGAGCAGTGGCCGTCTGTGCGGAAAGTGGCGCCAGCCTAGAAACTTCGCTGAAGTACATATCTTCTATGCTAAAAATGGAACCGGAATGATTTGTTTCATAATTTTACTATTGAATCAGAATTTATGATATATTTGATTCATATGAGTCAGTTTAGTTTCATTTCAAATGATTCCTCATCAATCACGAAGTTTTTTTCATGATCTACTTTTTCATTTGGTCCCACAATTTTTTAACATAATCTCAAATCACAATTCAACTGACTGAAGTTACAAATAACCATAATTATCTCCTGTTATATTCAGCACTGTTATTATTGTCAAATGAGCATATTAATCATGTTCTAAACATTCAAATTCTTCCTTTGATTTCGATAGTCTTCCGACTTATTATCTTCCGACTTCACACAAGCATCAAGCCAACTCTCTGGTTTACGTATACATTTCTTAGGCGGAAAAAAACTATTTCAGGCTGTAAATTTCACTCTGGTTTGTTGAAATCAGCCACACATCCCCGCAGAAGCGATCACAAAACGTCATGATCTATGGCTCTGATCTAAGAAGAATCTGACACCATGTCATCGCTTTGAAATCAGGACCAAAGCCAACCCCGTGCAGGATTATACAAAGACGGTCATCCTTACAATCCTCACAATGATTTGTTTGGATCCATATTGAATGGGATAAAAATGTCTTCGAGTAACAATGCCGTTTTCATCCCAGCTTGGAACCACGAAAAAGCAGTCACATTTCTCCTGATTTTATCACGTGCCCAATGATTTGTGTCCTTGTTATGGCTTCACTGCTACCTGCTGATATCAATATATTCGGCTACTGTCCTGGTCAAACAGTCGCTTTTTATACCTGTAAGGTTCGAAGTTCAAGATTTAAAAAAAAACATCCGGGATTTTAGTAATATAATATGTATTCTTAATCAAGATCATCAGCTAATTTCTATATTATGAAAGCAAAAACATTATGGCGAATTTTATGCAGCCATTAAATTTAATGGTAAGATTTCCACATGTATTCTATATAATCTATAAGTTTACAACCATCTTCCATCTAATCTTCTCTTTCTTAACGTGCTCCTCTCTTTCTGTTCAACATGTAAAGTATGCGGTACCTAAAGATGACTCAAATGCCTCCTGAAGATTCATTAAAAGCTGTGTATTAGCTGTATAAGTGCGACTAATCGACGAACTCGTATCTTCCTACCAAGTCCATAATCTTCAACCTTCTCCTCCTCTTTCACTTGAGTCACGTAGTAGCAGGCAGCTAATTAATGTTATACAAGATTCGAACGAATTGAATTTAAACTGGAATACATTTTTACACCCTTGCCAATGGTAAGGAGCATTTCATTAAATTGGATCAAAAAGTTTAAAAAATCTAAACCTAAAAAATAGAGGTGCAGGGTTTCTATAATACTTGAAGCAATACAAATTCCAATTAGTATATTCCAAAATGAATCCAAAATAGTTGATATAAATATAATAAAAAATAATTGTGTAGCCCCAAAACAAAAAGGAGCCCTTGTGCTAAATTGAACGCACGAAATGTCTGTAATTCCTGTTTTAGTACGCTAAAAAGTTATAAAATATATGACTTCGCGGCATTCTTTAGCTCAAACGATACCGACCTAGTCCCTGCTCTTTCATAATTAATTTTTAATAAGGCCAAAATATCTTTCGTAATGAGTATTAAAAGTTAAAATCATATTTTTAAAGCAACTACAGGTATTCAATATAGAGGGGAATACATTTTTATCCAAGTCAATTATCATGTGGCAGTTTATGCGAACTATATAACTGTCATACCAAGTTTATCATATCATATGTTAATCCTATTGCCAAGCATTTTTTCTATTTCTTACATTTATAGGTCTACATTTAATCGTGTTCTGCATGGCACTCTTGATACCAGTAAATAGAAGACATTGAAATTGCAATGTTACATGCATTCAACGCCTCCGTATGTCGTCGCTTTGTAATTGAGTGCAAGCAAATCTTAGAGCTCTTGAAATGATCCAAGAATAAATCATCATTTGCTATCTCATTCCCGCAAATCTTACACCATCAGAACCTGACGGCAGGTCAAAGATCAAATACATTTAGATAAGGACTAAGGATGATTATGAGTTATTTTGTATTGTTACCACGATGATGATAATCGAAAATATCACAATCGAAATGTGTTTAATTAACTTTTACTGGATATATTTCGTCATGTTATATGGAAACGCTGCAGTTTCATTGTTGTTTTAATGTCTAGGCGACTTAGTGAACTAGTTCGCTACGAAAATGTCAAGATCTTGAAGACATTTTGCATGCTGACTTGGATAGAATTTGTTTCACAATTCGATAAGACATTCTCTTTCGATAATAATTGTTTCGATTTTGTTGATCTCGCTATGAATCTTCGGATATTCCCAGATGATTCACGGAATTTTTAAACTTTTTTATTTACGTTAAAAAGCAACAAAATTTGAGATAATTTGTAGAATTTTGATAAAGTTTTAGTTGCATTTACAATATATCGCATGTTTTTGCAATTAAAATATTAATGCACTCAAAAATAATGGGAAATTTATGTTACAAATACAATTTGAGCTTATTTAAAAATAGTAAGTTTTCTTTGATGTTCCGCCAGTGCTTTAGAATGTTCAACAAACTCAAATGAAAATGCAAAACCTATGTGCTCAGTACGACGAGAGAAGGCAATAGAATCCACTGAAAAGGCTCCATTCCTAAAGATATTTATGCATTATGTTCAGCTTTTAAGTTATGAAAAGTCATAAAAGACGAGAGAAGGCTATAGAATCCGCTGAAAAGTCTCCATTCCTAAAGATATTTATGCGTTGCCACAGCTTTTAAGTTATCAAAAGTCCAAAAAGCTCCCATTCTACTTTAACTTTGACAACTAGCTTGAAAAACAGCTTACATTTTCCAATAAAAGCAGCCTTTTGTTTGGATTCTCTCCCTCTTATCTCATGGTCAACACTCAACAGATACCTGCACATTATTTCGGCATTATGCAAGTTCACCACACATCATAAAAGGTATATTTTATACCGTTAATATCAGTTCACTAGAGCCTAGATCTCGGGCGAGCGGCACGACATTTTAATCTGGTACTCAATTCGAGTCGATTCCTTCGTCGCTGGTTCATGATCAGGGAAGCCACGACTTGGGACGAGACGAGATTCGAACCCCAGACCCGTGACAGAGAGATTAATGTCGAGAGACGATTAATCACTGTCGTGTGATAGAGCGTTGTTTTGCGGAGGAACAGTTAGCAATCTCATACGAGGATGATATGTTCAAGTTCTGTCAATGATGAGATGATATGGAGGAGTCAAGAATTTAGAATGTTATTAGTTGACTTAAATGGTTTGGTTTGAATTCATGGACTTTAAAATACGTTTGAACTTCTCTACATATTCTTTTAGATGGTCGATACAATATTACCTGTTAGTATCTTTGCTAGATTGCCTGAAGAACTAAGCGAAGACTAAAAGAAATATTATATTTCGTATCAACTATTCTTCATCAAGAGAATGTAGAGTTTATAGAAAAGTTCAAATAAATGTATTGTTTTAAGCCCGGTTGTACAATGTCCCGATAAAGTTTATTGGACGCTAAAGTCCACTTTTGGCGACAGTGAACTCTATTTTACGTATCGGAACATTGTACAACCGGGCCTAAGGGCCAATTTTTTCAACACTCTGCTACATTTTAAACAGTTGATTAGGACTATGTATGTGGTAACAACCAATGACATTTCTTGAATGACCTTCAACATGTACCTATAATACTGTTGTATAGCAGAGGATTTAAAATCTATAGCTCTCAGTAGCTCTTGTTAGAATACCAATATCTTCATGTTGTATCATCGGGTCCCAAGATTGCATTGTAATTATTTTTTTTATAAACTTGAAAATAATTAAGAAAACGTCAGAAAACTTATGTTTTTTTAAATAGCATAATACATTCATTCCCTAAAATAATTTGGTTGGCTAGCTTTCCAATTCAAACAGATTTTTGTGATTAACAAACAGATTGTTAAAGTGGTCATTCTATGTATAATTGGTTCTTGATATCGAATATTTTTCTAATCAACTCATTAACTTAATAACTTATTAAAAAACCTGACCTAAATTTACAATTTTACATTTTTTTTCAAGTAACATGGATGGATTTTAACACTACACTACTAAAGCTTGTCCCTCTTCGTCTTAGTAGGTTTGTAAAATATTGTGCTTCTCAATTTCTAGTCGCTAATACGTTGTGCATGAAACAGCTAAGACAAACCAATACATCTCTCAAGACAATAAGTTCCTTAGATCGAAGTATCTTTTCACAAATTACAATCGTGTCAATAAATTAACTGTATTTGCTGTAATCAGAAAGTATCATAAAATGCAATCAGCTCTATTTATGTCTTTAGAAGCATTCCTCCGTCCATCGTGATCAGTCCACTTTGCTATCTGATGAAGTTTCTACAAGCAAAAACTACAAGAAATCTTTTAGAAACGTCTCAACAATAAAACTTGTACATTCTTACGATTTATACCGCGAGTTATAGGGGAGGGTTAATGATGATGATGATCATAGGGATCAGCAAACTATCAAGGATAAGCAGATTGTAATTAATTAAAGTTCATCTTCAGTTAATCAGAAGCTGTGGATTAGAAGTAAATCCCATTGATGTGTTCTCAGAAGAAACTCATTCGCCAGCTACTGTAATTTTATAACAAAGTACCTTTAGTTTCCCATGATTACCTACCTTTGCTTGCATATTGTGGAAAAAAATATTTTAAATCACCTATTTGAAAAATAGATTATCTGGCGAAGCAACCGATATTATTTTTAAATAAATCGATTTAATAACTCATTGGTTGACTTTGTAATTTTCTGAAGATTTTCGATCTAAACCACTTGGGTTACAGAACAACCTACTACCCAAGTGGTTTCTACAATTCTAGATATTTATGAATTATAATTACCTACCATAAAAGTACTGCGTATACTTGCTAAGAATTTTGAAATTCACAAAAATATTATGAATATGATCATTATGAATATGATGATATAATACTTTATCATATTTTTTCAGAATACGATACAGAATATTAATGTTTTTTTACACTATTTTTGTGAATTTCAAAATTCTTAGCAAGTAGACAGTACTTTTATGGTAGGTAATTATAATTCATAAATATCTAGAATTGAAATATTTCATCTTCAATTCGGAGTGATGTACGTTGCCATAATTATTTAAAGCTATAGATAACAAATTACAAGGTCAACAAGTTCATGGCACCTCCACTCTGAATAACAAACATGTATCCAAATTTCCCACTCACCAAATCCTAAAATCAAAAGTGAATATTTGTTAAAAGCCGCACTAAAACGAGTGAACACCTGCCACCTTCGCGTCATATTTTTTTCCATTTCGAAGGTGTATCGAAATGTTCTTCATCGAATGACTTGGAATATCACGGAAGTTATCGCTCCACCACACCCTCCACCAGTCACGTTCTACATGTGTAACGATTGCATCACTCCACAGAGGGTGTAGCTGGAACAATACT
Organism: Leuctra nigra; assembly: GCA_934045905.1. Lineage (NCBI taxonomy): Eukaryota > Metazoa > Arthropoda > Insecta > Plecoptera > Leuctridae > Leuctra > Leuctra nigra. The sequence continues at coordinate 43,464,066 of OW203761.1, forward strand.
GGAGAGAGATTCTTTACAAAATAACAGATCTTTTATCGACAACAATATATTAATATTTTACTGTAATTTGCCATTACATTTCAACATACGAATTTATCAGACATAATTTATCGAGTGTGAATTTATCAAGTTCTGTCGAGTTTTACTTTTATCAAAATTGGCATCGTTGAAGGACAGATCAGATTTCTCTTGAGAGCTATTAAACCGTCTGCAAGTGAATTATTGGCGAATAGTAAAAACTGCAACTGAAAATGACTCAAGTCTTATTTTAATGAGCCGACAACACAGCACACTTCACGAAGTAAAACATGGAAATCACATAATCATTTTTTTGAAAAATAAAGACAACCCATAACCATGGAAGTAATGTTTCTTTTTGACGTTTGATACTACATTTTGTATTCCCTCTTCAATCGATTAATCATAATAATGTGTTTTGCAAATTCTCTAAGATCATATGATTTCCAACTTTGAAGTCATCTTGGAAGATGCACCTTGAGACCTTGGGTTCGACCCTGACTTGGTGACTCGACGCTAGTGGCGCTAGGGCGTCGGTGTGGATCCTATCTCAATGTTAATGCGTCATTGGCTGGACGTTAAGGCGTCACTGGCACCCCGACTCAATGTTAAGGCGTCATTGGCACCCTGACTCGATGTTAAGGCGTCATTGGCACCCTGATTCGATGTTAAGGCGTCATTGGCTGGACGTTAAGGCGTCACTGGCACCCCGACTCAATGTTAATGCGTCATTGGCTGGACGTTAAGGCGTCATTGGCACCCTGACTCGATGTTAAGGCGTCACTGGCACCCCTTAAGGCGTCATTCGGCACCCTGACTCGACGTTAAGGCGTCACTGGCACCCTGGTCACTAGAGGCGTGATTGGCACCCTGGTCGCTAGAGGCGTGATTGGCACCCTGGTCACCAGAGGCGTCACTGGCACTCTGGTCACTAGAGGCGTGATTGGCACCCTGGTCGCTAGAGGCGTGATGGCACCCTGGTCACTAGAGGCGTGATGGCACCCTGGTCACTAGAGGCGTGATGGCACCCTGGTCACTAGAGGCGTGATTGGCACCCTGGTCATAGGCGTGATTGGCACCCTGGTCGCTAGAGGCGTCACTGGCACCCTGGTCGCTAGAGGCGTGTTTGGCACCCTGATCACTAGAGGCGTCATGGCACCCTGGTCACTAGAGGCGTCACTGGCACCCTGGTCACTAGAGGCGTGATTGGCACCCTGGTCGCTAGAGGCGTGATTGGCACCCTGGTCGCTAGAGGCGTGATGGCACCCTGGTCACTAGAGGCGTCACTGGCACCCTGGTCACTAGAGGCGTGATTGGCACCCTGGTTGCTAGAGGCGTGATGGCACCCTGGTCACTAGAGGCGTGATTGGCACCCTGGTCACTAGAGGCGTGACTGGCACCCTGGTCACTAGAGGCGTGTTTGGCACCCTGGTCACAAGAGGCGTGATTGGCGCCCTGGTCACTAGAGGCGTCACTGGCACCCTGGTCACTAGAGGCGTGATTGGCACCCTGGTCACTAGAGGCGTGATTGGTACCCTGGTCACAAGAGGCGTCATGGCACCCTGGTCACTAGAGGCGTGATGGCACCATGGTCGCTAGAGGCGTGATTGGCACCCTGGTCACAAGAGGCGTCATGGCGCCCTGGTCACTAGAGGCGTGATGGCACCCTGGTCGCTAGAGGCGTGGGTGGGGATCCTGACACGGAAGAGTCTCATCATATCTGACATGACGTGACCTGGTCAGCGACGTTCACTATCATTCATCTCTTCTCCCTGCGCTCTGACACCAGATGAAGATCCATCACCGCAAACAGCTGTCCAATTAATCGCCTGACAGCCAGGTTTCCTCTGCGCAAGACTCATGCGCAGAGCACTCGCGAATTGTTTGAGGCTTGGTTACACTTGCTCATTGCAAGATAGTCGAGGATGCAAATTACTATTCAAGTTTAAATTTATCTTTGATGAAACCTACAAAAAAATATCAGTAAACAATAGAAAATGTAAACAAGACACGCAATCATAGGTGCAGCGTTGCTTTTTTGTGCAGAGGTTGGATTTACAGAGATTTCGATACAGCTGCTATACCTACACTATTTATTTTATTACTTATGATTGAAATTGCATTATACAAATACAAAATTGCAAGAAATACTATTTTTAGTATAGTCTTAGTGGTGTGTCTAAGAATTTTGTTAATGGTAATAGCGCAGATATTGGTATTTAAAAACCCCTGGGTGGACCGGAATAGGGCTTGAAACAATTTGAAAATTTGCTCCAGATATTTTGTAATGAAATAAATACTTTCAAATGCCACAAATATTGTTGGGTTTTGTCATTTGTCCAGTACTATTTCATTAAATTGAATCGGCTTTTGGCATTCTTCATTAGCCACGAACCCAACTTCGAATTTACCAAATTAACACGGGCTTAGACCCCCCCTCCCCCCGCAAGGTCAAAGCATCCAATCATCACCTCATCAACATGGATTTCATTTCAACCGCCATCGAGTCCTGATAATTAATTTCAGCCTCAAGAATGTCAAGCTGAGATGCTAGGTGTGAAGTTGGATCAAGTTTCATGTGCAGATAGTTCCAAGTTCATTAGTCATATCTGAGCACAAGTCAGGGCCAAGAAGGGGATTCTAGGGGGGGGGGGGGACTTTTTAATTTCAGGAATATTGTAAGTAGATGTCAGCTGAGACCGATATTTAGCGAAATCAACCCATTTTGTAAAGTCAAAAAAATATCCGGGACGATCCAAACTGGTTCAAGACGATTCACAGAAAAGATCGAAACTGAATAATCGTTCAACATAGCAAGCTGAAACTTGGCATGAATAATCATAATACATATACCTAGGGAGTACTAAAGTTCTTTTCGGTATTTTTATAGAAATTTTTTTAAAATAAAGTCGGTAGTTACCGGAATTTTTGTCCAGAAAACCCACATTTATTGGTGCCTGTTGCCAGGTTAGAAATCAATTTATTGACAAAAAGAAACTTAGTGTCCTCTTCAACTATTCATAACGAAGACAACGAGCTTAATTGAAAGTCTGTAGAGTGAAAATAGCGGTCTATATGATTTTTTTAAATGCAACAGCAATATTTCGTCAAAAAAAATTCTGGACCAAAATATTGGAGACAAAAATGGGCAAGTGGGCTGTATAGAATCACTTATAGAATGAGGAAAATATATTATCTTCCACTTATGTGCAATAGTTTGGCCAATTTCATGTTTTTTTATGTTTAGAGTGAAACACTTTTGTTCTCTTTTCTAGTGAAAAAGTTTGCAAGAGTTTTGCGTATTCTAATTTTTTTGAGGCGTCTAGACTGATAGAAAAACGTTAAAGTCGACTATAAAATGATGCCATGACGGTTGAGGTATAAAGATTTTCAACACTCCTTGTTGGAAGTCGCCGGTTCGAGTACCGGTTCCAGCATTTCACGTTTTACTTCTCATCTTACTGTCATGACAAAATTGTAATATGTTGAACTCTTGTCTTTTTTATGTACTTGTAAATGTAGGAGTTTATGTGGTGAGAGTGAACTTTGCAGTTTTATTTTAGTGATTGTGTGTCAGCTCAGCTTTTCAATCTTGACGTGAGCAATATCTGATCTAATTTCGCATTTTTAGAAATCATCTCTGTTTTCCCCATAGGATTCTGTAATAGATCAGACCGTGTCTCTGATCACCCCGATATTTGTGACCGAGAGATACATCAAATCATGGAATAATTATAATTTGAAGGTTACAGGGGAAGAACGTTATAAGTCACATTCGGATGAAACTGAGATAAACGAAGTTTTATGTTGAATTGTGTATCCATCTTCAATAACCAGGTACAGATCGATATTTCAATAGATTTTTTCAAGACTTTGTAGCAATATTTTCTCAATACCGGGGGGTCTGACAGTTCATAAAAATCACTGCAAGATTTTAAACTAACCTTTAACCTTAAACATTAAACTTAAACACCTTAAACTAGTTTTTTCAAAAAGTGGACTCATAGCGTTCTTTCCCTGTACCTTTAATTTTATTTAAATTTTCAATATAAGCAAAGCATATAAATGAACTTCACATCCTGGTAGCCCCTAATTAGATACCTCATTAACACAATGCATTGATTTATTATAGTTTCCAAATATAATACTTAGAACAATAGATAATAGAATATTAAATTATTGCGTGGGTTTAGAACCCTAAACAGGTAGAATTTTGGCGCCAACTATATTACAAACAGAAAATAAAACAATTTAAAATTAACATAAAACAAGCAAACTGCAGAAACAATGTCTAATGTAACGAACAATGGTGCATTAGTTTGCAATGTCGAATGCGCCTGTGAAATCATGTGGGACCAAAGGTGGGACTTAGGTGGGACCACACAAAGCGTGCTCGCAGTCAGTAGCTGGTTCATATTAAATATCACCTTGCCTCCTCCGGAGCACAGCGCACGGTGATCTGTGAATAATTATTACCTTTAGGATGATTTCACCGGCAGAGGCGAGGCGAAATAGTATAATATATTAAATTAAGCACAAACCAGACCAATGCTTGTTAATCATATGGCTATAGCATGTCAGGCGGGACCTCCAGTTAGCTAAAGGAATCACCCCGTAAAGTGACGTAAGCTTCTGTTCTCTAAGTTTTTTGCGCTAGTTCCTGGGTTAAGGTTGTGTTACACTAAACAATTAGTGAAATCGAGAAGAACCTACACTGCAGGTCACGAGGAAACAATTTTAAATCAATATCCTCTTATATTATGCAATCTGTCATCCATATGAACATGACAAAGTTACAAACTGTAAAGCGATTCCTGGCAAATGCACTTGTCCATCAAATCTTACGAACAAAGATCTCTTGAAGGTAAAGTTACTTTGAAATGGACCTCCACCAGTATCAAAATCAACAAAAAAGTATAAATTTAATGGCATATGACTATGAGAATGGTTTGTCACAAGCATGCAAAGATTTGCATAGACACGAAATGCATTTTCGTTGCACCAAATTCCACACCTTCCTGTATAATTAACTTTTCGCCGTGCTGTGTGCAATGACACGACGTTCACGACTTGTGAAATGTGCGACAATTAGTGCCAAAAACAGAGTGAATAGTATAGGTGCGAGTGAAAAATACTGTGAAACATATGCGAAAGAAGAGTAAATACATAGTGGAAGAATGCTATGGGCCCTTAAGGTGTCATTGCATGTGATTTTTATGAGTTTCAGAATTTTCCCTCGGGTTGTAGAAAATATTGTTGCAAAGTCTTGAAAAAAAATCAATTGTAATATCGATATGTATGAAAGTTCAATACAAAAGTTTCAACATAAAACTTCGTTTATCTCAGTTTCATCCGAATGTGACTTTTAGCTCTTCCCCTACCCTTGAAATGTGTTTTTTTGGCATTTGAGAAGCATAAGTTTGATTCTATGCAACAACGGCCATTGTATAGTAGGTACACAATATCATACAAAATTAAAGACTCTCAAAAAATCAAATGAGGACAAACAAATGTAAACCAGCGAAAGCGTCTTGAAAGAGTTATTACATTTCAATTGTAACTATTTTCATTTGGAATGATTGGTCAGTTCGCCCTGTGTAACCTGGGCTAAGAGTTATAAGAAGATAATGATGATAATTGGTCCAGTGTGATTTATCTGGCGTTGATTGGCACAGACTCTGGGTGTAATTAATCTTGCATTCGGGTGAAGACGGGCTAATGAAGTGTTTGTCTTGAAAGTGGTGGGTAATAGAACACACATTAAATCACACACATTGCAATATGTCGGGAACGATATGCAGACAAAATAACTTTTATTTCCTGTAGGGTGTTTGAACACGGCTTGGGTTTCTAATAGGATGTCTTGTGAAAGTCGATTGCTCATTTGTGATCTTATCATTGTTTCAGTCTAGAAATTAGCAAGTCAACTTTATTTTTATATATACCTACTATTGGTTGATTTTTCTTGTTTGGTGATTTTTTTGTTTTATGTTTTTTTGTTTGTGATATTTGTGACTTATAATTTTTTAATTTTAGAAATCAGTGTGTATTTTGGTTATATTTTTATTTTTGTTTTCATTTTGTAAATTTAAATACTCAAATTTTTAAACACTCGTGTTCCTTATATGAAGATCACTTATTAAATAGTTGGCGTTGGTGATATTAAAATTTTGTAAATCCAGGGTCTTAATTCTTTGTTATACCAGCAATTTAAAAAAACTGTCAAAATAAATTCTGGACTTTTTAAAATCTTCCATTTAACATTCTCTCTGTCTCGTTCTAAATCTGCACAAAGCAAGCTCCAACTCTGCCAGCTCACCTCATCATGTCAAATGTGACGTATCAAAATGTCAGCACACCAGTGTTTCAAGCCAGCTGTTTGATAGACCCGCGAATATCATCCCAAACACACGTCTCTCAAATCTCAATTTATGTAGCCGGGATATTTCGCTGGCATGCTTATGTAAATTTCTTCCTCATCCACCTTGTAAGTTATTTTAACACCGCATAGCAACAAAGTCCAACCTAGCAGGTTGTCTATACTAATAGATCTAACTGCATTCAAATATTCCACTCTTAGATTCGTATTAACCTTTTGACATTGCTTGGTTGGTTGTGTTAATACGATTATTTGAATACCTCAAGATTATAAACTCAGGTAACAGGCGTATTTCGTTTCTTTAGGAACCAACTTCAAACAACTAGTAGTCAAAGAGAGCTCAACGAAATTGGGAACAGTAATATAGTATATGAGTGTGGACTTAACACCTCTTAATTTATTAATTTATTTGGCATTTAATGAATTTATTGCCGTGTTACTGAAGAATATTCTCGTTTTAATAATCTTGCAAGAGATTAAAAGGCTCCACTATGTTCAAGTATTTATCACTACATAATGAAACTTGTGCCCTCCCAAGTAGCTTTTCCACATCTGATTTTGCAAACACTGTGCTATGTTAGGTCCTAACTGCAATAACTTCACCTGACAAAATCATAATTCCTCTAATTCCTTCTTTTAAAAGAGAGTCAATAATTAAGATTGATTTTCAGTAAATGAACTCGTTTCGGCAGTTGCTCTGGACTTATTTAAGTCGATTGAAGTTGTAATCAGTCCTCTTAATGGATGTATTTGTTAAGTTTCACAGCTCTGTCAGAGATGACAGAGAAATAAATTGGTGAAATGAGAGCTACATCTTGGTTGTCTCGACTCCCCTCTTCTGCCAGCATCTTCAGTAGAGGAGTGCTACTGGAACCTGGCACCTCCACATGATGCAGCGACCCGGCACCTCCACCAGGGCATGTTTTCAAGAATATCTCGCCGAATTTAATCGACAATCACTCTCAATTATTTGATTTTATAACATTTGTAGTTACTGATTCTGTTTAATTTTTCATAAATCTCAACAAACGCCAAGAAGCAAAATATTTACTGTATACAAATGTATGAAAAAATTGTATAATTTTTTTAAACTTTCGTGGAAAAAGTTTAATGTTTAAAAAAATCCGTACTTTGACTTGAGTTTACGCAAATAATTAAAATAATTAAAATAATAAATTAAATAAATAAAATAATAAATTAATAGTCGTCGTCCAAGCAAAATTTTACGGTACGTTGAGTCCATAGTTATTTCATTCATCTTCTTATTGATTTTACCTTTCCCAAAGCCAAGACCAAAGTTCACGATTCATAAAAAATAATATTCCTATTTCTCTTCATTTGAATGATCTTCGATCTTGAATTCCTCTAACATTTCACCGCATAAAAAAAATGATTGATTGAAATAAAATGATTTGAACTTGTCGTGATCACGATCTCTAGCAAATTGGATAAAAAATGTATCAACCAAAAGCAATGAACGCGACGGATAAATGGCAGCTCGATGTGATGTTTTGAGAGTATCATAACAATCTTACCAGGAAGACATGTCAAACGCTGGGTTGGCAAGCCAATTAATGAGATCTTTGAAACCAACTAGAATAGTAATAACTAATAAGCAATCTGGTTCACAAGGAACCGGCTGGGAGTCGAAGTCGTGACTCCGGCGTGTCACATGACGTCACGTGCACGTCGTGGAGGTCGCAGATGAAGCGTGGAAAACGCGCCGCGTGACACGTGACGAGCGAACCGTGTGACAAGCAGAGCATTTTATATTATATCAACCACATGCCATTTTAGTATATTATTATGTGTTAATTTTCTGATATTTCTAAATATCGTCATATCTTTTGATTCATTTAAAATTAACAAATTGCAAAAATAGTTTGCGAGCTGTTATCTGAGCCGACAAGATTGACACCAACTTCTAATTCTAATATTTGTGCCAAAACTCGACGAAATTTTAAAATATTAATTTTCCCATTTTTCTTCAAAGTTTGGGCGCAATATATTATAATAAGCTATTGGTGACAGGTAGATAAAAGGTAGACTAAAAAAGGAGCTACGTAATCTATTTTTCAAATTGTAAGTACATAATTTTAATTCTTCGGAATGTATCACGTAGCAGCAAAAACTCACTAACAACGGTTTTATAAAGCAAAGAGTGCCGACGTTCTAATGAAGTACTTACAACAAAGATGCAATTGGATTTGAGTTTACATTTAGACATGTTCATCTTCACTTAGGCGCGCGTGTATACTGTTTCTTTAATGATATTTGATATATGACTGGTTAATAAACTACCTTCTAACTCTTGTTGTACGCCGACAAAATTGTATTCTATAGTTTGTCAATTGTTTTTATAGATTATTTTTTTACAATGGATAAAATGGAATGGATTCGAATTCAAAATGGTTTGAAAATCCACAAAAAAAGTTTTTTTTAACCATTTTAAAGACAACACTGATGAAATGATTACGTTCATTTGTTATAATGCAATAAATTGTGTTATTTTACATCTGAAATTTTCCTAATTACTTTTGAAGAAATTCGTAATGCCAAGTAACATCGCTTGTGCAAGTTTGTGAAAAAGACAACGGTATCGAACTCCATACCCAATGTTTAAAATAATTTTTCACTCTTAACTATTCACGGGCAACATTGTTTCGTATTACGACCAACACTTAATATCTACGATAACATCTCGAAGAAGGGAACAGGTTGCTTGCCGTTAATTCATCAAAGATTCGGATGCTGTATCTTACACATCGATAAGATCACATCACGAGATATCACACAGAAGTTCAAACTTCATCTCAAGAAAAACCGCGACCAACTTTTGACACACTCCATGATATGTTTGTCTACTCTTGAAATACTGGGCCAGATCGAATGATTGGGCGGCTGTGATGCAGCCAGAATCAAGTGTTCTCTATTGAAATCTCGGGAACACCCAACCTGTGCATGTTGAATCTTATGTTTACATTATTCTGCACCTAGATGTAGATAGACGAATCCTGAAGAAAGTACAATGCCCCGTTATGGCGACGGTAAGATGTGGGCGACTATTGGGACATTCAGCCTCCGACATGGACCAAGAACGCAATGGATCTGGATGAGCGGTAGCGCGACGCTGTCAAGCTGCCTCTTGGTCGCTACACGCGTCTAAAGCTGATTTTATTGCTGTATAGGCAACTTCATTTTGTAATAATGCAATTCAAAATTTTGGGATATTTCGTCGTGTTTTATAGAAAACTATTTATTTCTGTAGACAGTTTCGATTTTAATATCAAAATCTTCCTCATGACAACAATTTATCAAATTTTCATTAAATGACGAAATATCCCAAAACTTTGAATTGCATTAATATTTATAGTCAAAAAACTTAAAAGAAACGTGTTCATTTGTATTCTTTCTTTCATTTATTTAAATTCCCCCCCCCCCCCCCCCCCCGCCACTCGGCTTCGAAGGAAAACAAATGAAATACAATGATTATTCAAGCCCACGAATGAAACATATTGTACATCATTTTTTGGGTGGTGTCGCAAAAATTGATAATTAAGTATTTTGAGGATGATTTGGAAGATGATGACGAACAATCGTCAGGCAGTTGGAAGGGGAAACTCTCACAACTGAGGGAACCACAATAAAACCTCAGTCAGGAAGACGGTTGCGGGAATCGAACCCGGACTACCGGTACCAACTACTTCATGTCCTCAACACTTGAGGCTTGGCAGTGTTTTTACGCGTATCTTCACGTATGTGGGATATATCTAGCTACTGTTGCAGCCACCTAGTTCTATTGTGTGCCTATAACTGTCACGTGATCCTCCACCGCCCCACTGTCCTCAACACTTGAGGCTTGGCAGTGTTTTTACGCGTATCTTCACGTATGTGGGATATATCTAGCTAGTGTTGCAGCCACCTAGTTCTATTGTGTGCCTATAACTGTCACGTGATCCTCCACCGCCCCACTGTCCTCAACACTTGAGGCTTGGCAGTGTTTTTACGCGTATCTTCACGTATGTGGGATATATCTAGCTACTGTTGCAGCCACCTAGTTCTATTGTGTGCCTATAACTGTCACGTGATCCTCCACCGCCCCACTGTCCTCAACACTTGAGGCTTGGCAGTGTTTTTACGCGTATCTTCACGTATGTGGGATATATCTAGCTACTGTTGCAGCCACCTAGTTCTATTGTGTGCCTATAACTGTCACGTGATCCTCCACCGCCCCACAGTCCTCAACACTTGAGGCTTGGCAGTGTTTTTACGCGTATCTTCACGCATGTGGGATATATCTAGCTACTGTTGCAGCCACCTAGTTCTATTGTGTGCCTATAACTGTCACGTGATCCTCCACCGCCCCACTGTCCTCAACACTTGAGGCTTGGCAGTGTTTTTACGCGTATCTTCACGTATGTGGAATATATCTAGCTACTGTTGCAGCCACCTAGTTCTATTGTGTGCCTATAACTGTCACGTGATCCTCCACCGCCCCACTGTCCTCAACACTTGAGGCTTGGCAGTGTTTTTACGCGTATCTTCACGTATGTGGGATATATCTAGCTACTGTTGCAGCCACCTAGTTCTATTGTGTGCCTATAACTGTCACGTGATCCTCCACCGCCCCACTGTCCTCAACACTTGAGGCTTGGCAGTGTTTTTACGCGTATCTTCACGTATGTGGGATATATCTAGCTACTGTTGCAGCCACCTAGTTCTATTGTGTGCCTATAACTGTCACGTGATCCTCCACCGCCCCACTGTCCTCAACACTTGAGGCTTGGCAGTGTTTTTACGCGTATCTTCACGTATGTGGGATATATCTAGCTACTGTTGCAGCCACCTAGTTCTATTGTGTGCCTATAACTGTCACGTGATCCTCCACCGCCCCACTGTCCTCAACACTTGAGGCTTGGCAGTGTTTTTACGCGTATCTTCACGTATGTGGGATATATCTAGCTACTGTTGCAGCCACCTAGTTCTATTGTGTGCCTATAACTGTCACGTGATCCTCCACCGCCCCACTGTCCTCAACACTTGAGGCTTGGCAGTGTTTTTACGCGTATCTTCACGTATGTGGGATATATCTAGCTACTGTTGCAGCCACCTAGTTCTATTGTGTGCCTATAACTGTCACGTGATCCTCCACCGCCCCACTGTCCTCAACACTTGAGGCTTGGCAGTGTTTTTACGCGTATCTTCACGTATGTGGGATATATCTAGCTACTGTTGCAGCCACCTAGTTCTATTGTGTGCCTATAACTGTCACGTGATCCTCCACCGCCCCACTGTCCTCAACACTTGAGGCTTGGCAGTGTTTTTACGCGTATCTTCACGTATGTGGGATATATCTAGCTACTGTTGCAGCCACCTAGTTCTATTGTGTGCCTATAACTGTCACGTGATCCTCCACCGCCCCACTGTCCTCAACACTTGAGGCTTGGCAGTGTTTTTACGCGAATCTTCACGTATGTGGGATATATCTAGCTACTGTTGCAGCCACCTAGTTCTATTGTGTGCCTATACTTGTCACGTGATCCTCCACCGCCCCACTGTCCTCAACACTTGAGGCTTGGCAGTGTTTTTACGCGTATCTTCACGTATGTGGGATATATCTAGCTACTGTTGCAGCCACCTAGTTCTATTGTGTGCCTATAACTGTCACGTGATCCTCCACCGCCCCACTGTCCTCAACACTTGAGGCTTGGCAGTGTTTTTACGCGTATCTTCACGCATGTGGGATATATCTAGCTACTGTTGCAGCCACCTAGTTCTATTGTGTGCCTATAACTGTCACGTGATCCTCCACCGCCCCACTGTCCTCAACATTTGAGGCTTGGCAGTGCTTTTACGCGTATCTTCACGTATGTGGGATATATCTAGCTACTGTTGCAGCCACCTAGTTCTATTGTGTGCCTATAACTGTCACGTGATCCTCCACCGCCCCACTGTCCTCAACACTTGAGGCTTGGCAGTGTTTTTACGCGTATCTTCACGTATGTGGGATATATCTAGCTACTGTTGCAGCCACCTAGTTCTATTGTGTGCCTATAACTGTCACGTGATCCTCCACCGCCCCACTGTCCTCAACACTTGAGGCTTGGCAGTGTTTTTACGCGTATCTTCACGCATGTGGGATATATCTAGCTACTGTTGCAGCCACCTAGTTCTATTGTGTGCCTATAACTGTCACGTGATCCTCCACCGCCCCACTGTCCTCAACACTTGAGGCTTGGCAGTGTTTTACGCGTATCTTCACGCATGTGGGATATATCTAGTGTTGCAGCCACCTAGTTCTATTGTGTGCCTATAACTGTCACGTGATCCTCCACCGCCCCACTGTCCTCAACACTTGAGGCTTGGCAGTGTTTTTACGCGTATCTTCACGTATGTGGGATATATCTAGCTACTGTTGCAGCCACCTAGTTCTATTGTGTGCCTATAACTGTCACGTGATCCTCCACCTCCCCACAGTCCTCAACACTTGAGGCTTGGCAGTGTTTTTACGCGTATCTCCCCGTATGTGGGATATATCTAGCTACTGTTGCAGCCACCTAGTTCTATTGTGTGCCTATAACTGTCACGTGATCCTCCACCGCCCCACTGTCCTCAACACTTGAGGCTTGGCAGTGTTTTTACGCGTATCTTCACGTATGTGGGATATATCTAGCTACTGTTGCAGCCACCTAGTTCTATTGTGTGCCTATAACTGTCACGTGATCCTCCACCGCCCCACTGTCCTCAACACTTGAGGCTTGGCAGTGTTTTTACGCGTATCATCACGTATGTGGGATATATCTAGCTACTGTTGCAGCCACCTAGTTCTATTGTGTGCCTATACTTGTCACGTGATCCTCCACCGCCCCACTGTCCTCAACACTTGAGGCTTGGCAGTGTTTTTACGCGTATCTTCACGTATGTGGGATATATCTAGCTACTGTTGCAGCCACCTAGTTCTATTGTGTGCCTATAACTGTCACGTGATCCTCCACCGCCCCACTGTCCACCCACATGGTTCGGGCTCTTTTATGTCAAGTTTAACAAAGCCGAACGTAACGAGAAGATGACCAGCGAATTAAAAGTGTTTCGGTGTCATAGCGTTGGAAAACAAATTTATTGACATTTCACCATTCTTAAACATTTTAAAAGTATAGGTACTGACCTTTTTGCCGGAAATTGTAATAATTCGTGGGTTTTTGTAGATACATCTACAAATATCATAAAAATCTAATCTTGTGGAGAAACTAAATCTGGTAAAACTATGACGGATTTTGGCGTAGAAAAGAATTTAGATGTACCATACAATTTCTCCATTAGATGCAACTGAATTCTTAAAAAATCATTTTCGATAGTTCTTCATAATCTAGGACTCTTAAAAATTCGTACCTATAAGCAACACTACGTTATTTTTAAAGTGAATTGTAGCAGTATTTTTTTTATTGGCAACGGGATAAACCTACAAGTCCAATACAGTACATGAAACAGTTTTGTAATGCAGGTATCTACACATTCATTATGCATCTTATTTGTTCGAACATTCTTACGGCGTTCAAATACTAAGAACCCAAACCGCTCATCTTGAGCTCTCCATAATAACACTCTAACCTGTAACACCTAAAGGAACAGGTCCTAATTGTTGGAGGATTTCACCTTCGCCGTTGTAATCGTAATCTGATGTCGGTTTTTATAGCCCCATTACTGATCCCTCTCTATAGAAGACCTCACACGGATAGTGTCGTCTATAAATCCATATATTACACAGTAACGATACTGTAATCGGTCCTTTCGAAGGCGTTTACACATTTCCCTTCTGCCCAAGAGAGTCGAAATTGTTTCTTTGCTCAGACACCTGATGCACACTGAACAGGACGTCGTTCAAATCACTAGCAGAAGTCCAGTTTACACTAGATGTATGCATTCATCCATGATCATTGAACAATTATTACTCTTAAACCCAAGCATCTTGAAATGATGCATACTTATTTAAGACATTTTTAAGAAACTTATAAGACTCTTAAAAGTATCTTATAATTTGAGGTTTCGACGCTTTTTAGCAACTGAAATAAATATGTGTGAAAAAGACGCCATAAACGTCTTATTTCAAGTAATTTCAAGATGTTTGAGTTTAAGAGTGTTGGAGTCTATAGTTTGGAAAATTTTCACGTATTTCTCACAAACTCTTTGATTGGTAGTAAGTAAACTTTTCTTGAGTCAAATAGAATTTAATGAAAAGGTAGTAAACTATTCATCAACTCAAGATTAAAAATCTTGAATTTAGTGTTTTTTTAGCAGAGTGGGTAAAAAACTGGACCTACAATTGCAACTTTTCCCAGTGGCGAACTGGCCCGATAATGCGATGCGATCAAATCCCGGGTCTTTTGGGTCACATTATTTTACGAGCCTTATTCTCACCCGTTCTTCGTTCTATTCTTCATCCTCTGGGTCATTTCAGTTGCTTCTTATCAGTTATCTTTTGTCATGTTGCACCCATGGGCCTTTTCAGCCCAGGAATTTCCCAAATGTAATTTCGCAAATATGTAGATAAATCTGGTTAAGTATTGAAATAGTGTGCACTCCCGCGATTTCATTACTTCAGTTAAATTCTGTGTTGAATTAAGATAGAACTTACCCATCCAATGCCAAGATTTATTCGCAATAAGAAGTACATCTGAAACACGTTAACCTTTTGGAACCGAACCGTTATATTTTAGAGGCAGTTATTTCGAATTAAATTCTGCCATTTTATTGGCAGTCCATCTTCTCAAGGTCTGTAAATCGAATGTCACAGGTGTTTTGAGTTTTAAATAAAGTTGTAAACATGCAATTTAAAATGTAAACTTATAAAATTTCGAACAGGACACAAGGGTAAAGCACATTCTTGACGCTACACTTACACTTTATGAAATAGACTTTAAATGACAGAGGAAAATATTTCATTTTTCAGTTGAATTCGTCTAATTTGTCAAGTGTAATCCGTCCTTCTCCACTAAAATGTTGGTCGCCTGTACGGTCGTAAACCATCCAGCGTACCTCAACCATTGACTGCCCTCAACATGTGCGTTGGACAAAGTCAAGATCGGCACAAAGGTGGATGACCTTTTCGAGAATGCAAATTGCATTTTATTGCAAGTTCGACCGAGAAGGAAGGTCACAAGGTTTCAAGATATTGTGTTTTCGGCACGAGGTACGGAGAAGAGCTGCGACAACGTCGACGTGAGATAGACTCGAACTAAGGACACCTGCAACGTCATCGTCGACGTCAGAACAACACGCCAATATTCATGATGCAGTTTTAATGCATTCATTGATAGAGGTCTTGTGTAACTAATGTGTAGTGCGATGAGTGCTACATTAAAATATAATGATTGAATTAATCTTTGTACAAAAGAATGTTGAAACTTAGGGAATGAATTTTGAATGAGTTTAAAATCAATGAAACATATTGTGTCAAAGCACGCAATTCCAATTTCCACACCCAAAAGTCTACATTTCATTCATATCATAAATAGGTGTTCATTGTGAAACATTCATATTAGTTTTTTTTGTGAAAATCCTATATTTTTTAAGATTTTTATATGCATTATAATAACATAATTTTTTGAAGATTATTGAAAACTTTATAGCTGTAAAAAGCATATATCTCAAGAATGTATTGTAGGCTATTCAATATCTCATGGAATGGATATGGGATAGAATTTCTGCCATAAGTTCCTTAACAAAAGTGTATACAAACTACGAATACGTAATCAAAATTAGTCTTGAATTATGGAAAATACTTACCTCTTTCTAAGAACGTCTCATTCTAAGACAAACAAAAGTCTTACCCTAAGACACTTCACATACTTTTACTTCAATAACTGTATTTCAAACTAAATATCAACAGTTAAACGATTACACAACTAAAATTATGGCACATTCATACATCAAAACTCTGCAAGAGTCATAATCTCTATGACAATAGTGACCCAGATTATGTCCGCCTTTATCAACCACAATAATACTAGATGCTCTAATTTGCCAGGATTTCGTGGGCCTATCGCGGACACCGACACATCGATTTATCACCTCTAACGATGTCATTGTATTGACATCGTAGGTGCAGCGGTTCCTGTGTCAGAGTCGAGAAGAGGTACACATGAGATGGAATTCATGATCAATCTCGGCATGATTTGAATAATATTTATCTGGGTGGATCGGAATATTGGGCTTGAGCAATTGTTGAAATAGTTTGAATGTTTGACGGTTTGAATAGAGGTGGATTTTCAAGTGCTGATAAAATTATGGAGCCACCTACAAGAGAACACTGCACTTGCTCAATCGTAAATATCAGAGACGTGATTTCATTAATCAAAACATTGCAAGTTGTGTGTACCTCAGACAAAGTATTTCGCGAGACTTCGTAAAACATAAGTTCCGCGCGAAATTAACAATTTTTATGTAGTTACTCTACTTTTTCTCCTGGTACAAATATAGTCGATGAAAATTATGAAAATCTGCATTAAACTGGCATAAATTTGTTCCTAACCATTATTTAAAGGTTTAATTTTGCTTATAGGTAAGATTGTAAAAACAATCGATTTAATTATATTTAAAAAAAATCTTGAATGGCCTTTATTTGAAAGAAAAGAAAATCAAAGAATCCCACTCCATTACAATTTGCTGGTTGAAGTTGAAGAAGCTGCATTTTTTAGTTTGTCCGGCCTCTTTTTGATAATAACAGTCATCATTTGTCCATAGGTTTCGTTAAGGAATAAGGACAAAAGAAAAATTAAGTACTCATGTTTCACAAAATTAAGTGCATTAGGTACTTATACAAATTCAAGAAATAGTTATTTTGAGTATTTTGGCACAGACTGTGTCCGTTACTTTTCATTATAAAAAATTACGATTCAGGTAAAATTTCGATAGATCACCTTTCTCTCCATTGTCAAACCATATTTCTCCAACTAATCCAAACAATCTAATCACATTCATCAATGTACAACACTAATAACCAAACCGCCTACCACATTTCTCTACAGTCCACTTATTGTCACGGTCTATTGGGGAAGGTGTACTTAATACATTAGTCGCGATCACTGCCATCACGATCTGTCAAAACAGCCACGTAGATACGAATCCACATGACCGTGTGTGTGTGTGTAAGTTGCATAACGGTAGGGAGGCGCGCATGCGCTCAACGTCGCGTCGTCTATAGACACGATCTTATCGTGCGTCGCTAACTGTCATGGCTGACACACACCACACGTCAAACAACTAATTACTTTGATTAATTACACGAGGAATCAAGACTGTTGGAACACTTTAGAAATTGTATTGTGGTGTGGTTGAAATATCTGTAGTGACATTCCGTAGATTGCTGTGGTTTGCCTATTTGCATGAGGGTTAATCTGTATAATACGGTTCTTTACAATAGGTAAGGTGTCACTAGCTTGACCGTTGCTACGCAGGTAGAATGATAAAACGTTACGTATTCTTATTAGAGATCTGAATCGGAAAATTTGCAGTTGTATAATTTTTCGGGGATATATATATTTTTTTTTTTATAATTAAGAAAGTTAATTACTGCAATTTGGAAAACTTTAACTGAGTGCTTATCTCAGCCGAAGGTGCAAACAAGATATTAATTTTTCCGAAAATTGGGATATTTATAATTTTCCGGAAAATTATGAAGATCTTAATTCTAGTACTACGATGTTCATTCAGATCAGATTTAAATATTTTATTCCTATATATTTTATTTGCGAGAAACCTACTCAAAATTATGCTCGATCGGAACCGTATGCAACTCACCCCGGGATCCTATTTGTTTATATATTAGTTACCTAGTTCTTTTAACATGATTCATAGAATTGGTTAATAAAAAGAATGAAAAATAAAGGATGAGTGGTGCATTGCAAGAATAAATAGTCAATATTCATTTTTAAAAAACTAAAAAGTATTATGTTATCATTGATAATCGAATAGTAATAGTCAATGATGTTACCAAGTTTGTCTTTATCAAAATCATGAGCTATAAAGTAATGGCATACCTACTTTATAATCAGATGTTGATGTCAATTAATTCCTTTGCCAAGTTTATTCTAAAATTTGTCATCAACAGGTGTCTGCAAAAACAAAGAAATCTATTTCTACTTTCTTTAGGTACTTGAACATCGAAGATGTTATAGACTATTCAAATAGGTGCTGCTTGGCAGATCTTATATTTAAAGAACCCGTCTCACTCACAAAACGATGCCAATAAAGCTCGAACAAGCACTTGTTCGTGGTATAAGAAGAAGATTATCAAGTGCTCTGATATCTTATGTATAATCCCACATTTATATCAGGCAGTATCTAAATTTGAATCGTTTAAAATAGCCATGGCATGTAGGTAGATATTGCTACCGAGTGATTATGAAAAATAAATAATGTCGAAATCTACTTGTAAAGACACTCGGTTTGAATCCCGGTCAGGGTCGTCAGCCCTTGAATCATCTTCAAATCATCTTCAATTCATCGTCAATTCCAAGCTTCGGTGTAGAGTGTCGGTCATTCGGGAGACCCGAGTTCGATTCCATCACATGACTGAAATTTGAACGTCCCTCATCACGAGATAAAATAAAAATAATGTACACAAAGAGGCTCCATTTACAGCTTTTAAATGAAAAGCTGGCTAAATAGTATAATCCCAATGATTACCTTTTTTAAATGGACTTTGAAAAAAGTTAAAATTTGTACAATCGTATAATTTTGTAACCAAAAATTATACATTTCCTCTTCTCTACAGATTGGTACATATCGTCATAGCATTATTCCTTCTTAAAATTGACTTACAGTTAACGTTCGGTTCAGAAGCCGACTTCTTTTGTTCCTGCTCCGCTCTTAATGTGGAGCAAATGTCACTTATGTCATCGAGCCAATATTCAATTACTTCGTGACTGCTGCTACATTTCCATGATCGGTTCCTGTAGAGACTTTGATCATTATCAATCGAGAGTACTGCACTTCGAACGGACAACTAATCTACCATCCACTAAATGCATTGTTGTCAACTAGCAAAATGTTGCGTCAAGACAGGGACAAAAGGTACAAAATAATTGGAACAGTAAGATTTTAATGGTACCTGCTTTCATGTGTCAAAGCAGAGTACATGTTAGCTGAAATTGTGAATCTAGATTATTTTAATCCATCAATACCATTGCAGCTGTCATAATTTGCTTTAGGTTAATCTAGCGTTGTCTGGGAAAGAAAGTAGTCAGTAAAGTAAGGAATATCATCACATTATTTATCAACAGTATCGTTTCATTTACGCTCTAAACAGTGAGAACCAACGGTCAAGGTAGAGCACACAATTGAAATTATCTGCCAAATAAATTCGCAAGTTATTAAGCGAGCGGAGCGAACGTCTCCACTTGACTCTTGCGGCACTTTCTCTGTGTGTGTGTGTGTTTGTTTTTTTGTTTTTTTGTCGCATCAACCCACGTCACACCGGTCAACGTATCGATCTGAAATTTGGCATACACCTGTATCTAATACTAACTTAGACCTGTAAAGATTTTGAGAAAGATCCGTCAATAAATAATAAAATTGCATGTATATGTGTAGTAGGTTCAAGAAGTCCGTTGCGGCCGCTCGGTGATCCCCAATTCAAACGAAACGCGTAGGCGGCAGCTGCCTATACTTATGAACGTATTATTGTTAGAAAAAGTAACAATTATTACATTACTGTTAGTTTTAGTTAGTTTAAATGCGTGGATACCTATATACTTTTTTTTCTTTGCTTGAAGAAGAGTAGGTAGTTATTGTTTATTGGAGTTTTCATATGAAGCATTTTTTCATTACTTGCAAAAGTTAAGAAAATTCTTTGACGACATAAGGTCGACATGAGAAAGTTATGTTTAATTGCAGAAATAGATTGGTAAATTACCTAGAAATTGTGTTTTCGAATTTGATTTTAAATCAATAAGTTTCTTAGTTCATAAAACGTTTGAGGTAAATAATTATAATTTTTAAATATTTTTTTTTATAAAAAAAAAATATATTTTTGCTCATACATTTATTTAGCTAATTGCCTATTGTGTACGATAGAAATTACTGAATTTTTAAATTATTTTTTGAACTTTTCAAAATAATTTTATTTTGTTAAATATTTTTGATTGTGGCTTTTACTAAGTTGCATTGAAAAGAAGGAGTTGCAGTAAATTTTTAATATTTGACTGGGTTATTGGAGTGTTTTAGGAAATGTTGATTCGAAGTGTTGCACGTACCGGTGCTCGCTTATCAACGCGTTACACTATGAGCGCGCTTTGGTGTAAGTAAGGAGTATTGTACCTCTATAGCGAGTATAGTAAGTATAAGAATATACGGTGGGAAGGAGGCGGCCATGGTATATTACCACGAACCATATTCGTGGTACATACCTTATATTCGTGGCATATTAGGAACTTTCCCATCATTTGCCTCTCGAAACAACGAAATAATTCAGTACTGGAGCCAACATTCTGGTCGTTATCAAAATAGGGACGTGTAGCGTACTGGACTCGCTCAATAACCTTTATCAGTTCAGGTAAATCCTAACTTACATAATTTAAACAATTATTATAAGTTCTTATTGACGCTACACGTCCCTATTTTAATAACGATCAGAATGTTGGCTCAGTCCAAATTATTTCGTTGTTTCGAGAGGAAAATGTTGGGAAGGTCCCCTAAGCGGGCTGCCATTCAAATGGATTTCAAATGTTAATTTGAAATTTCTGGGTTTGAATGTATACGTACTCTCAATATTGCATTTGAATTCTCACCCAAATCCATTAATGTTTAAATTAAAAACAGTATTAAAGTATTAGTTAGTAAGCTTACTGTGGTAACAGGATTTTACAATGGCTGATCTTAAGCACTGTTGTTTTTAATAAAACAAGTTATATTGATTTATATTGGATTTGACAATTTAGAAAACGTCAGTTTTTGAAGATCGTTCCACATTTTCAAAATTGCCGCTCGAAAATAGATGTTTTCGGAAAGAGTAGTATTTCCGATCTTCCGATCGTCAATGATAAATTCTTCATAAGACGTCTTCGTCCGGGTGTTCGCGGGTATGCCGACCGTCTCATCCACTCATTGGCGCTCGGTGGTCCAATTTCACTGCCTCCTACATGACTGGTCGCTGCCTGCATGTTCAGCATGGTTCCGCGTACTGACATCCACCAGGCCGTTGTCCAAGATGGCCGGTGTAAACAAACGAAGAACTGTCAGAAAGTGTTGTAAATGATATTTCACTCGAATTTTCATTAAAATAAATGTGTTTATGAATTTGAAACATAATAAAAGGGTTTGTTAGTGTTTATTTAATATAAAATCAGTTTAATACGATATAATCGTGTTGATAATAACAAAACAATTGAGAAAGGGAGAGAAGCTGTGGCCTCATGCATTTTCGAATTGAAACTTTCGAATTCGCATGCAATACGAAGGCTCGCTTATCAACGCGCTACACAGAGCGTTTTCCTAGTTTAAAACAATGAGATCCATCTGAGGTAAGTACAAGTTGAGCAAGTTAGCTCAGTTACATACTTGCACATACTTGCACAATTTCATGGTTTCCCTCAGACGAGAAACATTTCTGGAAAGGTTCATTAATAATAGTCCACGACCTCCTTCCCAACGTCCATCCTTACCTATTCTTCATCATCATCTCCCAATCATCATCATAAACATAATGCATTCATCCGTCGCCGTTAGATTTATAACTGAACTGTTCACAGCGTCAACAAACTCAACTAAAGAGTGACCACTTTTGACGCAGTGTTGCAATATCACTTCATTATATCAATATCATTAAAAATGCCATACCCCTGATTTTAACCACTAATGTTTTGAACGAATTGATTTAAAGTGTGCTTCGTTTGAGTTTAATGGTTAACATGTTTTGTCACTCAACTTATTGACAAAAACCTTGAGGTTGACATTGTAAAAACTGTTTATTTTGTTCTAAATGTATTTTTTGAGTGCGCGACAAGTGTATTCACTTTGCGCATGTGCAATGTGGGTTGTAGGGATTAATATTCACGTGATTCAAGTTCAACTCGCTTCGTGACATGTTTTGCGCGCGCATCATATTTTCTGCAACATTCTTCATCTTTTAGAAGATAGTAAAGTGAAGACCCACGAAATGCTGAGGATTTGTTTAGCGGGATCAGTGGCGGAATCTCAAGGATTTAACGGTTAAAGATGATGGATAATAATTATATCTTTGAATATATAATCCTTTTAGATTATTTTATTGAAATTTAGTAAAGTTCGAACTCAAAATTTTTAATAACTTCTCGGGAAATTCTCTGGTTAATTGAGCGAGCGTAGCGAGCGTCACCACGGTACTCTTATGGCACTTTCTCTGTGTGATTTTTTTTTTTTTTTTTTTGTTTGTTTGTTTTTTTGTTGTTTTTTTTGCCTGCACTGCCCAGGTCAAACCGCACAACCAATCGATCTGAAATTTTGTACACATACTAACGTATTCTATGCGATCCCTGGGATCTTTTCTGAACAATATCCTGTGATTGGTTCAAATTTTATAAAAATTATCTTTCGATTGGTTGGTTCGATCAATTTGAAATTTAGCAAAGTCATTGCAACCAACATTGTACCCAATCAAAAAAAAATTCAGCCAAATCCTCCAATTGGTTCAAATTTGAAACCATTTTTCCTGTGATTTTTGAAATTTAAACTGGAACCGATTGACCGACCAACTAAAAACTTCGCATGGTCATTGGTACCAACATTTAAGGTATTTTTGCCAATTTTCACTCTAATATGTCGTTATTTTCAAAAGTTTTTGTCATTTTAGGGACTTTTTGCGTGTTGGCTGTCAAATTCACGGCGACTTCGAATCTACAAGGCAAGGTTGTTAGAGCAGAAAGTTTTAAACGATATGAAACTAATATTGACCGTTCAACAGATTGATCTGATATTGTGTACACACTAATATCATATCATATGAGTGGTCCCAGGTATATTTTTTGAACGAGATCCTGTGATTTTTGAAAATTAACAAGGAACCGTTCAATCATAAAGGTTTAATCGATCAACTTAAAACTTAGCAAGGATTGGCAACTTAAAACTTAGCAAGGATTGGCACCAATATTTTTCATTTGTATACTTAATTTAAAACGGCCTATAGCCACACCACCATTTGACCTATCAAATGGTCTTCGATTAATCTGATCAATCAAACTCATATTTTGCATGGTCGTTCAGACCAACATTGTCTCTTATTTTACAAATTTTCAGCCCTACCAGTCAAGAACATAGATGCACTTATTGACAGTTTTAATACCTGTCAGAAATGACATTTCAAAACAGAAATTCCACTGCATTCTGGGTTGCTCTATGTAGCAAAGCAAAGTTTATAGATGGCTATTCTCAATATCAAGTAAGACAGATTCTTTTCTTAGTTGATCATATTGCAATACATAATGTAGTCAAAATGTAATGTACAAAAACAAAAACTTGTAAAAAAAACTGCCAAGCACCTTCCCACTTAAAACAATTGAGATCTAAAAGAAGGGCCAAGCAATAATATATTGTTTAAACATTTTCGCACTTAAAATTCGTGAAATCATTTCGCCCAGTTACTGCCGCCAAGCACAACACTAAAAACCTAATGTTGTGTCCAAATTTGAAGAATACAATCTAAGTGAACCATCATTGTAAATTTAACAAAATTATAAAAATTAAAAACGACTTCATAATAAATTTAAAATTGAAATTAAAAAAATTAAAAATAAAGCTAGGCGCATTGTGTCAAGAAGAAGGCAACATAAGAAAGAAGATGACGATAAAGGAGCCGAAGAAAGACAGAAAGTAGGAAGAAGATAGAGGAAGTCTACAATATGGTCGGTGCAAATTCAATGCGCCAAGCTTTATTTTTAATTTTTTTAATTTCAATTTTAAATTTATTTTGAAGTCGTTTTTAATTTTTATAATTTTGGTAAATTTACAATGATGGTTCACTTAGATTGTATTCTTCAAATTTGGACACAACATTAGGTTTTTAGTGTTGTGCTTGGCGGCAGTAACTGGGCGAAATGATTTCACGAATTTTAAGTGCGAAAATGTTTAAACAATATATTATTGCTTGGCCCTTCTTTTAGATCTCAATTGTTTTAAGTGGGAAGGTGCTTGGCAGTTTTTTTTACAAGTTTTTGTTTTTGTACAACATGTCATATGGGGTATAAGTTTATAGCAGCTTTCACTGATCATTAAGTGTTACCTATCATTACAGTTAACGCCAACAACGTCACTTCTTGTCTAAAGTTTTCTGTTTTTATTTCAATAGTTCCGAAGTTAGTATAACGAAAGGGTCCATTTCTTTTGGTTGAATTTGAGTTATATCAAATTATAATTTGTTAAAAGTTCACAGCTTTGAGTCATGTGAATAACGTAAATTGTAGGTGTATTGTTCCGGTGTAAACCGGAATTTGTGCGTTCATCTCGTAAAACGCGTATTTGTCGCCACTAGGTAAACTGAAAGGTACACGAAAGATGATTGCAAATGCGTTTCCTCATTTTTAAATTCTCCCATGTTCACTCTTTTATGTCAAAGTTCCGAAGTATAAACTCAATTGGTAAAGCGTGCAGGCTTACAGATGTTTACAACACATTTTAAATAAAATCCGGATGGTTTTTGGAAGGCAATGTAACTTAAAAGGAACTTAGTTAAGATTAACTAGCTGAGCCACCTGGTGTTTATAGTGCTGGTGGGAAGGAGTATGACGGGTGATGAAATTTACGCTACCCGCCTTACTCGCCTATGTACACGGATAGCATGGGCCGGCCTATACCTGGCATCTCCACCTCTCTGCCTCTCCCTGTCAGGTCAACTTAATGTTTACATTTGTTTGTTCATGGCAAATACGATCGATGTCCATTTAGTATTGTTGTCTTCTTCTATAGGCACTTGTAAACAGTTATCGAGCTTGCATTTTAATTAGTCCACTGATCTTATTTAGTGATTATTATATTGTTTTGTGATGTTGCTGTGGAAGATAATATTTTCATATTTTCAAACCAGGAAACAACTTCGTGCTATTGCCTAGATACTTGAAGAATATTATTGTATTGCCGATGTAAACAAGCCAGACCACTTTCGTATATAACGTTCGCATCAAAACCAATGTTTATTTTATTAGTGTCAGATTAGGAGGAACATCAGTTTCAGTTTCATTTATTTCCATTAAACAATGTCACTTGATGAGACTTTGACTCACAGTTTGGAAATAAATCATGACAATTTAAAAGCGTTTTATTATTCTAACTTTTTAACGTAAGCATTGTTGGATGATGAAATGAAATTTAAATCTCTCATACCCACAGATTTCCATTAATTATCATGGACCATTTAGTGTAGTTTCTTGTTTATTGTAACCGAGCTTCTAAGATTGACAGATTACAACATCTGAAATAATGAAATAATTTTTACTAAGTTGTAAACACCTAATAAACCTAGTAATGGAGCCATTTTGTGTGGTTTCTTGTTTCGTATCTGAACCATCAAGATCGACAAATTTGCATAATTAAAATAATTAAATTTATTTTAGAAACTTAAAGTTGTGATCACGTAATGGATGCACGTAATGGAGCCTTTTTGTGTGGTTTCTTGTTTCGTGTTGTTCTTGTTTCTTGTTGAGCCACCAATATTGACAAATTAACTCTATTTTAAATAATATATAAGTGTGACAAATGAAAAGTTGTAAACACGTAATACACTGAATATTAGTAATGGAGCCTTTACTGAATTTTACTATTTACTAAATTACCTGAATTTTACATAATTAAATAATTCGGATAAATTAAAAGCTGTGACAACCTTATGCACCCAGTAATGGAGCATTTTTTGTGTGGTTTCTAGTTTAGTAACTGAGGCCACCAAGATTCTGTTGATTAGCATGACCACGAATTGTTTTATTGCACAACTTTACGTACAACGTGTACATTGACAATCATTATTAGAGTCCAATGAGTATAATATTAAAAAGAGTTGCTATGTAATCGTTGAATGTATTCGGATTAACATTTTGAATATATACACAAGAAGGTTAAACATTTTTTAAGTAAAGAAAAAGATAAAAAAATAAAACATTTGTTACGGGGATCGAACCCGGCAACGCCGTGATCGAAGTCACTTGCCTCATGTGACCGAGCCAATTCGCCACACTGAAATTAAACCTGTGTAGTATATCAAAGAAGAAAGGTAGAGCGTAAAACGACGTGCGCAATTCCTGTTTCCCTGATATCTTCACTGTTCACGATGGCAACCGGCGTGCCGCGATGGCGATGTTTCTGTCTATTGATGATCTTCACAGCATCCATTGGTAGTCTCATTTATTAAAAATGTACCAGAGCACCAGAGCATTAGTCTCTTAGAGTATTAGGAGCAAAGAGCACCTAATATACCTAGTAATGGAGCCTTTTTGTGTGGTTTATTGTTTCGTAACTGAGCCATCAAGATTGACAAATTAGCATAATTAAAATAATTAAATTAATTTTAGAACCTAATGCACGTAATGGATGCAAGTAATGGAGCCTTTTTGTCTGGTTTCTTGTTTCGTAATGTTCTTGTTTCTTGTTGAGCCACCAATATTGACAAATTAACTCTATTTTAAATAATTAAATAAGTGTGACAAATGAAAAGTTGTAAACACCTAATACTCTGAATATTAGTTATGGAGCCTTCACTGAATTGTACTATTTACTTAATTAACTGTATTTTACATAATTAAATAATTCGGATAAATTAAAAGCTGTGACAACCTTATGCACCCAGTAATGGAACCTTTTTTGTGTGGTTTCTAGTTTAGTAACTGAGCCACCAAGATTCTGTTGATTAGCATGACCACGAATTGTTTTATTGCACAACTTTACGTACAACGTGTACATTGACAATCATTACTAGAGTCCAATGAGTATAATATTAAAAAGAGTAGCTATGTAATCGTTGAATGTATTCGGATTAACATTTTGAATATATACACAAGAAGGTTAAACATTTTTTAAGTAAATAAAAAGATAAAAAAATAAAACGTTTGTTACGGGGATCGAACCCGGCAACGCCGTGATCGAAGTCACTTGCCTCATGTGACCGAGCCAATTCGCCACACTGAAATATAAACCTGTGTAGTATATCAAAGAAGAAAGGTGGAGCGTAAAACGACGTGCGCAATTCCTGATTCCCTGATATCTTCAGTGTTCACGATGGCAACTGGCGTGCCGCGATTGCGATGTTTCGGTCTATTGATGATCTTCACAGCATCCCTGGACCTCTCATTTGAATATATATCCATGAAGGTATCATCGCTTATACAAATTAAAAAATAATATATGAAAAAAAAAGTTTTCCGGGATCGGGAATCGAACGTGTTATGCAGATGTCGAAGCCAGCTGCCTTCCAACATGAGCTATCAGTCCGATGGGAATTAGAGCCGCTGTTTAGTGTATCAAAGAAGAAGGGCGGAACGTAAATATTGATAATTTTCCCACTTCCGGTTTAAATTTATTGATTTTTCTTGAAGTGGAGTGTCTAGCAATACATTGTCTTTATTGTTGCCAAATTTCAAAACTCTCGATGGACCCGTTTGACTTTTAAAATATTTAAAATTTAAAATTGTAATAACTTCACTTCCGGTCAAAATGTTTCAGATTTTCTTTCAAAGGGCACTGCTATAAATATGACTCTATGTCTCTGCCAAATTTCAACTCTCTAGGACAAACCGTTCAACCTGTGGAGAGGGGCAAACAAATTGACCGTGCCTAACTAACTAACTAACTAACTAACATGAAAGTCAATCCTTGCATGTTTGAGGCCCAAAATTCACCCCGAAGGGATGATCGCAGCACTTTGATATTTGGTTAGGTGTTGTCAGGTGGCTAAATATACCCGATAACCATGGTTTTCAACTTTCATTTCTAAATGCTTGCATGCGTACTGACACCCCGAAATCGGGCCCGAAGCGCTTGCAGTATAAGTCTGGTAGTAGCTCGCACGTTGTATTAGAGCGGTGCTTGGCAGCGTCGAGCTAGCGCCCGACTAGATGTAGGTATTTCATATACATAGGTATAGGATAACCTTATCTAAAATAATTTATTTTACGATATGGATTGTGTTTCACAGTTATGAAAACGACGTTTTGACTAGATAACATCATATTTTACACATTTCCAGCCCAATCGGTCAAGAATTTACAGACTTATTGCTGTTTTAAGTGTTTGAATATCTGTCCAAAGAGATTGATGGAAAAATATCAGTACAATAATATGTTATTTAATTGATCCAGAGTGTTTATGAAAAGTTGCAGGGAAAATTGGTAATAAATAATGTATAGTTAGTTATCTTTGATTGAATGGATCGTGCTATGATTGGCGATGTCGTGCGTGTCGGTGCTCGCTCATCAACGCGTTACACCGAGCGTTTTCCTAGTTATGGTATTATTTTAATGGATTACAGTAGTGTTATAAAATCAATCTAAAAATATGATATTTATTATGAAACCTGACTATATTTCCCGTGGATTTTTTATACGATGAAAAACGATAGAGCACTTTATATAATTATTACGTAATTGCTTATTACATAATACATAATAATTTTACATTATTGGGTACTAACAGTAATAAAATATACATATTTTTTTTAATAAAAAATATTACATTTGTAGGTGATAAAACCCCTAAAAAATCAATCATATGCTATACAAATTTAAAAACTTTGAAAATCTTCTGATAACTCCATATTCTAATAAAAGTTGCTTTTTTTTTAATTTTCTATGGAATCTTGGGCTTTTAAAATGAATGCCTATACAAACAGGTCCCTGCCAAATCAATGGCCATTACGCCACTGGTTAAATATCAGAACCCAGCATTATTCCAACAACATAAATCTCACCAACTCATCCAACATTGCATTTCAATACTTTCAACACACAATAGAGAAAACTGCACATGCACTATGTTAATATATTCCACTGCACATGCAATGCGCTGTTTGAATGGACCTCTTGACCAACGCATTTCCCCCAACTGTCTTCATAAAGCATCAAGTTCTTCTCTTATCGGGGCGCCTCGTGTGTCCACATCTCTGCAACCAAATACATGCACGATGAAAAATGATGCATCTCTTTCTGAATAACTCAAAAGATTTCTACGCCAAAGTTTTCTGCATTCTCTTTCGTACGTGCAGTTTTACACAATGCAGTTTTATATTTAGATGGCTATTTTAGAGAAGGTACATTCTAGATTCGCAGAGAGTTTTTATCATCACCAGATGGAGAAATTGTTTAAGGACGGAAAGTGCAGTAACATGAAATCATCACCTCAGAATGCAATAATTGTTCTGTGACCAACTTTTACTCTTTGGTTGCTATTTGCTCATCACCATAATATTTATGTCAAATTTAATAAAAATGCGTTCGCTTATGGTGCGGCATTGGAATTTTTGAGCGTCAACGGTCGTACAATGTCTGGATAAAGTTATCTGTAACTGAAAACTGAAAATAATGCAGCGAAGAATGCAGTAAATTATCGAAGTATTATCAAACTTCCACCCTCGTAGTATACGTCACATTGCTAATATTGAACATGACCAATTGTATTATGAGATGATGAAACATAAAGAATTCGACAATCCGATGACAGAAGCACGAGCGGAATATTGTGCAGTTAATTACGAGCACGGTTAATTAATATTGTAACTGTATTGTTGTAGCGGGTGGGTCAGCTGTTAATGCCAGGTGATAATTTATACTACTTTATAATCTACAAGGATATCACCAATAACTGATTAGCAATTCAAGTGACAGGTTTTGTTTCTTTTGCAGGTTGAAAGTTTCATTGCGCAATTGCTGAGATCAGTTTACAAAAATCATGAAGATGAACGTAGATTTTCCACGATGTAAAGTCATTATTACAAAAACAAGTGAAAATATATAAAAAATATTTTTAAAATTACTTACTTTCATACTAAACTTGGGCTAAATTTTAAAGAAAAAATGAAGTGTTGATGAAGTGGAAGTTAAAATCTATATTCAGAGTCGACTATATTATTGATACCAGCTTCTCTTAATTTTCTTCGATGTTTTTTGGAAAGCTACTTGGACATCAACTATTTCCTTTGAGTGTCCTTACTTCAACAAAATTGAAAGAGCCTCGATTTTGTAAAACTCACATTGGTTTCTGCAGTTGTAGCCTAAGTCATGTAGGATGTAATCATGTATGTTGTAAAGTGTATTATTTATTTGAATTTATACATGATAAATTTGATATCCTTATATTTGGAGTAACCAAAATCGAACCATTATCAATTTAACTTAATGTACACTCATTCATTATTTCTCGGCATATTTAATTGTGATTTTTTAAAACAATTTGAAAATATTGAGCTGACATGAAAGCGTTTATAAGTATTATAAACACTACATTTTACGTGACATTTATAAAGAAAGTGACTGGTTAGTGTACATAAACCCAGAGATCAGGTTAGAAGTGTTAGAAGTGAAACAGAATGACTTTTATTAACGTGTTTTTACATCAATTGATAATAAATGTCGTGTTCTGCTATTCCGACACTGAAAATATCAATAACATCGCTGTAGACTGGATGTAGGATTTAATTTAGATGATAATTAAAAGACATAGGTGGGGAAAGTGTGGCCAGTAATGACCTTAGATACACAGTAGTTATAGTAGTAGTATAATGTTCAATTATTTAATTGTTATATTGTTGGGAAAAACAAAACATGTTTCACTTTTATATATTCCGAGATAATCGCGAAAAATCTGTTATGTTTTTTAGCAGTCCTTATTGGAGTGACAAATTTCACACATGATTATTTAATAATACAGTCAATAATTGTTTGTTCCCATTAAATTTTTGAAAGCCCAATATCTCAATTTTGAATTGCTTACAACAGTTGCGTTTTATTTTTAAGCTCGTCAAACAATACTATAAAGTGTATCATCAGTTATGTAAAGAAATTATGTACAAAAGTAATAAGGCAATTTTATAGTTTAGCATTCAACATAAAAAGAAAAACACCACGTTTGTGTTGGACAAAGAAATCAGTAACTGTGAAACCTAAAATACAATTGTATTTTGTGCTGTTATCTAGATTATTGCGGATAAGCTAAATTTTGGATTTGTAATGCTAAACATTTTATGTATAATTATTAATTTGTATAGAATAGAACATATTTCTTTCAAAAATATATATCTCTACTAAATTATTGACTCTCCCAACTTATATTTCTTTATGTTTTTCTTTTCGTAACTGCACAAAATAAAGGAACATTCGGTTTAAATTTGAACTCTTTGATTGAATGGAATGCATTTGTGTACGGTTCATTTCCAGGTGGCGGTGGATTGCATTGAGCGCACATGCGCAGTCGGTCCCATGTGGTCTCAACGACCGAAACCTAGAGTGCAGTGCATTCATTCAGATCAAAGATAATTTATTCGTTTTAAAAATAGTAGTCGAAAAGAATGGCTTGGAACCAAGAGGAAATCTCCCAGAGAGACAGGTCTTCAAATATATATACGACAATGAGATGAATATCTGGACCCGTCATCTTTGTGAAGACAACCAAGACGAATTAAATCAGATTCTATTTGTCTCTCATCTTTACTCAAGCTTGATGGTTCCCTTTAAAAGCACTTCCGCGAGTAAACTAATAAGCTTTTTAAAATAATCTAGGTTACATTTAAAACGTTCCTTTTTATGTTTTAAATCGAAATTTTCAAATCTGCCGCACGTGAGATTGAAAGATTCCATTTTTTCAAAACCGA
This sequence comes from Leuctra nigra, assembly GCA_934045905.1. Lineage (NCBI taxonomy): Eukaryota > Metazoa > Arthropoda > Insecta > Plecoptera > Leuctridae > Leuctra > Leuctra nigra. Next base: position 43,496,276 of record OW203761.1, read on the forward strand.
CCGCCATCTAGCGGCGCATGGCGATGAAACCCTAAACCACGGCCACCTTTGATCTTATCTGTTCATGTTGTTAGGCAATCCAGCGGGCGTGCGGCTGTAACTATGTGCGTGTGCGTTATGTGTGATGACAGCTTAAGCAAGAGAAAACAGTGGCTAATCTAAGACACCAACCTTTAAAAAAGTTGTTAAAAAAACAAAGTACGAAAAAAATAATATATGCCACTTTCATTTTTCGATGTTTCTACTCATATAAGGAGAAGATAATGCATGGATAATGTTGAAAGCTTTGCGCTGGCGTGGTGGTGACAGACTGCGGTGTCTTCTTGGTCCATATGGAGATGAGAGGGGCCGCCATGGGTCGTGCCAAGATTAGGCACTCAGAAGACACTCACGTTGAGACAACACTAAAAGTGTCAAATGTTTTGCTTATACACCTTGCGTGTTGATAACTTGAGATAATAAGGAAATGTAAAAGGATTTCTAAGGCACTTGACTAAGTTTGTTGATTTAAAAAATCTTTATTAGACTGAAGTTAAAGCTTATTTCTGTTCTGCAACGGCTCATAAAGCTTGTTCGCTTCGAATAATATGGCAAGCATGGTGGTCTGTGAGTGACGAGTCAAATAATTTGCAACCACTCTTTTGGTGCTGTAAAAACGTCATGATATTTTTTTTTTAATTTGCCCAAGTTATAGAGACATTGATTTATTTTACAGTTTAATTACATTTTTTAAGCAAATGAGAAGGCTTCTGATTCTCAGTTTGATTTTGAGGTTATGTTACAGCTGCACTATTTAAACTGACCGGTTTTCGCCGAAGAACCAACTTCATTTCCCGTGGTTCAGGTCATAGGTCAAATCAATGATTAAAAACTCCCTCTGAAACCCTGCCACACTGTCTTAACTACAACATAAATTAATGCGTTACTAAAGACTTCATCAAAATGACAAGGTAACTGAACCACCTCAAAACAAATCACTTCCTCATTGTGGAAAGAATCCGATCAAACGATAAATGTCCATGTCTTCAAAACACAAGCATGTTGTAAAGCTACTTTGATGGGGTTATCAAACCGCGATAAACATGGGCACCACCGTGAAATAATAGGTCAGTGTTCGACCACGCATGGACATTAAAATGACATGTTTATCGATGCGAATGCCAAGGAGATTGAATGCCACACAACGTGCAAAGTCGGTTCTTTTTTGCACTTCTCTTCAAGATGCAAAAAGCTAACTGATAACTTTGACTAATATAACAGGTGTTTGTACTGACCGGGGTATAATGATAAAACTATACATTCAACAGCGCTGTGATCTAGTTGATAATGTATGAAACTAGAAGTCGCTGTCAGGCAATGATAAATCTAGTTTTGAGTAGGTATTCAAATAATGGAACATAATATTTTGAATGACAGAGCTTTAAAAATCTAGTGCGTAATTCAAATATTGGATCATATTGTCCGCCAAACCCTAGTCCCGTGCACATATGCAAATATTGGAACACTTTTTGAATTACAATAAAAGTTCCAAATAGCCAAAAGAAGATCGTCTTCTCCATTTCTCAGCCAATCCCATGTCTCGTGCATATTCAAATATTGGAACATATTTTGAATGCAAACGTTCCAAATAACGCAAAAAACAGTCGCTTAGAAACCGTTATCGTCAATACTTGTATTCAAGGAGTAATTCTTTTCTATCTGATGGTTGTTTTTGGACGACATTGCTATGCATGTTTCGCGCGTCTTGTGTGATACAAAATCAAGAGGAACATTGTGCTATAAATTACCTACACGCGAGATCGTAAAGATGGGTTGTAGATTGATTGTGCAGTGGTTTTGCTGAAGACGAATCGACATATTTAGAACGTATTTGCGCAGGTTCGATGACGTTTTACATGTTTCAAAATAATTTATCGAGTTATTAGGGTCGTTTAAGATGAATGTGAAAATCTAGTTTATCAATTGAACTAGTTTGTTGAACAGACTTTCTTCTGTGTGTACCTTCGTGTTAGGTAGATCATGATATCCTCGAAATGTAAATAATGTACCTACCTCGATGCATTTGGAGTGAAAACGAGCCGTTCCAATGAGCCTATACGTAACTTGAAACCACAATATTTGTCATTCTGTCGTGAATCTTTGTATCAAAACACAAAATGTTGGCATAGTTACAAAGTATTCGACACCAATTTGCATACGATACTGATTTTATTGAATGTTCCAAAATATTTGTAGATGTAAAATAATCAAATTTTCGGTCATGTTTTCATAGATCTATGAAAACATGACCGAAAATTTGATAAACAACACATCAAAAATTTGACATTGTTATTTTGAGTAACAGAAACAAAAATTATTTTTTCACAATTTTTATTAGATGCCATCAAATCTTTAACACAACCTTTGACAAAATTTAAAAAAATCACAATGAAATGCAAGAGTAGATTCTAGATTTATTTGTCACCGCCATGTAAAGAAGTAATATAGCTGTTAGCTGTATTGTGAAGAAGGGAAATACAATATATATAAAATGGCTTCATCTACCTATTGGAATATTTATGATTCAATTTCTTTAAAATTTAAAATTTAAAACATCTCGTTCAATCACGTAGACCTCGGCTTTTACAAATGTTAACTTTAAAAATTAAATTTGAATACTTTTATGTTGTAAAATCGCATGAATTCCCCACTAAACGGATACTTTTAGTGTAGAATATTGTCCCCCTTCTTCGTGATACAGAAAGTAGTGTCTTCTATCGCTTCTCAAGTTCTAAAAGAAGTAAATCTCAAGCATGTCACCTGCACTTGCCGTATTCTGCTACAGTTGCAGTGTCGATAAAAAGAAGTGCATCGTCGGAATGTCAACGAGTGATTTAAGACTTTTGTCTAAACTAGTACTGTAAATCGACTGTGTACTGTTACAAATATGCTTGTTATATATTTTATCAGAGTTAATACATTAGTCCGCAGCTGATTTGTGTTATGTTGGGCTGTCGATGCACTGCATTCCCCACTGCATAGTTGAGACTTGCTGGTGTCATAGAACATCGCAAACTGAAAGCATTTCTAGTAACAAACATAAAGGAACAATTAATACATTAGCAGCCACGGCAATAAAATACATGAAGAATGTCGAGAGCTGTATGAATCTGTTGCATTTGTGTATCAAGTTACGCAATGTCTTCTAACCGTCTTGACAAGTGAGGTTATGTAACTGACAGCAGAATGTCAGGTCAAGGAACACAGAACCATGACAGAACAAAACATTTCTAAGTGAACTTGTCGGAAATCGGCTTCGTAGTTCCAGAAAGTCAAGTTTATTTACGATTTCTATGACGAAATCGTTTTATAATGTAAAAGAACACGGGGCATAAGCCTCAAGTATCAAACTGAAAATGGAATGTTTTGACGTTTGACCTTGGAAACTTTAAAAGTTAAAACAAAGCAATCCACCTGTAACGTATTTTGTTCTACCTACATGTTCATATTCTTCAGAATCAAACGTTCTTACACACACAAGTTACCTGAATTGAAAGTACCTCCACTTGATGATTTATGTCAAACCGACAAGTTCACTGAAACTGTATCCAAGTGACAGCCATACATCATGCTCGCTTTTGCAACATAATGGCTCGTTTCCCGAGTGCGCGCGCATCACCCGCGGTACTTCCGACGTTTAGTTTATTCTCTCTCGTAGATCGCGAGATTACTGATGCTGGGAGATATGCAGCGTCGTGGGGCACGCCAAGGAAGTCGCAGATTTATTTGAGTCCATCTAGAAGGGAAGAATAAAAGTCAAGCGTGCCCCATGAACAAATGACCGCAGAGATTATCACTGCTTTAAGTCGTACCGAGAGATTATTTATGTGTTTATAAAGTAAACTTCGCAGCAATTAATTTCAATTGCACAAGTACTTATCTAAAAATAAATCAAGGAATGTTAGGGATAACCTTTCTCCTTGTATTTCTTTAGATTTGTGGATTTGTCTCATTATAATCGTTCAATTATGGTGTATTTTGCTATTTCCAGGAATCTTTATTGCCCAATTGTAAACACTATACCTACAACAATGCATGCAATTGGAATCGCGTCCATATTTTTCCTAAGTTTCACAGATTTTTCTTTAAGGGAAGGATTATTCAAGGTCAGAGCAATATAACCTTCTTTATTGCCTAGATAATCTAGATAGATTGCATGCTATTTCAAAAAAATATTTTCAAGTAAGTAACTATATTTGCGGACACAAGAGTGGAATACCTATACATATGAAAGGTCTTTCTCGTTTCTATATTCAAAAAAGAGTAAATAAATCAGGGTGATCGCAATTTCCTGCAGCCCTCGATGAATAGGCGATTTGAAATATATAGCGTAAACAAACTGACATTTAGTGGTCATTTTGTTTAATTTCGTGACCACCAGGCGTACTAAATACTGACACTTGTTACTCAACGTTAGTACTAAATAAAATGTACTTGTAAATTTCATTTAACGGTGTAAAGTTGGAAACATAATACATACTTAACGAAGTTTTAATGATGTGGTAAATCTGTAACCTCTGAAATTAGCTTTCACTTTTCACAAGTATTTTCACGTTGAATTTCGACGTCTTTTACGTCCCGACGCTTGACGACGCCTTGAAAGATCAGCACTCACAAAGATCTAAACAAGTTTTATTATGATTATTTTTATCCTGAGTGTTTCTACGGAGCAAGGAACTGATCGAGATGCTTGATGCATTTTCACACCTCTGTCTCGAGAGATAATCCATCATCGTTGCTACAGATGAAGCTGAGATAGGATCTGACTTGTGATGCTGCGAGACGTTACCTTTGACATTCCGAGAGATCGGAGCGTGCGCTCATTACAAAGGATTGCGTGCAAAAGACGTTTGTAATTGTTTCATTTAATATTCTTTTAAAAATGGAAGTTGAATGAGGGTTAAACGCACAAAACGGTCAGTTATTGGTGAAGTATCTTTTCATTCGAAATCTATTTCAAACAAGATGTTTAAAATGTTCAAAATAAAAGCTGTCACAACAATGCCTCGATGAACAATGTCTCTAACAATGCCGCGTACCGCAAGAGAAGGGGAATATAATCTACATAAAAAGGGACCATTTATTCTAGTATTTGTATCAGCTTTCAAAGTTGTTGAAAGTTCAGCCAATCGGGGATGGTTTTAAAGTGGACTTAAGAAAACTTCAAAGCTTAAAAACGCAAGAAAGTGATACCTTATTGTGGATTCTTCTACGGGATAGTATGTGTTCATGGATTTTCGAGATTCAATGGAATCCAGGGACCCGAACCTTTATGAATAAAGGTTCGGGTTCCTGTTCCGGTTCCACAATTTTATTTTATAAAGGTTCGGGTTCCGGTTCCGGTTCTGAAACAAATATTTTTAAAGGTTCGGTTCCGGTTCCGGTTCCTGCATAAAGGTTCCGGGTTCCGGTTCCGGTTCTAAAATTTGAAATCAAACTATATTATAAAACTTCAGTATTACCAATGTCAAATTTAATGGAATTATTGGATTTAGATTTTCCTATGAATGCAAGCCCAGGTGTAGGCAGTCAGTGTCTGTATAAAATTCACAGGATGGTGCGCAGTGTAAATATCAGAGGAGACAGTATAGTGGCTGCAATTTTCTCCATAAGACAACGTAAACATTCATTTTTCCTGAGCTGTCATATTCAAATTGTCGGCAATGCAGTTCTCATAGCAGTAGTCAGATTCAAAAATTGAAAACTAAGCAGCGTTTGCATAATGAAGAATTATTATTTCTTATCAAGAATTAAAAATGTCTACAAAAAATACATTTGGAATTTTTTTTCAAAAAATAAACTTTATACAACTTTGTGAATTTAATATTATATCCAAGTGATATACATGATTTTTTATTTAAAGAAGGAACCTTAAAGAACCTTTAAGAACCTTTAAGAACCTAATTGATTATAAAGGTTCGGGTTCCGGTTCCGGTTCTTTGGGAAAAAAGTATAACGGTTCCGGTTCCGGTTCTGGTTTCGAAATTTTAAAGGTTCATACCGGTTCTAGGTTCCGGTTCCGTTTCCGGTTCGGGTCCCTGATGGAATCCAATCATTTTATAGTTTAGGTAAAATAAAAATGTTTCCAATCATAATAAGTAGCGATTAAGAACATACTAGAGGGACCCGCTTACAAATTGTAAGTTGTGTGATTCGCATTTATGATTAATTTATCACCAACTACCAAAGTTTGGGAATTGTTAAAAAGCGTCCTTCCTGACGGTTTTGTTCGTGGTATTACCTCAGTCGACAGGCAAATGCTGGGAAGGTATACCCAACTAATAGGCCACGACCGCCTCCTTCCCTGCTTCCATCTTTACCTACTATTCACCATCATCTAAGTTGTGTGATTCGAATTTATGATTAATTATCATCAACTACGTACCAAAGTTTGGGAAATGTTAAAAAGCGTCCTTCCTGACGGTTTTGTTCGTGGTATTACCTCAGTGAACAGGCAAATGCTGGGAAGGTATACCCAACTAATAGGCCACGACCGCCTCCTTCCCACCTTCCATCTTTACCTCCTATTCACCATCATCTCCCATCATCATAATAGGTTAGCTGCAGAACAGTGCGACGTTATACACTACTAAAACAAATAGGTACCTTCATGGAAATTACAAATCTACTACAGATTAAAATTTCTAAACGAATCCAAGTTACAAATCTGAAATCATAAATGAGTGAATTATACTGAAAAAAATACGCAACTTAAAAAAATAACGACCCAATGAGTACATAAGAAGTGAAAAATTAAAAATTGGGTAAAAAGATGTTAAAAACGTTTCTAAGAAAACATGGAATACTCTATCAAATTTAGATAAAACCAGAGCAGCTCTCTCATTGACTGAAATCTGTCACGTGATCTTACTTGCCTCCTGATCAGCAGGGAGCCGCTGAGCTTCTCAGTCGATTCTCAATAAAGATAATTGAAATTGAATTTGAAACATCAACGATCGATCGCTTTAGTACAATTTTGATTCCCAAAACGTAACTTTCAATATACTAATGAGAAGTTGCGACGTTAGGTATGTATACTCGGGCTTAAAAGTTCACTTACGCCCCCCCCCCCCCCTAACCCCTCACCCTTTGCAACCCCAAAAATATCATCTATTTACATTATATTGCTTTACCCGTGGTTCTACTAAGTCAAGGTCCCAAGAGTTAATTCCAATTTTCGTTCAATCTAAAAAAAATCACGGCCTATACTGCGCAAATTTGAAAGTTTCGAAACTTGTCTGTTCTTCCATGGGCTACACGTCTTGGCAAGTTGGCTACACTCTTGCTTCTCATGTAATTTCTCTCAAAATACTGTCAAACGTTAGTGAAACGGAGTTAATTCATCAATCAGGTATGTAGAATGTGATTTCGTATATTATTTGAACGAATTATTGTCATAACTTACTTGAAAGTGGATATAAAGATTCGTGCTGACATTTTGACGTTTTGGAATGACAGTTTGATTCATTTCCATTGTCGGACACCTGGAGGCCAAGTCTTGAAACTTACGCTTTCAGGACGCAAACGCTCTCGGACGTCATAAAGTCCCATTCACTGTAAGAGTGATCGACATTGAATCATTAATTTAAGTCACTTATTTGATTGTCATCCAGCAATCTATTGGAAACAATTTATTAACATTATAATTATTATTTCAGATGTTATACAGTCATTAAACGTTAAAACCTTATTCAAAATGAATAGCTAAACAGTTGACAGTAGATTTCAAGGTCGCCATTCTTACAGTAAATGGGACTTGTTGACGTCCTAGAGCGTTTGCGTCCTGAAAGCGTAAGTTTCAGGAGGCCAAGTCTTGAAACTTACGCTTTCAGGACGCAAACGCTCTCGGACGTCATAAAGTCCCATTCACTGTAAGAGTGATCGACATTGAATCATTAATTTAAGTCACTTATTTGATTGTCATCCAGCAATCTATTGGAAACAATTTATTAACATTATAATTATTATTTCAGATGTTATACAGTCATTAAACGTTAAAACCTTATTCAAAATGAATAGCTAAACAGTTGACAGTAGATTTCAAGGTCGCCATTCTTACAGTAAATGGGACTTGTTGACGTCCTAGAGCGTTTGCGTCCTGAAAGCGTAAGTTTCAAGACTTGGCCTCCTGGACACCCGGACACCCGGACACCCGCGACATGCGCATGCGTGAAAAGTGTACATTATGTAAGAGGATTTTTGTATACTGTCATATATATTCATATTTTGTTCTTCGATCAAACATTGTATATGTGATGCGATCTGAGAAACGGGATCTTATGGGAAAATTGATAATTCCTAGTTATAGCTAATCAAAGTCAAATTGAGTAAAATCACGATTATTTACATATTTTACTTTTTGTTATGGAAAGCTTTGGTAAGCTTTGCGTAATAACCAGTAAATATTCTCAATAAAATTAACTCATAAAACGAAAATCTCATTCTGCACCTAATACACCATTGCACCTTATCCCAGAGCATGGAAGAGGATATTTTGAAATGATTCGTTGGTTCCTGAACTCAGTGAAGATATTCACGTACTTCCCGCACAAAGTTGACGACCGGGTGACACATCCATGACGGCGGCTGTAATTACAACCTGGATGAGAACCGAGGACCTTTGTGTCCAGCATCAGACTAAACACTGTCAAAACTTCTCAACTATAAGAGACTCTAATCTATGCACAATCTTATCGCGAGCTGTAATCTAATTAAGTTTGGAATGTGGATCGAATTGAGATGAAATTCTCGATGTGGGTGATTGTCGAGTTGAAATTTCAACATTTTCAACCGCCGTCTTGCAAACGAAATATTAAGATCACATTACACTAGTTTCTGAATAGTTCGATTTTTACAATTTTAATCATTTAGCGCACAAACGCTACTGTCCAGTATTTTCAGGCTGGATAAAACATTTTTTTTTATCAGATGACGTATAAATAGTGGGTAACATGACCCCTGCTCTAGAAAATATTAACCAAAACTAGTTTATTAAAGATTTGTTTTAAAGACTGCTTTGGCATAGACTGCAAAATATGCTCATGAATTGTGTAACAATACTTTGCTCTAATTTTTACGAAATCACCGAGAAAATTATAATAAATAAACACAGAAAGACTCCATATTTAGACATCTATATTTTTTTTAATAAGAAAATACAACAATAATTCTCTACTATACCTACTATAATTATTTACCGATAAGGTAACCCCTATTCACTATTGGTACATGTAAGTTGACTTTTGCCATGATTAAAATTGAAAATGGTATACATTTTCCAACATAATATGGAGCATTTTTAATCCAATTCCAATTCACTCGTGGTACTTAGAATATTTCATCATTCCTCTATATGATCAATTTCCTGATAAGCATTCAATTTATTTTAAAAATTCTATAGAATGCAGATTTTATACGCCAAACCGCTTGGATTTGGCATACGTGAACGTTCACATTTCAAAGAATACGTAGTGTAACACGATCTTAAAGAACTGTGTATATAATAGTTAATATTATTAAATATCAGAAAGCGGTTTAGGTGTTATTAAAGAACCAATCTGCCAACATCAGCTCCATCCAAAGAGAGGTAGCCCTCAAGAATATGTCGAGGAGAGTCTACATTCCTCGCACATTATATCCGGGTTTGTCGGGGACATGGGGGTGGAGGTTCGTCGCCGTCAACGTAGTCGTTTTTTCTTCTCTCTCTCTCTATAGCTGCCACAGCAAGACACAAACAACCGCGCCCCACAAACGCACACGTGCCTTCATGTCTCCAAATATTATGTATCTTGTCAAATTGAATTATTAATCGAACTGCCATATCATTATGTTGATTCACTTTATTCACTCCCTGCCTAACATTAGTATCCTATAGTTTCATTTGACATGTATGATGAGATTCTATACAGACGATACGAACTGGTCTTCTACTATCATAACTTTGACCAATGGGATATATAGTCACAATGAACTAGTTCTTTCAAATATATGTTATAGCTATGTTGCCTTGATTTATGTTGTACAGTTAAATTGATCGAGATGAAATTCGCACGATAGTAAGACAACGTTGTGGCTGGTGAATGAGCTTCAATCCTGTCATGAAGCTGCGATCTCTTGGACTCATGACATCATGTCATGATATGACAGTGACTCGCATGACGTGGACAATCGAATGTGATCTTCAAGTCAAGATAATGATAAACAAGTTGTTTATTTTTTTCTTGGAACTCGGATCCACCTGTAGGTATAGTATGTTTCTTTTTTGTGGGGCATAGATTTGCAATTTGCGGAACTGATTTGATGCAATTTGATTCATCGTTTTGGTGAATGATGATTTTGCTTGAAATTTATGCGGAGTTCAGTTCCTGTTTGGAATTAGTAAGGGAAATTAGTTCTAAAGAAGATGTAACAAACATCAGTTTGAATTCACTATATAATGACATGCTTCATGATTTAAAAGATGGATTTGTAAAGGGTTAAAAAGCGTTTAGGTGGATTCACACGGCCGTTCCAAACTTCGAGTTTGAAACTCAAGTTTGCCGAAGTTCCGAATCACTGTTCCAAAAACCTTCGTGTGAACTATGAAAAGATTCGAACTGTGAGGATTGAGTTTCAATCTTTCATAGTTCACACCGGAGTTTTTGGAACGGCGATTCGGAACTTTGGCAAACTTGAGTTTCAAACTCGAAGTTTGGAACGGCCGTGTGAATCCACCTTTTTACTTGAGAGAAAGGGAACAGAATCCACACAAAAAGGCTCCATCCCGTGGTATAAGAGTTTGAAAGCTTTTAGTTTTATATTGTCAAAAATCCACTTTAAAGTCAAGAAAATCTGGTTAATAAGACATTTCTCTTGTAATACTCAGCCAATCTTCTTATTCTTCGAAAACTTAAAAGCAGTAAAAATACAAAAAAATTCAAGAAATCGACCGGACCCTTTTGTGTGGACACTTCTCCTAATTGTAGCACAAGAACCTAATTGCGTTTAAATTTTCTTTACGCATCTTTGTACATGCGGTAGTAATTTGAAAACGTTCCAAAATTTCAAACGAAAATGTTCGAACCACAGCCTTCTGTGTTTCCTTCCTCCTTTACGAGTGTGATGGCAGCAACAGGTGGCCGTCCACTAACAAGATGGCACCTCAAGTAGGAGGAAATAATTCCATAGCAAGAGAAAGGCGCGAAAATCCACGAGACATATTGCCCTCAGAGGTCAAAGTCCACCATTTGATTCCAGTGAAATTTCACCTTGCATTTCGAAACAAACCATCACGTGTTAAATTCCAACCATGTCATTCTCCGAGAAGGTAAATTTTGTGATGAAAATGCTAAGTATTGTTCATTGTGATTCATCTTGCATATATTATAATCCTGTTTGTGTTTTCAAGATTGATGGCTAGACATCGGTCATGAAGTCCACTACCGTTAGCAGGAGTCGGCGCTGTCAATCACGAGAGTGCTCAAGCTACTGGCTACTCAGATGATCGGATGCTGCGCGAAGTATCAATGATCTTAAGTCAATCAACAGTCAATGAATGACGGGTGTTTTATACGTGGCCACATGATGGTGAGTGACACTTGATCGTGGATGGATGGATGTTAAGAGTCAAGTTGCGAGGGAATTATCTTTCTTTGTAAAACGATCTACAATATTAGGTGGGTTGATCGGGAGTGCTCAATTAATTGATCTTTGTGGAAATTGACAGATGGATAAACCAATGTTTCCCATAAATACAGGGACCCTATTCCAGAACTTTTAAATTCCCAATTCTAAAATTGTAAAGTTCTCGAATGGCCACAAGTCTTATTTGCTCCTTACGAGCACTTTATATTTTATTTTTGAAAGTCCATAACGCGGGGTGAAGCAAATACAAATTCTTTGCACAAGAAAAAATAAAATAAAATGGTATAAAATGAAAAAAAACAAGGAAAATAAAAAAATATTTTAAAATAAACCCCGAAAATTAAAAATCTAAAAATTTGATTTCATTAATTATATGTTTTTACACTAAAATTACGTTTTGTTAACTCCTCGATGATATGTAGGCATACTTAGGTAGTAGATCCTGATATATTTTAATATTTGATATTTTAATATTTGAATTTGATTATATGTTATATATTAATTATAAAAACGTAGATATTTCAGGATGTAATAATAAACTGACCCTCACATATTGAACATTTCATTTTACCTTGCTACGTGTCTATAACCCTCGTTCCCTCTTTAGCTTTCTATCTACTCGTAACTTAACTTCATAAAATGTAACTGATGTACGTCCTCCATCTGTCCGCCATGTTATTCGGTAGATATCCTGATTCCTAAAGGGCAGATAGTCAAGATACAGACTGTCTGTCCTCTCCACTTCCATAGCATTGCTTATTGCATAACGTAAGGGGTAACAGCAGAGAGTATGAAGACAGCCATTAGAGCGAAATATCTTCACTAAACAAAACCAACTTCATTCTACTCTCTGTAGCACAGGGAAGGGGAATAGAATCCACATAAAAAGGCTCAATTTCTTAGATTATTATGTGTTTGAACAGAATTTTAGTGCCCTAAAGTGTTAGAAGAAAAAATGCTCAATCATTCGGGTATATGAGACTTCAAAACGAACTTATTAAATGGAGCCTATTTATGTAGAGTACCCCTTCTCTCGTGTAAAATAAGGTAAATTACCTTAGGAATTCCTACTCCTTGCAAATCAACGAAAATTCATTTCAACTTCAGACATACCTATTGATTTCTAGCAAAATGTATTTCCGATTTCTCTTAAATATGAATGGATGATGTAAATACGTCAAGCTGTGACATTTATTATGACCAAAGTGTAAAGTGATGTCATCCACTTTGAGCCCTGTGGAGACCTGAAGACCCAAATCAAAGATAGGACATGAAATCCTATTGTTCCCATTGTCATCGCTAATGGCTAGGTACATCATGTGCTGTGAGTTACACTTTTATATGAGATGAAATCATTTGCATAGCACGCAAGACATGCTAGGTTATAAACAATTAAACTTTTGAGTCAAAGTTCATGATGGTTAAAGTTTTATTAAATCGAATAATTTTATTGCAAACTTGAAGTACTTTGTTACAATTTGGTGGAGGTGCCGGTTCCAGTTCGTCCAATCACATTGGAGAAATTCTCTTCAACTTTCAACAATTCATCTAAATGTTGTCCAAAATGTGATAAGTGACATCCGAGAAGCCGAGGAACCCGCCATTGTGTATCGGCGACCGAATTTATTCCGAGACGAAGAAGACGAATCCAGTATCAAGACGACATTTGTATAAGTTGTAACTCGTAGCGCGGGCCAAATTACATTTTATGGGAACTTAAAGTCTCAAATAGAAACTTGTTAATATAAATAAACACTTTCAGGTGTCCCTTTCTCTGGGTTTAAGCTGTAAATAAATTGTCCTGCAGTGAAACTCGTCCGAAGAATGACGATAATGTAGAATCAAGGCGGTGTATTTGCCTATCTTAGTCGCGAAGAAGGAAAAGAATCCATACAATCATGGTGTTGGTATTCATGGTGCATTGATCATGTTCCCGAGAATCAATATAGATTCTTCGTATAGAGTGTTGTTTATTGGTCAGTAATCCTGCCAATAAATAAACTAAACTATTGGGTTACACAACAGTCAACGCCACTAGTAAGAATAAGATGAAACGAAACAATACACTAGATATTAAACATGTTTTTAAAGATTCATGATTATAATTCAAAGTTTTGGGATATTTCGTCATGTTTTTTATGAAATTATTTATTTCTGTCAACAGTTTCGATTTTCATATCAAAATCTTCCTCAGTTTCTCAGAGTTCCTCAATTTTCATCAATTTTCAACTTTTCGATGAAAATTTGATAAGTTTTTGTCCTGAGGAAAATTTTGATATCAAAATCAAAACTGTTGACAGAAATAAATAATTTTATATAAAATAACTGACGAAATATCCCAAAACTTTGAATTGTTTTACACTAGATAGATATTCTTCCTGAGATTTTTCAGGGGTTTGTCTACTAATACGCCACGACCACCTCCTTTACACTTTTAATCCTGTTCCATTCCTCATCATAATCTGTCTATCTTCGTAATTTATTTTGAAGTCCTTAGCAGTAAAATCCAAAAAATCATTTTTAAAAATTGTATATTTATAAAAAGAAATAATGGCCAACTATCAGCACTTGCTCTGTCCTATATTTCCATCTTATACTTAACATTTAAAACTCTTCACTCATCTTGATTGCCAAAATACAGTCGCCCAAAATCTCTTCAAATCCTACAAATGACCTAATCATAATCTCCCGTTTGTCTTTCATTCTCTTGACACTTCCAAGACTTTCGCACATCAACCTGAAGGCGTCGTCCCCGGAACATAAACCAGCGACTTTACATCGGCGTTGATCTTTGTTGATATTCGCGGAGACATCGCCTCCACCCATCACGTAATCCTTACCTACGTCAACCTCTTCCCGTGTGGCGTTGACGGCGAGGGCAGAGGCGCAGGGGGCATTACTTGTCACATGAGTGTGTGTGTAGGCACGACGGAGGCTTCGTTACGATTGTACGAAGAGATTTCCAGCGGATAGATCACACATAAAGCAGTTAACACTTCTGTATGCATCTATCTCGGTTCTTGGCTCACAGTGGCGTGCGGTGTATGAGAGCAGAGATGAGGACACAGGCACATGACATGGGAGTAGAGCTGGCTCGTTATGTTTTGTACAGCCACCGATAAAAGCCACCGATAAAATCAGTCTAAATCTCCCCTCTGTGTACAAATATCTATATTTTATTGGCAACTTATACTACGTCTGTGTACAACTGGTAGTCGCGATAGGGGGTAAGTTTTTTTAGGACTAGGTAGAGGTGACTATATTATATAAAGGTGGCGAGTTGTATCAACCTCACTAGAATTCTATAAAGACCAAATTGTACATAATACATAAAATAAATAAAACGATAAAATACGGAATAATTTGAAATTAAAATCGATATTTGTGTCCATTTACCAGGAAAGTAAGTAGATGCTTTTCATATCTGATTTTCTTGGCTGATTTTTAAATGGTCGTTTCTATTTCTGTTCATAATTATATAAAATATGAGGCTAAACTTTTTATTCCAAGAAACGTGAATTAAGTCCAAAATGCACTAAAATGCTATTGAATTGAATTATACATAATCTTCCCGGGGCTGTGCGCCCCAAACTCCAGTGTACACAGTTTTCGACGTCAAAGAAAATATATTTTCTTAAGCTTATCTCATCATCAATCCCCAAAACTAACATTTTCATTAATCTATTCTTTCTATTTTCCACTTTTTAGGAATTGATTGATATCGGTCCATGATTCTATTTCTCACCTAGCTCCACCACTGGCAGCTCTACTATTCCACTGCTCACAACCCGCTCCACTCCGCTCTACTCCGCTCCACTCCGCTCTATCTCTCCGCCGCCCGAACATGTCAGACAATAACACTGCCACCTGCGTGATTGTCGCCACACCGACGTCGTGAAGAGATAATTGTGACGTCGTGTGCAAGGCGTCGTCAAGACAGATGTGTCTTGATCCGTTGACACGCTCGCTGTTCGCGAGGACAATGGAAACATTCGATTTGCCATCGCGTGACGCACTTGTATCAATGCGCGAGGAGAAGACAAAGATCGCATAGAGTCAATCTGCAACAAGGAAATGGGATTTGTTTGTGATGAAAAATGTGCATTGTGCATTGTACATGTCAATGAAGTTGTTTTATCCATCACACCCACTCAACTAAGTATGGAATTGTATAGTTCTCAGTATTTTGCATATTCTTGCAGTTAAAATGTGAACAAAGGTTTGATATTGAAAAAACATAACCTAAAAAAGTGAAGAAAGCTGTGAGAAAGGTGTGTGTTGAAGGTTAAATTAATGAGGTTCGATGATATTGTGTTAAAAAAAATAGCCAAATTCATTTGAACTCCAAATAAGAATTTATTTTTAAATATTGCAACTTGCACAGCCACCATTGATAACACGCTTCTTTCGGTTAATATATTAGTATTTTAGGTTAGGTTTTCGTCAATAATCTATGTCAATTTAATTTTTCACAACAAAAATGTTAAAACGACTTGCACTTAACATGCGGTACAGTGATTTTTTTAGAACATATCATCAAAATTAAAGCAGGAATATGTACGTAATACCCGTACGAATGATTCCATACACGATCTATATATTATTTTCATTCTCTCTACTTTTCCGCTCGTTTACAATTTATCGTCTATTCGTTCTGGGCGCGATATGATATATCTCTACCGGTACGTTCCTCGCTACTCGATCTGGTAATAATTCCATGATCCTCTTATCTTCTCGCCTGGTGATGCCTCCGCAGTTGCCACGAGTTACTGCAACTCCACTACAAGGGCTCGTATCGCTCGCCGTGTGGGAGGCACTTCTTATAGGTTATGCTAATGGCGGACGCTCATCAGCACACAGTGCATTATACATACGTAAATAGTGGACGCCTTCTGGAGGTGACGAGTAAAATGTTGGCCAAGCTCTTCGTATATGAAACTATAGAAGCTGTATGTGGACTTGTAGTCAAATTTCCAGTTGTAAAAATTTTGTGATCGAGGCATAAATACTTTCTAAATAGAAGAAATTTGACAAATATTTTAGAATTATCGAAATTTGTCTATAATTCTTTAATGCTTTTGACGAAATTCGCTGAAAATTTATATATGATAAATAAAATGTTGATTTTGCTTGCATGATTTCGTCTTGATCCAATCCCAGTATTTTGCTTTTCACTTGAAACCAATCAGAGGATTTTGTTTTTCTCTTTTTTCCAATTTTATCGTTTTGTTAAAAAAATTATGCAGCACACTAGAAAAGTGATACATGTATGTATACGCAAAATTTCAGCTTGACTAGAGGAACAGAGTGACCTGTATTACGACGCCAACTGTATAAAAAAGAACAGGTCCAAACCGAGCCAAAAATATAGAATTCTGCAGCGAACTTGCGTCATCTCAATCCTAGCTACGCAGCAACTCCACTCGGCCGCGTCGCGCTACCGCTCACCAGTGTAACAAACATGACCAATCGATTTCTGCACGTCTCCTTGAATATTGTTTATCGGATGCACCTCATTACTACCTGCTGCATGGACCCTCGCCATTACACAGCTCCCCATGCAAATCACAGCCTCCTATCTCTGTGCCAGATGAACAGAGGTGTGAGCGTTAACGAACCGACACCATGGCGCTTGATTGCTCGTTATTTCTTGCACTTGTTAGATTGCACATTATTAGAAGTAGTGAAATAAATTCAGTGGATTGCAACGCACTGTTCAGACAAGAAGCGAGGCGGTTTGTGAGCAGGTTGAATTTATCAACAATGAAGCTATTGGGAGTCTATAGGTGGTTATTGAATAGTTATTGAATAGTTATTATATGGAACTAGATAACAACTATACCCTAACATGGGGTGGGGGGCTTGACCTGAGTGAGAATAGCCCTCTTTTCGAAAAAAAAGTACCTACTTTGATTATGATTTTTTGGGCTTCTTTTTGAATGATCGTATGCTATATTTCTGACCATAATTCTATAAAAGTAGAAAATTATTACTGAAATCTGAAGAAAAACATTTGCAAGCTTTTTTCCTTGGAACACACACAGGATAAACATAACGATTTATGCATAAATCGATATGCAACATTGATCGATATATGCTCTAGGTATATCAGGTGTATCGATATAATCGATATATCGATAATCGATACACTTATTCTGCAAACGCCCTTGAGCCTAACATAACCTAACACAACCAACCCTAACATAACCTCACCAAATGTGTTATTGTGATGTGATACACAAACCTTACTTGTAGAGCTCGGAAAGTGTTTGTGCGTGTTTGGCATAGGCGTGCGCACGGGGGGGGGGGGCCGGGGGGCCTTGGCCCCCCCTAATGGATCAGTCTCAACTAAAAAATTATAAAATGTGGTCCTCATAGTGTCAAATTTTTGTTTTAAAAGGGTTAAAACAAAAAAATCTCCCTGCGGGGCAGACTGGAGTTGCTGAAATCACTTGAATGAGTTGATCCAAAACACAATATTTTAAAGAAAATACCACGAAAACATTGCCTAGATACCTTCCAGAAACATGGTTTTCTCATGAAACGCTATGTTTTTGCCCTAAAAATTTATCTAGTGGAGCGGTCGCTCCACGCCAGCCAAGTCGTACGGCGCGCGCACACACTCATTTAAAAAGGCTGGAGCAAACCCACTTTTACTGTAAGCATCAAAGTGGCATTTTCGGCCTACTGGATCTTAAAATTGGAAAATCTCACATTGTTGCGATATATCTTAATTTCGAGCTATGGCCCACCCTACAACATATACCAAATTTGGGAACAATAGGTTACGCCCTTTGCGCGCTAGAGGGCCGTGAAAACAGTGTTTTAGGGCGGTTTTCATCATAATCTCAGTAGTA
The DNA here is from genome assembly GCA_934045905.1 of Leuctra nigra. Classification (NCBI taxonomy): domain Eukaryota; kingdom Metazoa; phylum Arthropoda; class Insecta; order Plecoptera; family Leuctridae; genus Leuctra; species Leuctra nigra. The sequence continues at coordinate 43,514,794 of OW203761.1, forward strand.
AGTTAGTAGTAGGGTGGAGCTAAAATATGGTAAACAGGCCACAGCATAAACGGCTGAACCGATTGATTTAAAATTTTTACCACATATGCACTTTTGGCGTCTGAGGTGCCTTTTGCTATAATTGGTTTTATGCCGCCATTTTGAAACCGGAAGTGACGTCATATCTCGTCAACGGCTGGACCGATTGGAACAAAAATTGCGCCAAACGATCCAGACGGTCATCTATATGCATGATAAGTAGCAAAAGACTAAACATTATGTTAAAGAAACCGGAAATGACGTAATGAAATTTGAAATACATCGATTGGCTTTTTGGCAACAAAGATTGATCCGATTATTTTGATATTTATGTAACGTATGTACTTTTGACGTCTCATGTGACTTGTTATAAAACCAACCGGAAGCCGCCATTTTGAAACCGGAAGTGACATCATATCTCAATAACGGCTAAATAGATTTCAACGAAACCAGCGCAAAACAATTTAGACGGTCAACTTTATGTATTATCATCAATAATATTTGCAGTTTCCCATACCTAAACCGGAAATGACGTCACACATTTTAATAATCTCACAAATTTACATGTTGATGCAATAAATATACTATTTCAGACAGCTTATAATAAAATGTAATCATGTTTCAAATATACTTCAAGGGGTCAGAGATTTCAGCCGCCATTTTTAAACCGGAAGTAACGTCATATCTCAAAAACTGGTAGACAAATCGGTATGAAACTAGCGCCAAACGATTCGGATGGCCATATCTATGGAATATGAACAGTACAAATAGAATTTTCCTATTTATGAGACCGGAAATGACGTCATTCAAATTTAAAAAATTATTATAATCCCCTCCTATATAATAAATACGTATTCAGAAAGCCTAAAATGATACACATCATTTATAGATATACATTCTATGTGGCAGTGCAGTAAGTTCAGCAGCCATTTTGAAAACCGAAGTGTTTCCATATCTCGGAACTGGGTTGACTGATTGGAATGAAACCTTTGCTATTCTTCGTGAAAGATCATTTAAAGCAATTATTTAGGACCATACGCTGCTATTCATTAGTGGTAACGAAATTGTAAAGGGTGATGATTTTTTAAAAGAATTTAGTAATTGTTCATTTCATATGTGTCACAAGTTGTTAGAATAAACTAAAAAAAGGAGTGATATCCCCATAAAAAACACTTCGTGTAAAAATACCAGCCAAGTCTCTTCAACTAAAAAAAAATATGAAATTTAAAAATTCTGCACTGAAAAGTAGTGATATCAAAAAATTAGTTAAGTCAAAACTTTATTTGAAAATCAAAAAATACTTGGCGCATCGTTTTTTTTAGGGCATTATAGGTATACTATGTATATGTATATTTCATGTATAATTTATAATTGGCTTATACTTCCAAGCTATTTAAGTACACGATGCGCCAAGTATTTTTTGATTTTCAAATAAAGTTTTGACTTGGCTAATTTTTTGATATCACTACTTTTCAGTGCAGAATTTTTAGATTTCATATTTTTTTTTAGTTGAAGAGACTTGGCTGGTATTTTTACACGAAGTGTTTTTTATGGTTTTGCTTACAGCAAGCACTTTTAACTTTCTACCAAAATATTATTTGGAAATTCAAAGGGCCATGCTATGTTCAAAACTCTTAAAAATCCATCAAATCCACATGAGGATCACAATTTTTCTCCGGGGCTACGCGCCCTGGACTCGCGTATTCTGAGGGCTCTTACCCCAGCTTCCCTTTGTCATAAGTAAGAGATTTGGCTCCCAAACGTCTCAAAATTGATTTTGAAGTGCCAGAAAACCAAAAAACGCCCTGCGGGGCAAAGTGGAGGCACGCCCCCCACACCCCCCCTTAACGCGTGGAAATTCCTTCCCCGGGCCTTTCCCCCCTTGGCATTATTCCTGCCGGCGCCCATCTTGGCTCCCCCTAATGATTTCTCCTGCGCACGCCTATGGTGTTTGGTAAGTGAATTTGTTTACATATTTCCAAGTAACGAATTTGCACTAGTTATTAAAATCTTTGAATAAATTCAATTACTTCTTAGTTCTTACACACTTCGAAGTCATTAAAATTGAGTCAAAACAAAAGTGCTAGGTAGGCGGTTTGTAAGCGTTATGAACTGGTTCTTGCGAGCTAAAAGCAATCGGCCGTCTATCGGTGATCACTGGCTCGATATAACACTATGATTGTGACTAGTTATTGGCTTTTTATGAACTTCCACTGAAATATCGAGTGATTATTTCAATGTACTGGCACTCAATGACAAAGTCCAGAATAACGACGTCATATTTTAAATGAAGAATGTGGAAATGACAAGTTGATGATAGATTTATCTGGTCGTTTGATCTCGGATCAATATACTACAGAACGGCGTGTGTTTTGCTCGGCTTGTTCCTGCATGTGGGACATGAACATTATGAGAACGGCTTAGTGCAACCCCAAACATTAGTGTGTTATGGACAAAATCACACTCGAAGAAATCGTTTACAAAATGTGTTGATTTAAGACGACACAAAAAATGTGTTAATTTCTACACAAAAAATGTGTTAGTTTCAACACAAAAATGTGTTAGTTTCAACACAAAAATGTCTTGATTTCTGACGACACAAATAGTGTGTTGAATTTGCAAAAAATCAACACAAATTTTGTGTAGTAAAACACACTTTTTTTTGTGTTGTCATAAATCAACACATTTTTGTATACGATTTCTTAGAGTGCAATATATTATTTAAAAAAAATTCGTAATCAATTTATTTAATTTGCTAGAAGAGCCCAAAAATTTATGGATTTTGAAGTTTGAAAACTTAAAAAGTCGCTTAGATAGAAACAAAAAAGCTCTTTAATTCAAGCGTAAACTGAACTTTGAACTTTTAAAATTTGACGTTTCACACCTAAAATGTTTAATAATATTATTTTTGCTGTAATTGTTGTTCTTCATTGAAAAGTTATACTGCATCTAATCTCTAAGAGGCAGTTTTTCTACACTCTCTTAAATTTTAAACAGTTGATTAGGACTATATTGCCATGGCAACAGCCAATGAGAATGACATTCCTTGATTGACTTCTGGTTACAGCAGAGAACTAAAAATCTGACCCAAAGTCAAATTAGGAGCATTTGTCAATTGTCCAAAGATAATTTAGACTTATTTTTGAAAAGTTTACCTACCTAAAATGTATTAATTTGTCTAGTTAGGCATAATTAGGTACTAGTTTTCCAGAACTACTTGATATCAATATTTATTTATTTAAATTTTTCAAGGGGATAGTAAAAGCTAATACCTACAAGTAGACGTCAAACTGAAATTCTTGGAATTACTATGATGAATGACTATGACCTGTGCTGACTAATGAACAGAAGTGCGCCGATTTTCACAAATAGAAAGTAAATTAAAAAACACACACACATTACTTCCACATGCACACATAATCGGGTTATTTTAACACTTACAGGGCATTGCCATTTAGTCCGGATAAGTTGGTGACAATAAACAACACCACATGGTCAGGGAGGCGCCAGCGATGTCCGCCCGCCGCCCGTGCAACTCATAAGCGCCGCTTCCACAGATGATAAGTGGTAATTTGCATCCAGTCACATAAACCAACTGATCAAGTATATAAACAATGACCGAGACACGCGAAACGGTGACCTACATCCACGCCGGTTTGTGCGCAGCGCGATGTTAGAACGAAAGAGGTAATTAATTTTAAACGATTTCTGTATCTGGTTTCTAAATGATCCACCCAAATTAAAAAGGTTAGAGCTCAGGAGGTTGGAATTTGAAGACAGGATTGTTTTTCCTGTTACCATACATTGAATGCTGGATGTTGTTTTATTTAATTGCCATTTACGTGTCAGCCAATGAGGTGGCTAGGATTTGTCGGTTTCTCTTAGGTTCTGGTCAAAGGCGACATCTGATTGGTTGTCACGCTCATCGTGTCGCTTCTGTCAATATATTGGTTTTTAAAGAATAATAAACGTACATACCTACATCAAATTTTTTTAAAACATCAAGTTATATGGATCTAATACCTGAATTTGCTGTTTTAAGCAGGTGATATGTGTTACCTATTTTTTATTTTATGGTACAATACAATGCAAATTTTCTCACACATGAAATTATCTTGGCTATTAATGCAACTTTGGGAGGTAGTTTTGATACACATTTTCTGTGTATCCTATTGAGAAAATTTAAGAAATATTTAAAGGAAAACAAGTTTTACTTTTCATCTATTTCATGAAATATATTAAAGACTTAAAACACAAATATTTAATAAAATCTTGTTATTTGGGTCTTTGAGAATATTTTTTAAATTGATCATTCAGTTCAGTTTAATATCACTTAATGATGATAGGGCCTAAATGAGGACACGTAAATATTAAATAAGTGTGGATTTAGTGAAAATAATTATCACTAGTTGAAAGAGACAACAGTCACACATACACAGACAACAGTTGACACATACAATAGTGTAACGCGTTGATGAGCGGGGAAGAAATGTTTGGGAAGATTTGGGAGATTTTCAATAGGGAGATCTGGCTTACTTTGTAAAATTTTATTGAATAATGGACTCGATCGTTTTGATTGACAATTTTCATCTAGATTAGATTAAGCAATCAGCAGATATTTATGTTAAGAGGGCTTGGTAGTGAGCGTGGCCTTGACGAGTTTTTTAATCGATTTTTATCAATATCTTTTTCCAGTGTAATTGTTAACAAAATAGGGCTATGGACGTGAATTCAGAACAGCTCAATGAAAATAATTTCATAGTTTAAACACCTGTTGGACACAATAAAACTAATAACTTATTCCAAACTATGAAATTATTTTCATTGAGCTGTTCTGAATTCACGTCCATAACCCTATTTTGTTAACAATTAAACTGGAAAAAGATATTGATAATAATCGATTAAAAAACTCTTCAAGGTCAAACTCACTACCCAGCCGTTTAAAAATGTGAACCAATCAACTGATTTTGAAAAAAAATTGGCCTTCAAACCACTGCTAAATTGGTTTTTACACGGATATAATTTCAGCTCGATCAGAGAAACAAATATCACCTGTATATCGTCAGTTACAGAAAAAATACAACTGTGCTAAATGAGAGAAAAGGAAACTAAATAAATCCGCAATATTTAAACATAAAAATCCTCCTGCAAGTTTGGGAGTGTCGCTAAAACGTTTCGCATTGACCCTCTCGTCCGTCTGTCGGAACATGCGTACCTCCACCCACTATGTCGAGCTAGTAGAGCTGTAAAACATGCATGTCCAAGACATCGCAGCATGAGATAGTACCGTTACACCTGATCCTGACACTAGGGGACGCCCGACGAGTGACCCCACTTCGCGATCGAGTTGTGACCTATGACCCACAGATGGCGCGCGCCTCGCCCTCAGCTACAGCAACCACTTACATGCGTTCTTACATGGGCCTCGAACCTGGACTATCGACATGGACATGGTGAAAACTGCTTTGGTACATGCGTTGGATTGTAGAACGATGCTTACCTACATACAGTGTTGGAGGAGTTGACATTTGTTTGCTTATCATTTCCACACGTTTTTGATGGACTTTAAAGCTATTTATCTCTGTAAATAGGTACAACTGCACCTAAGAAAATGACTGAGTTTGCACATGATTCCCATGAGATAACGCCATAGGGTCGCAAATAAAATAAATTTCACCAAATTTGTCAACGACGCTGACTCGGTATGAATAAACAAATGAGCGGCCACATTGCTTCTTATTTTCAAATAAATGGCATTGCATTTTTTTTAAACACAGTTAAATAAAGAGAGATTATTCGTGCACTTGATTTTCTTCTCTGTGATTATACATGCGACCAAATAGGAATCCATCTGAACCAAATTACTGCTCCATCTCCTTTCTCTCGTCGTATTGATTGTGAAGAGTGTTCCTGAAAAAAAAACATGTTCGTAATTCAAAGATCTCTCACATTCCTGTCATTGAGGAGGGAAACTTAATCATGTTTTGTCTGTTCGATTATTTCCAACGTGTAAAAATTTCTAAAAACAAAACAAATGTATGGGCACAGGAGCTGGATCAAGTAATTGTTCTCCGGAGTTACGGGGTTCAATTCTAGCGCTAGTTCTTCCTTAAAATTGATTTCTTGATTTCCCTCAGTCGAGAGGCAAATGCTGGGAAGGTTCCCTAATATATCTCCTCCTTTCCACCGTCCATCCCTACCAATTCTTCATCATCAATCAGCCGTCGCCTTGAGTCTAGTTGCAGAAGAGTGTGACATCAAACCCCACCCACTCAGTTTCACTGATCCACCTACACTTCGCTAGGGGTAGGTCACGACCACCGCCCAAGTGATGCCGATCCACCTACACAGTCGCTAGGGGTAGGTCACGACCACCGCCCAAGTGATGCCGATCCACCTACACAGTCGCTAGGGGTAGGTCACGACCACCGCCCAAGTGATGCCGATCCACCTACACTTCGCTAGGGGTAGGTCACGACCACCGCCCAAGTGATGCCAAGTGAAGGTGATTCAGGAAGCCGTTCCTCTGACGTTGACGACATCGCCCTCTTGAGACAAGATGGACGTGCGACGAGGAAGATGATATTCGGGTGTTGCTGGCTAAGATCACATTTCACTTCAATGTTTCCTGGCTCAGTTTCACTTATGATTCAGCGAGGGAAGCGTTGCAATCGCACTGAATCACATTCTACGACTTTCTCTCATTTGAAAATAATATTTTTGCGAATCATTCCCAGTGTACGCAGTTTAATTTTATGATTTCTACTGCTGGGACTCACTAAACGGATCAAAATCACAGAAGGGCGGTTAAGGATGGGGAAAGTGTTCGAAACATTGTATTTAATAGTAAAACCAACACTCCCTTCGTCTGAGAGTCACACCTCATTATGTCACACTCGATACACTGACGCCACGACGCCCTTGATCATGACACACCCCCTAGTCACGACCTCCTTGACGGCCTCCTCGCCCGTCGGCGGACACCTCAAGTCACGTTCAAATCGCTTAGCGTAGGTGACACTACACACACCTGCCGTCTTATCACTCTGTACGACGACGCCTTTGTTAATGTCACTACCCTCTTGACGGCGTCCTCGCCCGTAGAAGGATTCAAATCACGTAAATCAAGATGAAATACACATCTGCCTTCTTATCAATCGATTGATAACGACACAACCTCCTTGACGGCCACTGACACGGATGAAATGCCACAAACACAACAGTTCTATTATTATATAACGCCACGAGGTTATACTTATTTTCGACGCTCTAGCGACGCCTCTGATAACGTAATACGTCACATCCAGTTGTCTTACCATAACGTACCGACGTTATACTCTGCACTCGACGCTCTAACGACGCCTCTGAACATGACAGCCTCCTTAACGGCGCCATACCCACGTAGCATGTAGAATATTTCACACATCTGCCTTATCATATGTTACGTCTCGACGCTCTACGACGCCTCTGATTACATCACAACCTCCTCAACGGCCTCATCTGCTCACGTGGCATGTACAACACACTAGTTGTTATCAACGCCAGTAATCTGCTATCGACGCTCTGCGACGCCTCTGATTACGTAACACGTCACAACCTCCTTGACGGCCTCCTCCACCCACGTGGCGTGTACCTGTCGTAAGACGTATCGCACCTGACTCACATCCGCATCTTCGTCGAGTTAATATATTCGGTTAAATAAACAGAGGTCATCGCTTACACAACTACAATGCGGACCAACGATCTAGAGTGAGGTGGGTGGTTGGTAGGAGGAAGAAAGCAGGTGAATGCATGATTTATCATGGTGTGATCGAAGGAGGACGCTGAAATGTAAAGTGTTTGGTTTAATCTTGGAACAACAATAGGCTTCCTACTGACCTGATATGAGCGGGTGAGAAAGTTGATGATGTGATCGGATGTTGGAGAAATGAGGGATGACAGATGGTGATGAGAGGCTGATATCTGTACCATGGGAGAAGGGGAATGGAATCCACAGAAAGAGACTCCATTTATTGGGATAAACGTGAGTTTTACAGTTGGCAAAAGTAAAAGCTAAACAATTCGGAATTATCTGACTTTAAAGTGTCTGTTTGACAACTTTAATGGTGTAAAAATGCAATTATTTTACACACAAAAATGTAGCATTTCACTCCCTTTCTCTAAGTGTTTGCCTCTAAATGCTGATTAAAATCGAAAGACAATAATTTAAAGCTATAAAGTTGGGGACAATGGTAATGACCATCCGTCATATTGTCATATTATTGTTCATAATGTTCGAGAAATTAAAGGTCGCCAAATGAATAATTTGTAAATGACAGGTGAAACGATATTACGTCACCGAGTGAGAGGAAACCTGTCACATTATTTGACTACTAATTTATAATGAATTGCCACATCATCATGTGACAGTCAGACGAAATTCGCCTGCACCTTTAAGTGGACAATTAATATAATTGTATATCCTACAACAATTCAAAGGCAAACTGCAAGCATGATTTTAAAAAAGTACGCTGGCTCAGAATTAATTGTATAACGTACTTACATCTATTCACGTTGTTAAATCCTGAATTGCATTCACCTGTTTAATGCCTGATCTTATAGCGTAATGGCAAATAAAAGTTGGCTTGCATTGCATACATGATTACAGTTATTCCAGCTATAATTGGGCAATTTATTTGAATTGACCAGTGTAATACGTACTTCAAACGAGAACATAAATGGAAAATGCAAAAAAAAAGAATTGTTAATGACTTTCCATTTAAAATAACATATCGTCTTGAAATCATCCATGAAGCAAGTTCTAAGTCGCTCACGACTGATCATATTACCGAAAAGTAATTTATATATTACCATACATCGACGTGGGCGGAACACTCGGCCACGACTTGAACTTGAATCCAGTCTTCTGGAGCGAGAGTCGCTGTGGTAGTTCGCAATTAGTCTTCGCGATGGATATACAAGAGTTCAGCGAGGAGATGTTTCATCTGCAGACATGCGATCTGTGGCGCAGCATCAGTACAGGAGCAGGTATCGGCGGCGTGACAACACGCGACTTCATCGTCTAGAGGTGGAGGAGGTCGTGGAGTTGACGAGATTTGTCGACAATATAATAGGAGTTTTTTTGTTTTTAAAACTAGACTATAATGGCAACGGATGAATGATTATTATGAAGTTGGGAGTTAATGAAGAAAGGTAGTGATGGTCGGTAGGAGGCTGTTGTGGCCTATTAGTAGAGGGAACCTTCACAACATTTGCCTCTCGACTGAAAGGTATACGAAAAACCTCAGATTAATTTTGGCAAACACTTTACAGTAAGCTAAAAATGGAATAGCTCTTTCAGTTCTTGACCATTTTCGCTGAAAATGCATGAAATATGAAAAAATGGCCTTCATTACTTTGTAAAATTTCAAACTATTCATTAGTATTATCATCATTATCACTTTTCAACCAATCGGAGGTTATGCTCAAAAACTAATACATCAAGCTACAAGTCGTCAAATTTCGGCAGGCACCTGTATCCCCACCAATATCCGAAAAATGAGACGCCAGCCAAGAGTAAAAATCTTTATTTATTGGATATCGTGTGGATATTGTTTATTTTCAAATACGGCCCAGTCCCTCTAGCTCTTGCACTGGACACTATTGGTCCAGCGCGCAGCATCCTGCATCTGCATCTGCGTCTCTCATGACGAGGTGGGTGGAAGTCGATCACCTCGGTGAAGACTGGTTCATAGTCGGCGACAACCAGGGCAATGCCACTCGATATGCTACTTCCATAGCACAGCACATGATGCATACATCACACATGTGGACACGCGATCGCATTTCATCCTCCCATTCCGATTCATCCTGCCGCGCTTGCTCGGTCGAGGCAGGTTAGTTAGAGCAGACGGAATCAACCGGCGATTATAGACTCATTCAATGGCAAGAAATGGAACGGAATTTAAATATTTCCAATACTTAACAATGCTTGCGAATGGCGAACAAATTCAAGTAAGGTTATCGATGATTTTAGTATATTATTGCGATTATAAGTACTCATTCATTGGCAATAAATGGAACGAAATATAAATATTTCCAATACTTAACAATGCGAATGGCCAACAAATTAAAGTGAGGTTAGGATTCAATATTTTTAGTACATTAAATTGCGATTATACTCATTCAATGGCAATAAATAGAACAAAATTTAAAATTTTTCCAATACTTAACAATGATTGCGAATGGCGAACAAATTAAAGTGAGGCTAGGATTCGATGTTTTTACTTTTTAGTACCTACTTTATTGCGATTATACTCATTCAATGGCAATAAATGGAACGAAATTTAAATATTTCCAATACCTCACAAAGCTTGTTAATGGCAAACAATCAAAGTTAGGTTAGGATTCAATAAAATATTAAGTACCTATGTAAGTCACAACAGAGGACAAAATTAAACTTCAAGTTTTTATAAATAGTAAGTTTCATACTTTCGCGAATGTTCGTTAGAATGTCTAAATCATGACAAATAATAACTAATTAATAACCGGAAATGAAAACAGACCACATTTCAACCACTAAAGACCACAGTAATTAATAAAACGCAGCGGTCCAAATGATCGCCCCCCCACCGAGAGCCACCCCATTTGTCACACTTCCAGGGTGAACAAACTCGAACCCCGGGACGTCCTCTAGCGCTTTGTTTCATGAACAAACATCAATGAAAGCGGGTTTTAATTGATTTAAAACAACACCGCATCTCGTATTGATTGACAGATGTTCCACTAAGTCGAGCAGTTTTTTGTCTGATTGTTTCTTGATTGCTGACTCATAGCTTGTTCACAATGTATGTTCGCTCATAATAGAGATTGTTAGAGAGTGGTGTGTACCACGAGAGAAAGCACAAAAATTCACATAAAAAGGCCTAATTTTTCTGATATTTTTGCGGTTTTACAAATATCAAGTTTTCAAATGAACTATTTGGGTATATGCTACCTGACTTTTGCCAAACTAAAATGTTGAAAAAATTATATTTTTCGTGCTATTTTCTCTCGTATACTGGCAACATCATGACAGAGATAATTTCTACTTTTTATCTATTATCTAATTTTATCTAACCTGTCTACAATATGAAACTAATTTATTTTAATCCCTGTAAGCGTTATCAGTATATTTTCGTAAACTCTATGAGCTTCATAAACTAGAAGATAAAGGCAGTGGAGAACGTGGAGCCGACGTCAATCACTAATATGTCCATCATAATGAGATAAGTTCTTTATAAGCTCTTTATTAATAGTTGTTTCACAGGCGCGTGTCACCCTCAAGGGTTTGCGACTTGTTCGACAGCATAATAAACTTTCCAACATTTTGTGTTCGTATTTAATTTTGGAAATGTATTTGAAAATGCCCCTAGCGGCGTAGTTGCGAACTTGTTCTTACGATTGAAGTTAGTATCATAAAGTATCTCAATGAAGCAAATCAATGAAGGTTTAGTATTTAAATATTTCAAAGGCCGCCTGATAGTAAAGTTAAACTATATGACCAATGGGGCAGTGGTGTAATCTCAGCAGCCATTCTTTTTTAACAGACGATAAGATAATATGTATACCCAGTGACCGCGTTTTGAAAAATAATATACGATAATTCTAAGAAGTTGGTATACAAATATTGTCATTGAGGCAAATCCATTGATGTTTATATTACCATTTCGTTAGTTTTATTGCAATTTGCAATTTTTAAAAATCAGTCATCAAGTGGACTCGAACCCAGAACTTCACTCAAATGCGCACACAAACTGCACCACGTCAACATTCCAATCATGATTCCAATTATGCTTATGACTTTTAGCTTTTATACTCAGGATTAAATATAATGTTTAAATTAAGGATTCAATTCAATGGTTGTTGCCATAACTACACAATTAATCAACTGATTTAGCAGAGCACTGAAAAGAACCCCTGGAAGTAGTATGATGTCAGAATAACCGTAATTTTCTAAACTTTTCCACGATTTTCACGTTACGTATAAAAAAAACACGATTCAAAACAATTGTAAAAATATACAATTCGAGCCATTTTCAATCAAGTCGTCCACCCACTCGAGTGGGTCGTCGAGCCACTTCATGAACACATCTTCAAACCCAATTAAAAACGTAACACGATATTCAACATCGAACTCAATTAAACATGAACCCATCCCCCCCCTGTAACCCGACGCACGCCGCGACGCCCGCCGCCATCTTGTACACTAGTGCGCGTGCGCGAACAATGCTGATCAGTTGATTCATTTCACCGCACTAACGAGGCCCGACACAATATGAAACCTATGAGTCATTTTCATTAGTCCCGAACTTGTTCAGATAATTCGGTGGTGCTGATCAGAGATGTGATATGCCTGTCATGGAGTTGATGTATGGCGTTCGCCCCATTCATCGTTCAGCATCTCCTGGACCATTCGTCTGCTTCCATCACGGAATGCAATGATATTTGAGACTGGGTTGGAGGCTTAGACTCAATGGTCAAACCACGCTGATCCGTTTCAAAGATTGATAACGTGTGCGATTTATCATTGGGTGGCTTTTTTGGTGGTCAGATGTTTTAGAATGTTTTAGTCCCAAAGAAGATTTATTACCGGAAATTATTTAAAACTTGATTAAACTATCTATCATTGAAATGTAATTTGATTAGAGGATGTGTTAAAGTTAAATTTCAATCAACTACGATCCATCCTAGATCCATCCTTGACTTTACAAAGTCTTCCTTGCTAAAACAAAATGATTCGTTCACAAAAGACAGTAGAACAATTTTGGGGCGATCTTTAGGACAACAAAATCCATTTATAAATCGTTTTTTCCATGTTTGATGCGATAAATTTGTAATTTAATCATCCTCATTCAATATGTATGTATTATTTACAAATACAAATATGATAAGTATGCATTAAATTTAAAATGTTGGTACTTTTGTGTGTGATATTTCAATAACCGATTAACAAAAGAAATATTTAGTCAGACAAAACCTTTTTTTCCTGCAATTCAATTGTAGGTGGAGGTGCAATTTTCTTCTACTCCGATTCATGAAATAATGTCGTAATTAATTGGCAATCTCAGTTACCTGCTGCACTCTATCTTACCAAGTGAAGCGTCTCAAGAGAAATACTTGGGATTAGGAAGGATATGATCACATGAGCAAAGAGGACAAAAGGAAACTTTAACTCCGTCTGTCACGAAAAGAATCTTCGCATTTTTCTAAAACACGTCTTTTCAACCAAAAATATTCCCAAAGTGATTACCTCCTCAAAAGAAACTCTAAGAAAAGAGCAAACGCTACTCATTGTACTATTTTTCCCATCGTTCTTTTCGCCGGTAATTCGAAGTGTAACCTCACAGAACACCGCCAAAGACAACATTCATCGCAGGTTGTTGTTCTTCAAAGAAACCTCCACTACAACAGGTAAATTCCATCTTTCACAGGTGGGTGGGTCTTCAAATCTGTCTCCCGTTTCACCCAGCATCTCAAATATCTCCAGGATGCTTCATTCAGAGGCGTTGAGGTCAGCGGAGGTCGCCGATAGGGAAATAGGGCAGCTATTGAGACCTCATCCAAAGATTTCAAAGATTTCAAAGATTTATTTTTCGAAGTGGTACATTGTATTTACAGTCGTATGTGTACATACCCCAATAAGCATAGCTTGTGGCGGGGCATGTTATTAAAATTAGGTTAGATTAAAATTACATAATGTTATTACATAATGTTATTAGATACTTGAAAAATGGGAAAATTAAGAATATACCTAATACTATCTAAATTATAATTATGATTATAAGTGATTATAATTAATACAAGTAGTTCATATAATTAAGATAATCAGAGTGACAGAGGTAAGAAATTACATAATGTTATTACATAATGTTATTAGATAGGTACTTGAAAAATGGGAAAATTAAGAATATACCTAATACTATCTAAATTATAATTATGATTATAAGTGATTATAATTAATACAAGTAGTTCATATAATTAAGATAATCAGAGTAACAGAGGTAAATGTGCTACACCTTGTAAAATGTAATTTGGCTAGAAGTAGACAAAATTATAGACTATATGAAAGTAAATGAGAATAGATGAACGTTCCTTACTTATAACGATTTACTCATTCAACCTAGGTAGGTAATATGTCTACAGTTATACAATAACAAAAATAGAGCTTAACATTATAATAAATAATGTTACTAATAATAATGAAGCGGCACATGACACATACGTATGATAAGATAAGAATTAATTGTAACTTATTGCAATGGTGAGTTTGAAAACTACTGTACCTAAGATACGTAATAGATAACAGGTGTGTGGAACCCCAATATCATGTCTTGCTGATGTTGAAGATAAGGATTAGGATTTGCAGTTTATGACGTTATTAAGAAGATCTATGGGATATGTCGTCAACCATTTCTTAACCTCATAGTTAAATATTTTCTTAGATGGAATGTTGCGGACAGCCGTTGGTATTAAATTATACAGTTTGGGTCCAAGAAAGACGACATGCCTCTGGGTAATACCTTTGGCCACGCGATTCTGGAATATTTTCCTGTTAGCAGATGCTCGTGTTACTCTATTTTCTGAGTTGAGATTTATTGAAAAATTGATTACTTGTGAGCGGACAATCTTAGCTACAGACAGAGCATAGAGCTTGCGCATCTGCAACACACCTGTGTCTTCGTAGACCTGTAGAGTTGAGTATCTCATATGTTCTTTAAGCATCACTTTTAGAATTGAGTTTTGGGTAGTGACGAGGGACCGCAAGTGAACATCGTATGTTCCACCCCATGAAGCTATACCATACTGTATGATGGATTGTACAAGCGAGTAGTACACTAGTTTTAGAGTAGTGTATGATAAGACATATCTCAAGTTATAAAAGATCGATGTAGCATATCTAAGTTTTTTAACAAGGATGTTGATGTGCTCCGTCCACTTCATATGCTGGTCTATTGTTACACCAAGGTATTTGGTTGATGCAGACTTGTGTGCGATATGACAGGCACATGTAACATTTATTTGAGGGCAGTGATTATCATGAATTTTGATTGTCGATGCCGGAGGTTGGGAGTTAGCCCTAGGGGAAAACGTTATGTACATAGTTTTTTCTTTATTAAGGGTGAGTAAATTTTCATCGAGCCAGCGTTTTACTATGTTTAACCCAATTGAGGCATTTTCGTGACATTTTTCCCAAGTTTTGGCGGAGAATAGGAGAACTGTGTCATCTGCGAATGAAGTGACACTGCAGTTGGCATTGATTTCACACAGCTCATTAATATACATTAAGAATAGGAGAGGTCCCAGGACAGTTCCTTGTGGAACACCGCATTTGATTACTCGTGGCTTACTTAAATGTCCATTAAGTGACACAACTTGGTTTCTACCCTTGAGATAGCTTTTAATTAGCTCAAGCGGTGGGCCTCTGATGCCTAATTTGTGCATCTTTACAAATAACAATGGATGAGATACGGTGTCGAACGCCTTTGCTAGGTCTAGAAATATTGCAAGGGGCTTCTCATTGCTGTCAATTTTTGAATGTATTTGGGAAGTTAATTTAACAATGGCGTCATCTGTATTCATGTTTGGCCGAAATCCGTATTGATTTTTTGAAAGAATATTGTTTTCTTCTAGGAAATTACAGATTCTAGATTTGATACATTTTTCGTGAACTTTTGATATTGTTGACAAGAGAGAAATAGGTCTGTAATTATTAGGAAGTAGCTTACTACCCTTCTTAAATATAGGTCTTATATGAGCTTCTTTAAATATTTCAGGATAGGTCCCCACTTCAAAGCTGCTGTTAATTATGTAGGAGAGTGGTATAGCTATCTCTTTCCTTATTTCCTTGAGAGTTCGAGATGTAATGAGATCCGGGCCTGGAGCAGAGTGTGGCTTCAAATCGTTTATGTATTTAATTATTTCTGTGGGACTAACCGGCTTAAGAAACATTGATTTAGAATATACTTGACTTTCTTGGGTAGGGTGGGGTTGAAAGTTAGCATAATTTGCGTTTTGGCTGTTATTACAAATGTTGTTAGCCATCTCTTCTCCAATGTCACTAAAGTAGTTCACAAACTCGTCGGCCATTTCACCCGGGTTGTCCTTGCTGTTTAGGAGACCCTTGTTTGTTGATATTTTAGTGATGTTGACAGACTTTGCTTTCCTATTACTTAATTCGTTTATTATTCCCCACACTTTTTTACAGTCTCCTTTTGCTTCTATAAGCTTATCTTTGTAATAATCATTCTTGGTTGTTTTAATTAGAGAATTTAAAAAGTTTCTGTATTTTTTATAATGATCTCGCAGAGTCTTATCGCTAGGATGTTTAATCGTTTGTCGATGTAATTTGTCCCTATTTCTAATTGACTTGATTATGCCTGAAGTAATCCACGGTTTCAGTTTGCTGGCTCTTGACCTCACCTTTCTTGTCTGAGTACATTTTTGTATTTCAGATTTCAAGTAGTTTATGAGATTATCTGCAGAGGAGCTTGGATCATTTTCAATTAGCATTGCACTCCAGTCAGTAGCAGCCATTGCCTCTCTCAGTAGGTCATAGTTAACTGATTTGATATCTTTTGTAATGAAGTCAGCCGTAAAGCCATCATTTTTGTTGTGACTCAAGACATTTTTGTTTCTGTTGTTTGCTAGCCCTATGCATATCGCGTAGTGGTCCGAGATGTTAGTTTGCAACAATGCACTCTTTGCTTCTAAGTGGGATTTGATAAAGATATGGTCGATGCATGACGCTGAAGAAGTTGTGACTCGAGTGGGATCGCTTATGGAACTGGAAAAGCCGCAGGTGTTTAAGACTGTTTGATAATCGTTCGCATCTGCGGTATTCTCAAGTGTATTAATGTTTATGTCTCCTATGATTATTCTGTTGGTATTAGTCATTTGTTTTATGTTTTGTTTTAGCTCTGAGATAAAAGTTTTTGCATCCCCTGATGGTGATCGGTAGATACCCATAACCGAGTATGTCTCATTATCTTTGGCAGCTGTTATACAAATTACATTTGCTTGAGAAAAGGCAGTGTTTGATTCTACATTAATAATGTCAAATTCTTCACTCTTGTACAATATTGTCACACCATCATATGTGGTTAATTTATTCGTGAAATTTAGGGTTGTGTACCCATTGATGAAAAATTGGTCTGTGTTTGATTTCAGGTGTGTTTCAGTTAGTAATATTATGTCGAAGTCTAAGGCCATGTCCTGTAATACCGCAGTAAGTTCGTCAAAGTGACTGGATATTCCCCTAATATTCATATGAAATATTTTTATACCTTGAAATTTGTTATAAATAGGTTTAAGTTCCTTTGTTGTAGTGCAAATTGCTGTGTAATATTGGGGTTCCAGAATGTAATCTAAGTTGAGACCTAGAGATGGGTCAGTCATGTTGGTTGCCATTATTGTCTAAGAGCCAACTAAATTAAATTAACTATTTTCTAACCTAAGCTAACTTACAGTTGTTTTTTTTCCTTATTTCTTTCGCTTTCCTCTTGCATGGCACACATTATCCCGAAAAGTGGGAAGTCCGAGGTACAGTTAAATGTTATGATATTAGTTTCTTGAAGTCCGAGGCATTGTTTATTCGAAGTTTCTTCTTGTCATGAAGAGCCACTATCACCCCATCCATGGTCCAGCACTTGGTTATTCCGACGATCTTTTGGACTTGAATGAGCAGCTCTTGGCGGCGACGTGTGAGCGATTCCGTTATGAGGTGAACAGATCCCTTCAGACGTCGTTTATTTCTGAAGATTGCCTCACGAGCTTGATAAGAGATAAACTTAACAATTACTGGTCGCTTTTTGTCTTTGTCTGCGTTGACAGCGCCAAGACGATGGCATCTGTCAATGTCGTTTGCCTGGATGTTAATACCCACCACATTGTTGAATATATCTAATACACTTTGATATATATTTTCATCAGGGTTTTCGGCTATGCCATGAACTAGAATGCAATTTCTCCGACTATATTGCTCTAATCGGTCCAGCTTTTCTTCTTGATTAGCTATTTGTTTCTCTTGGTCTGCAAGTTTATTGATGACAGACAGTAGCTCATCCTTCATCTCTTGCAGCTTGCTCTTGACCAGGGCATCCAGTGTGATGAGTTTAGATTGAAGAGTTTCTTCGTCTTGCGCAGTGAGTTTTGCAGATTCTAATTCGTTTTTCAATTCCTGGATGGAATCATTTAGTGTGGTTTCATATTCAAGAAAATTCTTCTTTAGGTGTGCAATCTCGCTTCCCGATGCCGATCCTGATGGTTCCTCAAGAGTGGGGTTATTGTTCTTCTTCCCTGTTCCGTTCATGTTGTAATGCAGATGATAGACGGAACAATTAATCAGTTTGGTTACCGGCAAAACTGCACGGTGGGATGGACCTGTGATATTTTTCTTCCTCTGGTGGGATGGTCCTGTGGTTACAACCTCTGGTGGGATGGTCCTGTGAGGTTTTTGAGAAGCGCGGCTGGTAGCAAGGTGCTTATTTCATTCACTTCACTACGCATACATAACCTCAGTTGTCAGTAATGTATGATTGACTGAATTACTTCATGTAGCTTGTGCTAAATCACTTGTTTTAATAATGTACCTCGCGAGTGATACAGGGGCTTAATGTTATGATATAAATTCTAAGATAAACAAATAATACTCACGCCCATAAGTGGGATTTATCGGGACAAAGCTCAAGACTAACTCAGTCTGCCGCCATCTTGTAGTAGCATTCCCATCTTGTAGTAGCATTCAGGTAGGTAATGATGGTAACTGGAGACTGCGAGCACCCAGCGGGATTGTGATAATGTTGGTCTTGTTTGGATGATGGGGGTGGAGGAGATGAAGGATATTACATCAGGAAGGAGATTGGAAGATGTGAAAGAGAAGTGAAAAACAAAGTTTTTGTCGTGGGGTTTTAAAAGATGGTCGAAGACTTCCTGCGTTGATGGGATGTGGATGAAGGCCGTGTTACACTGTATGGTTGATTTAGATATTACAATTGGTCATTTGATTAAACAAACAGAGACATTTTACCATTAATTTGAGCATTTTAGGAAAGAAATAAGGTTTTTTCGACGATTTTTTCACGCTAAATTTTTTTATTTGCGCAAATTGAACGTGAATAATCTGTTTTCATATAAAAAAAATCTTTAACACGGTCCAATGTACTGATCAATACATCTTTTACCAACTCTTGAAAAATATTGATGCACAGATTTTAAAATAAAACTGAATCAAGTTGAACATTTTGAACATTTTGAATATTCAATTTCCCTACGAGAGACCTGAGATCATATGTTGTATCAACATGAGGCATTGATTTAAAAGCAACGATAACATTGAATGAAAAGATTTCATTCAGGGATTGACAATTTAAAAAAAAAATTGGAATTAACCAACCATATAGGTAGACTATAAGTGTAAGGAACCACTAATTTATTTGGCATGAATAAAGTCTCACATCATCAGGGCAAATGCAATTAAAATAATACATTAATGCATTTGACAAGTGTAAGAAGCTCTTGTCTGTTTCTTCTCCTGCTAGCTGCAGGTTGTATGCAATACCTTTAAAACTCCTTGCGGGGGAGGGGGGGGAGGGGGAGGGGGCGAGCACCTTGTCGAGCATGAATGGAGGAAAGAAAGAACTATTCATTCTTCGCGAGGACAGAATTCATTCTTGTCGTATATCGTGTGATTGTGGAAGTCTTCCAAGGTCACGTCAGCACGGGGTGGTGGGAGTGGTCCATGGAAGATGGCGCCGCAGGTGGATTTCATCTTCAGGACAGGATGGAGTCTGCAAACACTTGGGTGACAGATTTTATAAGAGTCCTTCGACGAGAAACACCGGTGGATCAATATTGAGTTACTACTTCCAGTCTTTCCGATGGAAGATCGCACGGGGGTGGAACATTGTTTAAATTATTTATTTGAAAATAGATTCAGACAACTTTAAAATCAATTTCATACTTAATAATAAGAGAATAAGAAGAAATACAGTTAAAAGTAAAGTAAACACGTCTTTATTTAGGCGAAATTAAGCACTGACGGTTTTTCTTCCACCTAAACGTGTATTTTATTGTTACGTTCCTTGCAATTAGCACTGCAATGTTTATAAAATGCGGACAGCAAAATTAAATTTCCAAATTATTTGCAAACAAATTATGTTACCTATAAAGAAGTGAAACCATGATAGAACAATATGCCTATCAAGTTACATCAACCGTATAATGGTAAACACTAAATAACTGTCTTTTTGGCTAAATTGCTGTTGCCATGGTATAGGTAACTGTTGTCAAAATATTTATAAGGACATACCATTTATAACATTTTTACGAGCTTCACGTTCAAAATAATTTTCAGATTTATCGACACAACTGTCCAGAGACTACTGGATTCCGTCCATAAGATCTTGCTAACTGTCTTGTAGTGTAACATCCGCAGATATCTACCTACTACTTGCGGACGCAATCTATTGAGCATGAGACTGTACAGCCAACGCATTAAGTCGTGATCAAAGCCAATGATAAAACCAGTCTTGCAAATCACCCCTCTGTATACAAATATCTGTATTTTAGGCAACTTATACTACTTCTGTGTACGACTGGTAGTCGCGATAGGGGGTAAGTTTTATCACAACTAAATGCGTTGAGTATACATCTACAATCGGTACTGCGTAATACACACTTCCTAATCTCAGTGTATTAGGTTTGATGAATTTATCATTTTGACATTCTTTTTTTATATATAAAATAATTTATATACATTTTTGTAATTTTTTATTATATAACGTGTAAATAAATGTCAAATGACTGTTACCACCTATAGTTCAACTTACTCCCACTAGATGGCGTGTAGAGTGGTGCTCACCCAACGGACAGCCCATGGTGGAGGTGCCAGGTCCTCGTTTACCTCCAACCCCAAGAGCCCTCCTCCATGCACCTGACGAAACAGCTCGGCTCTTTGTCAGTTCATGTGGAAGTACCAAAGCACCGCATTCAAAGACTGAAGATTGCGTTAGTGCCCGAAGAATGGCGTTATGTTTGAAGAAATCGCGGGGAGTCCACGGGCATTGTCGTTCTCTCACATTCCGATCTCGTTGAGTCGATTGTCGGGGAGCAGCGTTCAAAACTCTCGTGCCTCGGGCAAATTGTCAACCACTCTTTACTGATTGTTTGTGTATTTACCTACATAAAGAACATTCCTCGAGCGGTCAGGTGTGCAGTTTAGTGGGTGGATTTCTATACTAGCACCGGACATCCAGTCTAAGCTTTACAAATTCTCTACGTGCTCTTTAAACGAAGGGAATATTATAATTTATGCGACAGAATTATGACGGTAGACATAAGATTATAATAACGACGAAGATCCTTTTGGTTATTCGCATCATCTTTGTGTATTTATTTTATTTTACGACTCAATATGTCATAAAGTAGCTTTTACTATCCGCAGTACACAATTGTATTTTGTATCATTTACATAAAATACATTATCGTTGAAATTAACGCGGTATCTCTACCTACTTGTAGCACGGTATTAATTTGAAAACGCCTCTATTACAGCAATGAGATCTAAGCTACGTTTGTACGTCCTCTCATTACTATTCATCGGTCGTCTTGTATACTATTCGTTATCTAATCATTTTCGCACGTGCTAAACCGTTTATTGCTGATTCAAATAAAACATTCGAATTTTTTTTCAGACGTGTAGGTTAGGTTGAAGTGTAGGTTTTCTTCATTAAGGGGGTTGGATACCATCACTCCAATCAAAAAAGTTTGCCTGAGAAATAACATGGTAGGAAACATTCAATTATAAAATCAGATCATTTCTATAGACATGTAATATTACATGTTTATCTGTCTCTCTTCCATTGATCAAAATTTTGGATTTTCGTTTTGCTTTTGATGTCATAGTTGAGGGAAATTAGTCTTGTACTTGTATCTTAAAACAAAGTATGTATTTACACTGCTGTTGACAAAGTATGTGTGAAATATGAGTAGATTGCGTATATCCTTCGGCTTATCAAAACGCAAGGCACGTTTGTGTTGTTATAACTGGCAACAGGTAGCTGCCCACCTGACAAGGCACGGATATTATAATAATATTGTGTTCATACACTTGTTAGCTGAGGAAGCACATGCATATCGTATGTCATTTGTTGTTTCTCCTTGTAATAAAGGTTTTCTATACACACATACACACTTGTGGACACCTCTTCAGTGCCATCATGTTTGTGTTTGACATATAAACAAGGAATTATTTGTATATAGTTATTTTAATAAATATATTATATAAAGTATAATGAGATCAAGAAATGATCTAAGGTAAAACTGAATATATATTTGATATTACAAAATGTCATATTTTTAAAATGGTGTGGTTGAGGAATGAATGATTTGATCATGATTGAACAAGATGATAGAGGATGGGTATGGATAGATGACGTTGGGAAGTAGAAAGTGACCTAAGTACGGAATCTTCAAAGAATTTTTCTCACCGACTGAGGGAAACCGCGAAAAAAAACAGTCAAGGATGATCGCGGCAATGAACCCAGGACCTCCGAAGGCAAGACCAGGATCCGGAGAATCGTCCCTAACTTGTAAATACTGAAATTCTGCTGAAATTTGAATTTCGGTATCCAAATTCTAATCGTATTTCACAACATGAACATGCCTATGATGTGTTTCCAACTCTTCCCCACATGGCTTGCCAGCCAGCCATGACATCTCCAGTCAGATGGCTACATGCAAATTGATAGCAATCGCTATGCTCCACGTGCTCTTAATTACGCGTCTGTGTAATTAAAACATGGCGGCACGTCGACCAACTGTTTAGACCATGTCGTGTGCTCACCGTCTAGCAAGGTGACTTTCATCCCCTAGCTAGGGGGTGCGCAGCTATATTTAGTCACACTTCGATGCAGGATTTGCCTTTGCGGAAGTCATCTATTCTACACATTTCTCCCTCCAGATTAAATTCTATTTTTCTTCTTTTGAAACGAAGCGAAATGTGTGTTGTTTTTTTGTGGGACGGCTTCAATAAGGAACTAGGAAGTGACCAATATATTATTTCAGTGGTCTGGCGGTTAATGTAATTAAGAAGAATGCGCTATTGATACCTGTATATACACACACCAGATGTGATCTTGGATGAGTTATTATACCACCATGGACCCGTGCTATTCTTTAATGCTTATACACCCACCCTCTGTCAGTTCTTTGATGTGACCGCTGAAGGGAATTGTAAAATCTACACTTTATATATACGATTGCCGTTTGTTATCTGTTATTCCACGCTGATGACCCTGCTAGCTTGTTGCATTATTTTACAACCTTACAGTTATATGACAAGACATCAAATACGGTTCTCTTCTAATATAAAAGTATGTAGGTATTTTGTTATGTGACGCCCTCGCACATGAACAACAAATTGGATTTATATTTAGCAAAAGCCGATATAATTTCCTCTTCGCAAGTGTTATTTTTTTGAATTACGGACGTTCCAGAGCGTAATAAATATGTTCTTCTATCCACCTTGTATAACTTATATTACGTATCTACCATCTCTTCACTGAGTAATGAGTACATTTCCTCATTATAGGTATCCAAGCAAAAGTGTCTTGATATTATTCGATTGTAAACGATGAAATATGATGCCGATATCTTCCCACATCGCAACTTACGTTATTCATCATAAGACAAGGTAGATTTCCATGACAAGTATTCAGCCATAAACAATAACACTTGCTGTGCTCGGTGCATGCAATGCGAAGCAAGAAGGTCAACGCAAATGCTCAAGTATTTATTTACAACAATGCTCTTGATTGGATTAGGTATATGTGAGTTTTATTGCCTGTTTTTTCAGTGTTGTTTAACGTCGCTCTGTTCTGCAACTAGACAAATGGTGCCAGATGCATTATTATTATGAGGAAATGATCAAGAACAGTTCTGTTGCAGAAGCAGGAGACCCGAAGTCCGTATCAATAATTCTTGAGATGAGCGGAAGTCTCTTGAAATTTTATTCTAGTTAATTTGTAAATATCAACACAGATAACAATGACAAACACACTTGTCACCAGCAAACGTTAAAATTTTCATTCATAAAAATCAAATTCAAATTTCATTGGATATTTTGGCGGGAAAAACGGCAGGCAACGAGAATCAGGATTGTGATGTCATTTCCAAGTCTCCAACAATGTGTTACCATGGTGATTTCTTTGTTGCCATGGCAATATAGCAGATTGCAATGTCATTGTCAATTTCCTGTTTTAAAATTGCAAGAAATATATCAATCTTTGTAAATTAATTCCTTTGAAACTATTCATCTCACAACAAAAATAATACCATATGTGTTCAGAAACATCTCAAGTTTCATAAAACAAATATTATTTTGAAATATAATTTTAAGGAGACTTCCCTTCTGCCTTCAATCTTAATTCAATAAAACTATGGTAGCTTCAGTCAATTTGCAATTAAATGTAAATAAAATAGTTTGATTGGACAGTGTGCGACGAAGCATCGAGAAAATTACTTTGGGCCTTTTGCTCTTGAGGTGATGTATAGTAGGAAGGAGGCGGTAGCGACCTATTACTAATAGGCTATTAGTAGGTATAACCTTCCCAGCACTAGCCTCGAGCAGGCAAGAATAAGACACAATGTAAAAGTGTAAATACAATTGATAACAATGCCAAGAGTTAGGGTGGAATGAGTTTGAAGCATGAGAAAGATCTCACAGGTAAAATGCAGTCTGACCGCATCTGTGGTCGGTATAGTGCACTGTTTCGCTAAGGTAAAGGCGTAACAACAGCGCCCAGTGAGTTATAGCGCGGTAGAGATGCGGCAATGCATGACGGGTAGCCGCCCAATAATGAAGACTTGCAAGAGTCGCCGCCAGGGGCGTCCGATACGCTTGAGGAGAGCTTTTGTAGGGAGCGTGCCACAGATCAACAAACACACCACAAGTCCCCTTGCTCTTCATAAGTAGATATGTTTCATTAGAAAGTAGAGACAATGATTGTGATATTCAATGGTGCAGCAGTTTTAAACGATTTTAAAATATGGTATGTACCACAGGAGAAGGGGAATCAGTTGGTGATTAGTTGATGATCAGTATTTTCTACTAGGGTAGTATCTACATGAATAGGCTTAATTTCTTGCATCAATCATGCGTTTTAACAGTTTTCCACTTTAAAATTTCGTAAACCATAGAGCTGGTTTGAGCTTTTTATTGCTTCTAATTGGATGTTTAACAACTCAAAATTCCAAGAACGGAGACTTTCATGTAGATTAAATTGGCATTATCTCCCAAAATATTTTCTTCCACAACACATTTAAACTTCATTTAACTTCATTTAAAATTGCACACGTTTTGAGACATTTTCAAAACACAAAAATCTAACAGATATCGTAATCGCAAAATTCATACATTCTATAAAAACCAAAGTTAAGTTGTGGCGGATTAACTAACCGGATTAACTAACGGAACAGGTTGGGTGAGTGGTTAACGCTCTCAGCTTGTATTCCGGAGGCCCGGGTTCGATTCCCGCGGCCGTCCTTCCTGACTGGGGTTTTTTCGTGGTTTTCCCTCAGTCTTCAGGCAAATGCTGGGAAGGTACCCTACTAATAGGCCACGACCGCCTCCTTCCCACCTTCCATCCTTACCTACTCTTCACCATCATCTCCCGATCATCATCATAATCATCCATCCGTCGCCATTAGCCTCGCTGCAGAACAGTGCGACGTTAAGCCCCAGACAAAAAAAAAAAAAAAAAAACTAACCGGTCAATGCGTTTGAAAAGAAACAACATTGCAATGTTTTAATGTTAATTACACAATATCGTGTACTGTGACTCATAGATGTACATAGATTTAACTAGCTACCTTTATTATTTTATTTTCAAGTGAAATACAAACTGTTACCAAACTAAACCGATAACGACTAATATAATTGACATCGACTCCCCAATCTTCCATTGATGACCCACAGAGTTCTTCGAATCCTCCTTCACTTTGCGTCCAGTCGGTGCATTTGCATCCTCATGTTTATTCACATGGTCAACCCCACACGCCGGCTTATCCGCATACATTTTCCTATTATTACACTTATCCGTCTTGCAGACACATTTACAAATCAACTTGGCGTCCTTCTCCCGGGTATTGGGCCTAGTTTCACATCCCAACTCCTTCTTATGAATAGCACAGTCTCGAACAACTCTCACATCGATATCTTCTGCTTCGTCGGTGTATTGTGTGATGAGACTGATGCATAGCTTGCCATCTGTGCATGGCACTGGAGTGGAGTGTATTTTGGCTTGGCCTGCTGAGCGGCATGGTTGCAATGGATTGTCTATGGGACTATGGCGAGATGCATTGTTGTCATACGTTCCATCGTCGCCCTGATGACAAAGTGGAGAGTTAGTTTGCGCATAAAGGAAATAAAATAATGGTCAGTTTTTCAACGCTATGCTAATTTTTAAATAGTTGTTAATGACTGCCTTGTCATCAACCAATTAGGTACCTACATTTCTCGCATGACCACTTATAACATGGGTTTTTCAATGCTCTGCTAAATTTTAAACAGTTGATTACGACTATTGCTATGGCAACAACCAATGCCATTCCTTAAATGATCATTTAAATTTAGCTTCCTACTTGTTTTCAATGCATAGCATTGAAAAACCGGACCTTCAACTAAGTTAAACTAACTAGTAGTTTTCACAGAGGTTTTAAAAACCGGCTATATACATTTGTTAAATAGCAAAAAAGATAAACTATTCCGGCTTCCTGAACTTCAAAATCTGTTAAAACGCATACACCAAAAAATGGAACCATTTCTGTAGATTCTATTCCCCTTCTCTCGCCAGATGAAAGATATAATTTGAAACTAAACTCACCCATGCATCAATACACTGGTAACAGCTGAACTCATCAACTGCAACACTCTGATATGCAAGCACGCAAATTATTACTAAATGGTACACTGCCATTTAGGTTGTTTTAAATTCTTCACTGAGCTCGTTTTAGGAACTATGGGAAAATGCAAGTGGGAACTTGCTGGTTCATTGTTGGAATTGTTTTCGTGTATAGATGGCCGTGACCATGGCAATGTGTATTGTACTTCCACAGCCTTCTTGAAGCACTGTGCGTTCATATCACTAACCAATGACATAACACCTCCCTTAGCACCACTAGCGAGAGAAATCTGCATCGTTGTCAGGAGAAGATCTTTAATTGTTCATCCCGTGACCTAGCAGCCGATGAAATGTCAACAAATATCTCAAAAAGCTTGAGGAACAGCGCAAATTCATAGCTTCATGATTCAGTATTTTTTTACACTTCATTACAATTTTCATAGCGAAATAACTTGTGATACACATTTATAAATATTATGAATTGATAAATGCATAATGTTTGCAAAAACATAACATAACTGCATAACCTTTGACGCACGCCAAATTAAAGAAAGATTCACAAAACAACAATATTTTTATTGGAATTTTAAGCCAAATGTAATTTCTCAAACTGACAGGGAGAAGATAATGCTCAAAAGCAGTGCGATGAATGTCATGATCTGTTGACTTCCGGTTGAAGAGGCTGTTCCCGGTTGAGATGTGGTCTTGGCTTTCGAATTCTCATGCGCATTCGCCTTATCATCGCCACAAGCAGACTTATCAATGTACATTCTTCCATCATTGCATTTGTCAGACTCGCAGTAGCAAGTGCAAGCTTTCTTGACGCTGGTACTTCCCGGGGAAAATGCTTTACAACCTGCAGAACCATCTTTGCATTCTCTCGTGACCAGTACATCAATGCCTGCCAAAGGTGGCTCATAAGTAAATATTACACTGGTGCAAGATTTGCTCTCGCCGCAGTTTATTGGATCTATCGATATTTTATCTTCGCCCTGTTTACGGCAAGGTTCGAAAGATTTTTGAAATCTGGAAGGGTTTTTGTCATATGATCCATTGGGAGCCTAAAGTTGAATAGAAACACAAAAATTAGTGCTTGTATTTGGCATCATCTAAAAATTAGATGGAAGATTCACATAATAGACCATTTAAATATTATCTCGGTGGCTCTGCTTTCTAAGAAAAATCATATGCTGTATTATTTCAAGACACCTTAGTCCCTGTTTTACCTATTGTTGAAACAGGGACTAAGGTGTCTGGAAATCAAACTGCATATGATTTCGTAGAAAGCAGAGCCACCGAGATAATATTTAAAATGGTCTATTTATAGTAGGTACTCTTGATTACATCATAGGTACATCATAGAGGCAATGCGGAAATGCAAACCCTTTCTATTGGCTAGAAGCAAGGAGGTACTTAAAGTTCGCTGAAGAAAAGCTAATTTTTGTAACTTTTGTGTTGAGCTTGCCACGTGATCATGAATTCTTTTAAGAAAATTCCAGTGACTAACTACAGAATTTTGACCAACTATATAACCTATTTAGGATGTGATAAAGATGAATTATTCACCCAAGCATCGACACACTCATAGCACAACAATAATTCAGCTAGAATCTGTTGGTATGACAGAGAACAAAGCACAACTGTAAACAACTTGAGATCCATTTCTTATGAAATGTATTATATCTTTGATTGAACCACTAGGTTTGTTCGTCGGGGTGTTCTAACCTGCTCGGAGCAGGCGGAAGTACGTCACTGAATATGT
This sequence comes from Leuctra nigra, assembly GCA_934045905.1. Taxonomy (NCBI): domain Eukaryota; kingdom Metazoa; phylum Arthropoda; class Insecta; order Plecoptera; family Leuctridae; genus Leuctra; species Leuctra nigra. The sequence goes on from OW203761.1 coordinate 43,543,492, forward strand.
TAGGTGCATGAATTACGAATCTAAACTCGACGGATAGGTATAAGTAAACTTTTCCGTGACGACTTCCGGTATGTTCCGAACAGGTTAGAACACCCTGACGAACAGACCTACTTAAACTCTGTGCGAATTAATTAAATTGTTACTAAATTAATTCCGGTACTAAATTAATTCCGGTATCAACAACGTCAAATTATTTTGTTTACGATTCATTGTTGAAATAATTTTGTTTCATGTAGGCCGAGATCATGGCAAGGTTGATACTTTCACAGCCTATTTTGATGTTTTCTTATCATTTGAACTAATGGCGTTTTCCACTGGCCGCACAAGTTCTGCACTCAGTTTGAAATTTGCATTGAGTTTTGTATGGTGACGTCATTTCAGTGCAGCTATAGTGTGGCCAGTGGAAAACGCCATAAAATAACAATGTAAAACGCCAAGAACCCTATTTCTGAAATACCTAAATGAGAGTGAATAATATGAGAAAAACAGCAAGAAAATTGTTATTAACTAATAAGAATCCTGCTGAGTTAAGGGGGTATACCCCTCCCTCCGATTCTATTTGTTGGCATAGATTTTCTCAATTTTTATTTCTTTTCTCATCACTCTATTTTTCAGGAATAGGTCTCCAGTATTCTAGAAAGGGGCGGAGCGTGAGACATGTGGTGTTCGGACTTCCTTCTAACTATTCTAAATCTTCTAACTTTGAACTGAATCTTTTTAAATATATTTATTTATGTCGTATTCATAATAAATTTTCTGACCTCAGTGGTGCTACGCTAGGGGAGGGGACGGGTAGGTCTTTAGATGAAGGGAAGGTTGTAAAGTGGAAGGATGTGTGTGATGGTCTGTTAGTAAGGACTCGACATCCATATATTTCCGTCTTGACTGAGGAAATCACGAGAAAGCTTCAGTCAGGAATATCGGCTGCGGGAATCGAACCCGTGTTGTCGGGTCACCAACTCTCTCGGAAAGATAACAGCACAACGATGTTTCCCCAGGTATTTTCTGACACCACTTACGTCTGTAATGACAAGAATTAGAACGTTATTTGAATAAGACACGCATCTGCCACCAAATGTAGTGAGGTGATTGTAAAATGAAGGACATTGCTTTGATTGACCTTTTGTCCTGGGATCAATGAACTCTTGGAACTTGACACTTAAAATCAGCGACGAAAAGTGTTATACAGCATCATGATTCCATTTCAATACAATAAAATGTAAATGTAAACAAATATCTCGAAAATTAAGTTGAAATGAAGCCTTCTAATTTTTAACGTCAATTTGAGCGATTTAACGGGTTGCAATTTTTCAATAATTCGGAGACTGATATGAGATTTCACCTTGATCAGAGATATGGTATGACCTGTGGATAAGGAAAGGGTAGTGAAAAACATGTTAGTATTTCTATCACGAGAGAAGTGATAATTAAATCTACATGAATATCAGACTCTTTTTCTTATGTTTATTCAGTAAACCTATGGACTTCTGAAACTTTCACAACGTGTAGGACCCAACAAATGTGAGGACTTATGTAAATTCTAGTCCGCTCCTCTCGCAGTACAGATACCAAGTGGAATGGAAAAGTTGAAAGGTGATCGGTCGAAGTGCAATTTCAGAACATAAAGTATAATTTAATGAAGAAATTCTCGAATCTTTTCTTTATTCTGTAGCTTCTGCCAAACCTGGTGTGCGATCATATAATAATGACAAATTTGTTCTCGCGTGACAATCTTCACATCTCCATGTTATTCACGACCTAGTCGGGTGAGACGATAAACTTTTCACTGCGACAACATATTATATGACCCCACCCCTGTATCCATTGTCTTCTGAAGTATAACACATTGGCCAGTTAAACTGTTCGACTCGGAAGCTGGAACCCTGTCACGTGTCTGTTGAACGATCCTCGACAGGTGACCGCTCATCTTCTCACTAATGGCGAGGGCGCCATCCCCACGCGTGCCATATGCGTTATCCCCCGATCACTCCAACCCCCACCTCTCACACAACAAGAGTAATGGCCACCAGACTAATTAGACCAGACCCAGAGACCATATATTATTGCAATGAAACCCGCGTGGGTATTAATTAAACCTGTGACTTGCCGTTAATTCTCTTAACCGAATTAACCGAATCGAATTTCGAATAACATGGGGATGTATGCTAATCAAAAGTGTATTTAAATAAATCGAGTGAATCGAACGTTTGTCGGTTGTCATTGATTCCACCGCCTTCCAGATGTCTTCGTTTGAAGATACGTGCCGTGCTATTGATTGAAAACACACCGCAACCGACACCATGTCATTAGCAGGCGGTGAGGAATTCATTAGACCTGTTTTTCTGTAAACTACCTGGATCATGGCTGATTGCCTTGCGTCTGACATCTTTGTTTAACGGCGCACTGTTATTCAACCAGCTCGAGGAGGAATTTCTAACATTTCTCTACATATCGATACTAAAAGCGGTTGAATCCACACGAAAAGGCTATAACCTTTGGATATTTATGCTTTTTACATGGCAGAAAGCTCAACCAAACGAATAGATTTTGAAAACACTTACTTTCCAAAGAAATTGAGCCTTTTTGGGTCGATTCTTATGTAGAAGTGCTCAATTATTTTCATGTAACCATTAATTAAACCTAAGGATTCGGAAGTCCAAATAATTTTTTTTTAACTTCAAAAAGGTGGTGTCATTTGATGACAAAGTTCACTATCCTACCTACTGTTGGTTACTTTATTTTTCTACTTTATTTGCAAGATTTTTTTCTTTCCTATTAATTTCTGATAATATGCATTATTACTATTCAAGCAAATACGAAAGTGAAAAAATAACTTATTGCATTAATTCACTCTGGTTCGTGATTAAATTCGGAAATGTAAATGTATTGTCCCGGGATTCAAACCAACAACCAACAATCTCTAGATTGGTCATCAAAACACCATCCACCGTCCAATTACCTAATTCGAACGGAATAAATACTTCTGTATCTTCATGTTCACCCTTGTTTACTTTATATCCTAATATGAAGCTATCAGAGAAGATCGACAGATGTCGTAACCGTGAACCACATGGCCCTCCTTGTCAGTGGTCATATCGAGGACTATTATTGGTCCCTAGGGACGTGACAGGTCCCCGGGAGAGTCGTAACCTTGCATCATTACAAGTGGCAGACGTAGACACTAATTGAGCCGTCGCCATTTTAGTTCCACAGCCTTCTGATGGGTGCTGGAACGAATTATTGCTTCGCAGAAACTTGGAAGGCAGTGAAGGATAAAATTAATAAAAGTTATTATATGATTTTGATCGCAGTTCTATTTGCTGACTAAGCATGTTCGAGAAAACAAAGAATACGGTTACACTCTGGTCCGAATTCAAAAACGAAAATCAAATAATTTCGGTCTGGAATCATTTCACGGCCTTAAGGATAACATTGATCTGATCAATACGATCTCTGATCTGATCTCGAAATTTGATCTGATTGATCTGATTGATTTCGGTTTATAATCATATTCATTTATTCATTTCATTTGATTTTATGTTATAAAATAATGGTCTTAGTGGCTATTATGGAACTTGAGTAATGGTGGATTTTTAGGGCTCCATCAAAAACTCCCACACTATCTAAGGTATAAACTGTAACATTTTTTTCCTTTTTTACATACTAAATTTTAATATTCTTATTTTTAATGTGATTAAAATGACTGTAATAAAATTTATTTTAAATAATCCTAAATCAGTTGCAATTGCCATGGCGAATAGTTTCAATTGTGAGTGGGTTTCCATATATTAAATATATTTAAGTAAATAAATTGTTTCAAATTACAACACAGTACCTACAGGTAGTACAATAGTACAGGCAGCTATCCACTTCTTAAAATTTTACCAACTTTTTTCTAAATCAAACATCTTTGAACTTTTGAAAATTATACGAATGGTTCCCACGAATTTTACTATGTTTAGTGACGAACCGTTGTTCAAAGCTTTATTAAATTTTTGTATTTTGTTCATAGAGACCCATTTCTTGGCGGCATCAAAATTTTCACTAAATTATTCTGTAATTATGTCTAGGTAGAATAAGCCTAATTACGAATAATTTATATTTGATATCGCCATAATGCAACATAAAAGTTAGGTTATAGACCATAGCTATCTGTGATACTTCTCCCTCACATTCTTTTTACGAACATGATTTGAACCAAGTCTCAAACAACTTCTAGAGTTAAGACAAGACACACGATCAGACGATCCAAGGTTCCCGGTAGCTTCATCTGACCCATGATTGCGTCATGGTAGCAGCCATGGTAACATGGTAGCAGTCAAGTGTCAGATGGTCGACTGCGATATGTCCACCGAGCACCATGGAGATGGGGGGGGGGGAAAAGAAAATAAAACAACATTTTCGTGGTTCCTTTCAGACTCCTGGGGTCGTTGAGAGGTATTGCTAATGGGAGAAAGGTCAAAGGTTGCAGTTAAAGTGCAGATAAACAAGTGCCACTTTCTCGATGTCAGTAGACACGGGCGAAAATGTTAGGTTCGTAATGCATTACCTGTTTGGTAAAATGCATGATGCACCGAGACAATACTACATGGATGGTCGCCAAAACTTGCATAATCTGTAGTGAAATTCGAAGAAGAATATTTCGTAACCATGGTATTAGGAATAGGGTCGATGTTGCATTTCCTCAAATCGATTTTGGTAGCGAGACAAAATGTTACAAGATGCACACAAGATAAAATCTGGATACAATAAATGAGATTGTAAAAGAAAGCTTTTATAGTATTTTAACCAGCATAGAATTGGCGATGGTTACATTTCAATGACTATAAGTTGAAAAACGCTCTGTGTAACGCGTTGATAAGCGAGCCTGCGTATTGCATGCGAATAAATATTCGTGTGAAAGTTGCTGCTCTAGACCTTGTAGAAGCGAGGAAGAGAATGTATGAGTCAAAAATCAGTGATATTCTATTTGCATTTCCTTTATTTGAATAAAATTGACAAATATTTAAAAACAAGCAGAAACAGTCACACACCATCTAGAACCTATTTTCATATATGTCTGGAAATTGAGAAAAACACCTAAAATGTTAATGAAGTTGGAACCATGTCAAACGGTCCATTTTTAATTTTCACCCAATGACAGGATCTTGTTCAAAATCTATAAATCTCTTATAACATTAGTGTGATTGCAAAATTTTAGATCGATTGGTTGCACGGTGTTACCTGACCTGATTAACATTGGTGGACGAAAATTTGGAAAGAATTGAGAATGGAACACCCAAAATTTACCTAATCCTTCAATTTATATTGAAATAATATTTACATATTATACATAATTTATTTTCTTCACACTTTTTACTTACTTCCCCTGTTGTTGTGCTTTTATTTATTAGGTAAAATTATGTCTTGATATTTGGCCTTGATTCGGACTTCGAATCACTAGCGATCCCACAGATAAGCCAATTAATGGCTTTGTGGCCCTTGAGGCGAACTGTGAATATTTTGTGTGTGTTTGCTTCAATAAAATTTATACTACTACTATCCTGCACATCCTCCAACAGGAGTTGATCATCTCAAAACACGTGGTCCTCCCCCTCCCCCTCGCTATCGGGAAGTAATCTAGAAGACATCTCACGTGTCTAGCAAGTGTACCTCCCCCTCCCCCGCGAGACAGACACTAGGAAGTGAAGTGCAGGAAGATCAGGAAGCATCCGTCTCGCCAGCTGCTCCTTAGGGATGCTGGTGACTGATGCTCGCGAGATGATCGCATACCTCACGTTGCAATCGGCCTGGTGCAGTGGTTAGAACGGAAGAGGTTTTTCTGACGTTCAAGTGCATCTGGCGTATAGAGATGCGAATGCACTGATTCGGTACGTCGGGGAAGGAATGGAATCTATGCAAAAACGGGTTCTTTTAATTGGATAATTTGCGTTTTTACAGCTGTCGATGTTGGCAAAAAATGCACCGAAAGGAAAAAATAATCACGGTATTCGTTCTATAAAATAAATTATTTGTAAATATTCTGACCTATTAGAAGTACTAAAGTGATTGTGTGGGGAAAAAAATTGCAAATAAGGACATTATTAAAAAATAAATACAGTTTTTTGAAAATAGTTACATGATAGAGAAACTGTATATTTACTGTGGTTACACATAAATTTGACTCTCAAATTTCTAAAGATACTACTTAATATCTTTACAAATGTGAGAAAACTTTTTGTCAAAATTTTTGTCAAATTTGACAAAATTAAAATACCTGTTTTTAGGACCGAACTTTCAATACTCTGCCAAAGTCTCAATTAGCTGTTGACAGTCAGTTAGTACAAAACTCTGTCTTTCAGTTGGTTGTTGCCATGACAATACAGTCCTAATCAACCTTTTAAAAGTTAGCAGAGTATTGAAAGACTGGCCCTTAAATACCTTGTTAAAGTGTTGATTAACTAACATACTGTTAAAGTGGTCTTTCCTATAGTTACCGGTGGTCTTTCCAGGTTTTTTCTTAGTATGTAATTGGTTGTTGCCATGAGAGTATTGAAAATGATGAAATTCATCCATTACTGTTTTTCAGTTTCATGTAATTTGCATATGTATCGTTATACAAAGCCATATTGACTTTCACTTTCCCTGTTAACCGTTAAAAGGTTGGATATTTGATTTACAATTCCCTACATGAAACGAAACATTTTTATTACACTCTCAGTACCTCGATCTGTGTAGTTTATTGCGACGACAATGTACTGGTGGAGTCAAGTGAGCGTCGTATCGTCTCGAAGCTTGTGTAAATCGTCATTTATGTGCCGAGACGTCATAATAATGGCACCGGCGCGACTGAGGCGGCGCACTGAATCGTGTCACGTGATCGGGGCGTTTAACGCTTGTCTGGGAGACTCGTAAAACGCGTCAGTCATTTGGGAGACAGGTCGTGTGTGACTCCCTGCATGAATAGCTTTGTGTTGGAGTGGAGTTAGGGGTACTTGAAGCAGGGTTACACTATGTGGTTATAAACTAGGAAAATGCTCGATAACGCGTTTATAAGCGAGTCGTTTGGGTCTTAGGTATATGATGTGTATGAGTTGTTACTCAATACGCTCTGCAGAAAAAGGAAAACGCATTAGTGTGTGTTTATTCTATTGATAAATTAATTTTGACATTTTCCAAAAAAGCTTAAAATGTCAATAACTCTTGAAGATTTTGACTGATTTGGCTGAAAATGTGTAAAAATTGATTTAATGTGAATCTTGATAAGCTAGCAAAATTTAGATTCGATCGCAACATTTTTTAATTTTCAGCTAAGATTTTTTTTTACTTCAGAGGATTTTAGCTTAGGTACACCCGTAGTCAGAAGAATCGACGGTAAACGGCTAAGTTGGAGCTTGAATTACCATGAATTTTGTTGAATGAAGAAATAATTATTACGTATTAGATGGTTAGCTCCACATCAAATGCTTGCCATCTCCGCTTACCTTTGCGTTGTCGTCTGGATAATCAAGTTTTGGATAATTACTTATAAATTGGCAAACGATTTATGAGTCCTCATGTGTACCATGTAGTACTTCAAGCCTCTACAGGGGGCCAGTGCCGTTTTGTGCCGTTTCTAGAAATAAAACGCTTCGTTGATAGAAAACTGCTTTTGTGTAGAAGTTATTACTGAATTCCTCGTCCTCATACGCGACAGTCTTCACTCTTCTGTTATTGCCTATCAGTGGGCGCGGTTGTGACGTCACTCCACGCGACATCGAGTTAGTTTATTGATCGCATTCAATGAATCAATCAATCAGAGTGATTATCATTGAAACGTTGGGTGTGTTTTTACCCTGAGTTATCGGCAGATGAAAACTTTACGATCTGATCATAAAAGTGTTTTTCTCGGTAGAAGTCCATTATTCTCCTCTGCGCATGACTAAGAGCAGCCATTAGCATGTGACGTGGAGGACACGTCACGCGATGTTCTAATGGGAACAACTCGAGAACAACCAGATTGTGAACATTACAACAAATAAGAAGTAATGCAATCTAAGTAATCTCAAAATATTCAGAAAATGCAGTTTAGTTACACAATCACAAAATTTAAAGACATTATGCCTACAGGGAACTTCAACATGACGTCACAGCTGACCAAAATCTCACTGGGGGACAGGTGCTTTCAGTATGTAAGTATAATAATATGTAATCATTATTTTTCTTCATTTAATTTCTATATTTTCTTTGATACCATTTTTGTTTTTTCGTTTTATAGTAACTTTCATTCATAACGTTATTTCAAATACGATTAATCTATTGAAAAATTACCTGTCCCCCAGCAAAATCAAGATTGAAGTATGTTACCATAGCAACCAAGTTAATGCAACAACCCTATTGTTTCAATAACTAGGAAGACGCTCAGTGTAACGCGTTGATGAGCGAGCACGGGTAAGTGCAAATTCTCGAACCGGAAATGCGTACACAACGCACAGAAAATATATACATCCATATTGAATTGAATTGATTATGATATCAACTTAAAAGTATATGCTTTTCATCGAAACTTTAAAATAAAAAAAATAAAACTAATAACTTATTCCAAGCTATGAAATTATTTTCATTGAACTGTTCTGAATTCACGTCCATAGCCCTATTTTGTTAACAATTGCATTGGAAAAAGATATTGATAAAAATCGATTAAAAAACTCTTCAAGGTCAAACTCACTACCCAGCCGTCTTAATCAACGAACAAAATGTATAGGTGCAATTTTCAATCTTTGACAAGTGTTATTATGCAAGTTGGGCATTTACTCATCGTCTCCTTGCTTTAGATTTGGACCACGACGACGGCGATTATCTCACACTCCTGACTTCCGCCTCAACCTCTGCACTTGCTTACATCCGGCTCGCTGTATCCCTTACATCCTCTCCAACAACCTCCTTGGCATTCGACATCACACTTTTAATTTTTAAATGGCTTGGAAACGATCATTCAATCAAATTCAGTTATGTGCGACCCAAAACTCGCATGATAAATAAATATTCTAGGAAAACGCTCAGTGTTGCGCGTTGCGTTGATGAGCGAGCCGTCGTACGTTGCATCCGATTTGATATGCGTTTGCAAGTATCAGCTGCTCTACAGGTCTTGGAGGCAGAGATGAAAATTTAGTATATATTTTGCAAATATTCAAGATTAAAGAATAAAATGTCCTTAAAATGGCAAAAAAATTTAAAATAAGAACAGATTAGTCTTCAAATTGACCATGCGAAGTTATAAGTTGGTCGGTCAATTGGTTCTAGTTTAACTTCATAAATCACATAATAAATGTATTAATCACATGATCATGTTCAAAAACGATCCCTGAGAGCTCATAGAATACACAAGTACGCGTGAAAAATTTCAGATCGATTGGTTGAACGGTTTCACCTGGGCAGTGAACCAAAAAAAACACACACACAGAGAAAGTGCCATAAGAGTACCGTGGTGACTCTCGCTACGCTCGCACAATTGTTATATTCTTGTATAAAACACTGAAGAAGTAGCAGTGCAATTGGACTGTTTTGACGGAGATTCTACACTCTCTGCTTCGTTTGAGCCGCAGTTCCGGTTTGAACAAGTGTCAGTCTAGCCGCTCTCTTCCTGTCTGCTATGTGAAAGATGCTCAGACTCCCACAGGATCCTCCCGCACAAGTGCTCTACAATTGCCGTGACGTCTCAGCATCCTAAAGGATCTCCTCTCTCACGCAAGTGACTGCAATGCCGAGATATCTCATCTCGAACCTCGACACTTCGCCTTGCATGCGAGGCTGCGCTGGAGCCTTGATCTTTCAATACAACTCATGCAGGTACTTAGCATGATACAGATCTGGGCTTTATCAATCACTAATCACGTTCACGAATGTAGCGTCTCTAATTCAGAGAAAATGCAACACTCCGCCTTTATTTTTCGCAATAAGTAGGTCGTAATTTGTTCTATACAAAAATACGTACTTATTTCACTTTTACTTTTTATACACTTGTGTCCCTTTAATATTGATTTTGTGACGTTTAAGTAAATCTCATGCCATTCTAATAGAATTTATGATAATTAATTAACTAAATCAATTAATTAAATTTATCTGTTACAGTCTCATTTAAAAATTGTCACGAGAATAGTTATAAATTAAAAACAGATCTAGTGGAGCGGTCGCTCCACCCAGCCAAGTCGTACTATACACTCACACTCACTCAACATACCGTAATTGCCTAATAAACTGAGGAGCAGACCAACCACTTTTACTGTAAGCAACAACATAGCATTTTCGGCCTACTGGATCATAAAATTGGAAAATCTCACATTGTTGTGAAATATCTTAATTTCGAGCTATGGCCCACCCCACCCCATATACCAAATTTTGGAACAATAGGTTATGCCATTTGCGAGCTAGAGGGCCGTGAAAACAGTGAAATTACATCACTTTCATCTTCTTCTTCTTCTTCTTCTTCTTCTTCTTCTTCTTCTTCTTCTTCTTCTTCTTCTTCTTCTTCTTCTTCTTCTTCAGATGATGATTCAGATATCAGGAAACACCGCTATCACCGCCACAGCCTAAACGGCTGAGCCGATCGATCTGAAATTTTTACCACATGTGCACTTTTGGCGTCTGAGGTGCCTTTTTATAAAACCAACCGGAAGCCGCCATTTTGAAACCGGAAGTGGCATCATATCTCGAAAATGGCTAGACCGATCGGAATGAAACTAGCACCAATCGATTCAGACGGTTCTCTATATGAAATATCAATAGTAAAACTAAAGTTGTCTAATTACTGAAACCGGAAATGACGTCATAGTTATGCGAAATCTGCGAAAATTCACTTCTCTGTTATATAAAAACCTATTAATATCTATTCAGAAGGCTTATAATGATACATACCATTTATAGAAATAAATTCTAGGTGGCAGTTATTTCAGCCGCCATATTGAAATCCGGAAGTGATGCCATATCTTGAAAACGGCTGGACCGATTGGAACGATGCTTTCGCAATTCTTCATGGAATATCCCTTTAAGCTTATATTTAGAACCAAACAAAACTTTTTTTAGTAACCAATTCGTAAATGGCGTTTTTTTTTTCAATGAATTAGTCATTCTCATTGTTGCTCCGATATGTCTTACAAGTTGTGTTAATAAACTAAAAAAATAAGTGATATCCCCATAAAAAAACACTCCGTGTAAAAATACCAGCCAAGTCTCTTCAACTATAAAAAAAATAGAAGAAATCTAAAAATTCAGCACTGAAAAGGAGTGATATCGAAAAATGGGCCAAGTCAAAACTTAATTTTAAAAACTAAAATATACTTGGCGCATCGTTTTTTACGGCATTATAGGGTAGATAGATTTTATGTACATCACACATCTGGCCTATACTTCTAAACGATCTATATGCACGATGCGCCAAGTATATTTTGGTTTTTAAAATTAAGTTTTGACTTGGCCCATTTTTTGATATCACTCCTTTTCAGTGCTGAATTTTTAGATTTCTTCTATTTTTTTATAGTTGAAGAGACTTGGCTGGTATTTTTACACGGAGTGTTTTTTTATGGGGTTTAATTTACAATTAACATCTTAAAAGAAACAATTAGATCACCGACTTGACCTATCAAAATCCTTGATCAAGAGTTGACCTGTTTTATCATCTGGAGACTTTATCAATTATTAAATATTCATGGATTGTATCGATAAATCTTGCATCGCACCCTCGCCACTGAATTAACTACGGTGATTTTGCAAGAATGTTGTGATTTTTCTCCATCGATTTGATATCATAAATCAGTTGCGTGACCTTCCATTCCTGATCTCTGCACTTACTGATCGCAAGGTGCGAAGTACACGCCCACTCCGAGTCACACGGTAAAGCACAGGTGTGAAATGCAGGCAGTAAATTCATCCAAGTTATAATAATTGTCGGCCACTTTACTTGTATCTGTGAAAAACTATTCTCATCAGAAGAGCATGTTTATTGTTGTTGGTAGAATGTCGGATTCTTTGATGAAATGTAAAATAACTTTCTTTTCGTCGGTTAAAAGCTTTGATACTTTCAATGCACTTTCTATACCTTCGAAGTGCTTAGTCGATTTTATCCCAGATCCATTAAATATCAAATTTAATAGTGATTTTTCTAAATTGAAACTTACTTTAACAAAATTATAATAAAATTCGTAAACTAGTAACGTTATAAAGATGTCTGAAAGGTTTTGCCTTCAACAAAACAGTTCAATTGAGACTGTCACTCAATTCGTAGAGAGTTTTACAGTTTAATTTTATTGAAACACAACATTTCCAGAAGCATAAAATATTGCAAATTGAGGCACTATTTTATTATTTTCTCAATATTTTTGTAAAAACATATTTTATATTTTGCAAAGTCGTTTAAAAAAATAGAACATTTAGCAGCTGTATAAAATACATTAAAAGTTTGATTACTGAACATGAAGACCGATCAAACTACTTACACAAGACGACTTAAAATTCGAGCAACTATCATCCACCCCAGCATCCTCATGAAGTCCCTCTCCTCGCCTGTCACTCCCCATTTCCCGGGTCATCTCCCCCTCCCCCTCCCCCCGGATGGCGCGTGACCCCGAGATGAACCCCCTCGCCAGATGATCCACTCCTGAGGGAACACGGCTCACCGGCGCGCCGCGACTTCCTGTTCGTCGTCGACATGTGATCGGCGATGTGGAGGTGATGCGGGTTGAACGGCGATGATTCCCACAGTCATGATCACGTCGTGCGGGCAATTGATTCCAATAACACCCCCTGAGATCACTAATTACTAATAACAGAGTTTCTCTTTGTGAGAAAACATCTGTACTCAATTTTCAACAATATAGACATCTAAATTTAATTAGAAAGTGCGGGGTTGCAACACTGTAATCCAACAGCGTATTAAGAATACTGACGACTCCATATTTCCTCTTTGTACACTTGGCACAACTAAAGATGATCGCTCAATAAATCTGATTGACTGAAAAATGTTAGATCGCACCATCAGAAGTCAGTCCAAGCGATCGAGTTGGCAAAGTTAATAACACTCATTGATTGTTATGGAACAAGCAAGACCAGCAGTGATACAAATTTGTTCACCAATCGTTTTTTATTTGGTTAAATGTGCCTACTTTCTCCCATGAGAAAAGAGAATAGAATGTAGATGGACCCCATTTCTTCAGGAATGTCGTAAAAGTTCACAATAAAATCCTGGTAGAGCTTTTGCTTCTCAATTAGTGAACTTTTGACAACTTTAAAAGCTATTAAAAAGCATCCATTTCCAAAGATATGGCGCTCATGTAGCTTCCATGTAGCCCTTCCCTTCCATGTAGTTCCCTTCCCTTCGTTCATGGAATAGAAATCAATTTTCCATTGCATTAGGTAAAGGCAATAAAAAGTAACCCTCTTTGAGAATACAAAAATTACTCTTTCGCAGTAGCCATATTGCTAAAACGATTATAAACATATTTTTATGGCACTCTACAACAACATGTGCTGTTTTATTAGTAGACTCATCTAAAACAATGATTATATTTGTTGACAATCCCCTGAGTAGTATATTGAAGGGTAATCATTATAATGTTTTCATTTCGTTTGAAAATAAACAAAGTCAAGTACTTCCCTCTGCAGCCGGTCTTTTGAATCACTCGGGTCGTAAACATTATCTCTGGGGGTCACTCCCAGAGGTGCTGTTAATGCATCACGTGTTTGGGGGGCGCCGGCGTCTGGCGTCTAAACACACAGACGCGTTGACAGCGAGCACGTGTGACATGAAGTGGCGGCTGAGTTTATGAAGTGCTTGCTGGAGTTGACACTGGCGGTGATTGTGAGAGGATCTTTGACAGTTCTCAATCAAGCGAGGTAACATAAGACTTCTTAGATCCTACCCCTTGTAGCTGGTGCTCGATGAAGATATGAACACTTGGCACAACTAAAAGTGATCGCTCAATAGATCTGACTGACTGAAAATTTTTAGATCGCATCATAAATAGTTAGTTCAAGCGATCTCCAATTGTCTCTCTATAGCAGGTGACCTCTTATTTCAATGAATATGACCAGCAGTCATTCAAATTTGAGCAACGATCACATTTTTTACCTTGCTTGTCAGTTTCTACATATAAGATGTCATCAAGACTTTTGAACGTATATACTTAAAATGATAAGTATATAAACTATACAAAGATCATGATCGTTTTTGTGGTATTAACGTCGCACTGTTCAGCAGCTATAGAATTACGATGATCATAGAGATGATGATGAAGAATAGAGAAGGATGGACGGTGGAAGGCAATGGTCGTGGCCTATAGTAGGGAACCTTGTCAGCATTTGTCTCTCGACTGAGGAAAACGGAAAACGGAAAACGAAATGACGGAAGAGTGAAATGAACCCCTGGACCTTCCGAGAGTAATTCGAGGTCGTTACCTCTGACATGAGCCAACGAGGTACTAAGCGCCATGGATGCTACTTCCTATAGGCGCCGGGGTGCTACTTGCTATAGGCGCCGGCTGCTACAAGCGCCAGGATGCTTGCTATAGGCGCCGGGTGCTACTTGCTTAGGCGCCGGGGTGCTACAAGCGCCAGGATGCTTGCTATAGGCGCCGGGTGCTACTTGCTTAGGCGCCGGGGTGCTACAAGCGCCAGGATGCTTGCTATAGGCGCCGGGGTGCTACTTGCTATAGGCGCCGGCTGCTACAAGCGCCAGGATGCTTGCTATAGGCGCCGGGTGCTACTTGCTTAGGCGCCGGGGTGCTACAAGCGCCAGGATGCTTGCTATAGGCGCCGGGGTGCTACAAGCACCAGGATGCTTGCTATAGGCGCCGGGGTGCTACTTGCTACAGGCGCCGGGGTGCTACAAGCACCAGGATGCTTGCTATAGGCGCCGGGGTGCTACTTGCTACAGGCGCCTGGGTGCTACAAGCACCAGGATGCTTGCTATGGGCGCCGGGGTGCTACTTGCTACAGGCGCCGGGGTGCTACAAGTGCCAGGATGCTTGCTATAGGCGCCGGGGTGCTACTTGCTACAGGCGCCGGGGTACGACAAGTGCCAGGATGGTTATGAGGAAGAAAGTCATCGCGTGAACGTAATCACGCCATCACATCGGCCCGCAGTGTTTCGTGGGTCGCGTTTAATAAATGATAATAGAACGCTGCGGTTTCTGCGAAAGTTTATAAGAAACTATAAAAACGTAATGATGTAATTGGTATTATTTTCCCACACGCGGCGCGCTATGCACCTACGGGATGAATCTCGATGGCAAATAAAGAATTTGCTCCAGTATTACTATCATTAGTTGATATGTAATTGATTTGACCGATATGCTTAGAATGCATATTCCCACCTTCGCTCATTTTATTATACTTGTAATTTCTCTTTCGAGTGAGAGTTTCATAATAATAGCCTTCTTCTTCTGATCATGAGTGTTTTAACACTAGGGGCGAACATTCAGTTCTCATTCCAATACATGCAAATCAGTGATAAGGGAAATCATGCTGATTATAATGAGTTTGATTAGTTACAATATTGTTGATGATTTAAAGATGATACTTTCTTCAATGGTGCAAAGCGTTTCCTGGCTAATTGAAGCTTTAGGCATCTTTATAGGTTATTACCGTGCATATAGACATTTTTTTATATAAATATGTGAATCTACTCCTTTGTGAGGATAACACTGAATCTAATGCTTTATAGTGCAGTCAAACGGGATGATTTTTTAGAACATTAAATTGAAACGTAAATTCAAGGCCAGTGGCGTCGGAACCGGGGGGGCAGCAGGGGCACGTGCCCCCCCTAGACGTCTGAAGGAGGGGCAAGAGTATCAATCTGCCCCCCCCTGGTAACGCATTATATCTTTAAAAAATTACTCGATAAGGGCTGAATTTCAAAAAAATTCGCTGCGCGGCATTGTTAGGCATTGTTTGCGGCATTGTCATGTGAAAGTCTTCTGACGGAATTCAATTGATTTTGTTATTTTACACCAAAATCATTCACTGCCTAGAGTACCTATTAAAATTTGAGTAAATCGCTGCGGAGCTTATTTATATGAACATTCCTTATGAGTGAATGATTAACTTTTGTTTTCTTACAATTAAAATAAAATGCACCATAATCATTCGAAATTCAAAAAAATCGGCTGCGCGGCATTTTAATGTGTAATGTCTAAAATGTCTATGTCTATGTCTAAAAATGTCTGAAATTCATAATGCATTTCAAATTGGACCTAGTGTGAATGTGAATAAATGCGGAGATATCATCCAAAACTAATCACTTTTCAAGTGCATATAATTTAGATAAAGATAGGTTTAAAAAGTGTGAAATCATGTAGAAACGCTCCAAATTCATTCCTGAAATTCAAAATTTTTCCGGGGCTATGCGCCCCGGACCCGCATGGTGCTGGGGGGCCTTCCCCCCAGGCCCCCCATTGTTTCTCTTCGCAATCGTATTTCCCACACACATCGTCATTTACTGAATTATGTTCTCCCTTACAATTTAGTTCCTAACCTACCTAGATCCCAAGCAAAATGTGCCCCCCCCTAAGAAAAGAGACTTCCGACGCCACTGTTCAAGGCCCCAAACCAGATTTCTTAAAATTCATTTAAATGATAGAAATATTACTTAAAAAGTAAAATAATTTCTTTATTTTAGTGGTGTCCTGCAACTTGGCTAATAGCGACGAACGAATAATTATGATGATCAGGGATGGTGATCAAGAATAGGAAATGATGGATGGTGTGAAGGAGGCGGTCGTGGTCTATTAGGAACTCACAGCATGTGCTTCTTGACTTAGCGAAACACCCACAATATGGAAGGACAAACGTGGTAATAGAACCCAGGACCTCTAGTGTGCACAACTATTGAACGAAACGGATTGGCTGGTGGTCAGGTTCCAACCAATTGATAATCAATCCTTGTTATAATCAATGAAATCAGAGCTCACCTACTGGAGTTAGATAATGCGAGTTAGCATAGATTTCATCGGATTATTCCATCATATCTTCTTCAGCCAATAAGTTTCTTCCGAAAAGTTTTGTGAAGTATACTCGCCTCCATAATAATATGTTGTGATAAAAGCCAGTGATAAAACCAATCTTGCAAATCATCCCTCTGTATACAAATCAATACTACGCAACTAATACTACGTCTGCGTACGACTGGTAGCTGCTGTAAGGGACAAGTATTATTATGACATATGGAGGTGACTGTACGTACCTATACCTGCGATACTACGAAATACATCTACAACAAAATCACGAAAGAAAATCTATTTCGAAAAAATCTATGTCTATGTTTATGATCAGACCAGCTACCTTAATGTTCACATACCACATATTTTCTATGTTTTCAATGCTATTGTATATGAGAATCGACGGCAATTTCCAACATCTTTCCCGCTCGAACATCATGCACCACTACATCATCAATCGCTTCCGTACTAGCAACTTACAGAACCCATCCATCGTTTAGCAGAGAAAGTACACGATCATTGCACGTCAGTACGTTAAGGGATGCACTCTACATACGTAGCTATATAGTAAAACAATTAACCTGCTCGGTGGCGTAGTAAAGTGCACATCACCACCCGCAGCGCAGCGCCACAATCGTGACTTCACCTTCCACACATGCGCAGTTAGTCGTGTCCTAGACGTCACGATCGCAAGAGATGAAACGATGTCACCAAACCTTTGCTTTGCGCGATATTTCACACTTTATTTCACTTCCCCTTCACTACGCAATCTGAAATACACGATCGCGCCAATTATATTTCTACTTATTTTACCTTTCTAACGACGCAATATTGTTTTATTTAAGAGTTTAGAAGAGGACTTGTGATACCAATTTACTGTAAGTTACTGTTAAATGATTTTAAAATTAATTTGTAGAAAATTATGGGAAAATACGAGGAAGTGCATTACTTTCTTTGACAATTTGCCGCAATTCGCAAAATGTCATCACAAATAATAATTTAAAACTATAATTTGCATAACTTAGTTTAGTTGGCATAAATACAACTGTTATTTTATTAACCTAACGGCCTAGAATTTTACGGTTTTTGTAATTTTCTTAGACTTAAATTATACTAATTTCTGTTATAAGCTAATTTTTTATAACTACTTTCAAAGTCAGACAAATGTAAATCTTATAAAATCAACACCGTTCCACCCACTGCACCTCTCTTAATATTATTTATGGTGACTATTGTTAAAAGTGACGCAGCTTCTTGTCGCCTATTTCGATTGCATTTCATTTTGTCCCATTGTTTTCTCGGCATATCTCCCACCTCATTAGCGTATACGGCGTGGCGTAACATTGTCGTACGCTGTAATGTCCACTGCTCTTGTCATAAGACAAACAGAATCTGTCACGACTTGTGCATTGCCTTGAGCTCGCGAATCACCTGGGTAATTGGTACACAATATGTTTACGCTGCCAGGAAACTTGCCACTTTCTTTGCAAAAGCGCCCAAAGTTCCGAGTTGTATAATAATATTATGTAGTTCAGTTGAGTTTATGAGATTTTAATCGTGTGGGCGTAGTCTTTATTGACGTGACATTTTGTAATAACATATTAATTTAAGGGCTTTGGATACTTGTGTTTTTTTAAGTGGGGAACATTATCTGAATGGTTTTATTTTCAAAAAATAAGTGATAGCAGTCCAATCTGATATCAATTAAATAATCTGATTAAATGATCAGAAATACTTTGAACTTTTACACGAACTTTTATTGTAACCTATACCAGAAGAAGTTTAGTAAATACAAGACTAAATAACGCAATATAATATGTTTGTGAAAAAGTTATTATTTAATATATCAAAGCTTATGAATGGAATACAGATACATTTGCTTTTTTACCAACTTCAATAATAGAAATTATATAAAATTCAAAACTACTACATACATGTGAATCTTTTTTAAAAATCAGAACCAGATTATTTTTATCAGGAAACAAAATTATTTTGGCATTCCAGAAGATACGTTTTTTAAGTGTTTGAAGTTATTCTTAAATATATCACCTCGTACAGTCTCTACCACGAGAAAAGGGAAATATAATCTACACAAAAAGGCATCATTTCTTAGTGAACAACTCGTATTTACATCTTTAAAGTCAGGAGAAATCCTTCCAACGAACTAACTTGCATCTTCTTCACGCTACAGATGTTGTTTGACAGAGGAAGCTGCACCTTGCCACTGCACCGAGTGCATCACAGACACATGCAAGTGACGAGGCAGTGTGGGCAGCTGATAATTGCATCTCGTGCATGCAAGCGAGGGTGGGACACTAAACATTATCAGATAACATCGCAGAGAGTTCACAGCATCCACTGAAGCACCTCTGGGAGCAGTCACTCACAAACCTTGTTTCTCTCTTCACTCCTCAAACAACACCTTCATGCTAAATCAGAGCTAGGACTAAAAGAGTTGATGTTCTTGTAGTATGCTCGCTCAAAATGCTGAATGGTTTAGTTCCTAACTATACTTCTCCCATTCTTCCCACAATCCCTTTCACCATCTCTTACAAGGGCGTATCCAGGATGACATTTCGGAGGGGGTCGGACATTACTAATATTTTGAAAAATCACAGTGAAAATCAGGGGGTTCGGGGGCGCAGCCCTGAGAAAATTTTGGATCAAGGTCATTCATTTAGGCGCAATTTTGAAGTGCAGTGTATACCTATTGTGGGGAATTATAAATTACAAAATATCCGAAAATTGGTCTAAGAGGTTTAAGAATAGGCACATTTATTGAACTCATCACAATATGCAAGTCCGGGGCGCAAAGCCCCAGAAATTTTTTGGAATTTTAATCAATTCTAACCATTTTGGGAACGTTTTTGACATGATCTATCTATTTTTTCACACATTATTTTCATAGATAAAACCCTGATTTCAGGGGGTGCCGCGGCCCCCCTCGCCCCCCCCCCCACCCTGTATACGCCCTTGATCTCCTATAACCAATCAAACGGACCAGGATTGGATTTTCCATCTCTCATTAATAACTTCGTTAAATTTAACCTCTAGCTAGTTACTAATTAGTAATTATTTATGCACTAACATAAATATTGATCTAATGAGGCATGAAAAGAGGTGGAGAAAACATTTCCAAAGGTAAAGCACAGATACAATAATAGAAAATGTACGAGTCAAACCCTCAAAATTGACAGACTTATCCCGATTATAACATTTTGTGGGACTAATTTTTGTGCAAGGAATAAGATTTTTTTTTTGAAAAAAACAAATTGAAAGTATTGAGGTGGGTAAAACGATGATAAGCAGTGTACTTTCAAATGACTTAATTTATAATAGCTTCATAGTGTTAAGTGTAGTGATTCATCCAATTTTTCCTTTTCTAATTGAGGATCAAGTGAATGCTGATCAAGTGATCAAGTGAATTGATTGATTTCACTCATGTTTGTTTTTATTTATAGTGTTATTTTATATTGTATTATGGTTGTTTTGTAGTATATTTATTATGTCAACTTGTGGATTAAGTACCTACTCTGTTGGATGTATTATCAATATTATACTTATAGTTACCCAGTTCTGTCTGTCTGTCTGTCTGTGGGGAACGCCGTCGCGCGCATTCACTTGTGCGCGTCATGTTTTACAAGACGGGTCCCTCTAGTTATAAATAAAAACATCTAATTGAGGATCAAGTGAATCCTCCGAATGCAACTCGTCGCAGAGTGTGAAGACGCATCTCGGTCACGTGATCAACACATGAAGATGCGCGCGCCGATAGAGACGACGCGGTCTCGAACCGACGCCCTCTGTGACGTCACAGTCAGACACGATCACGATCCCCCTGACTACTGCGCAGGCGTGCGGCTATTCACATGGAGCTATACGCGCTGCGGTGGAGGTACCTTGCGAGAGGTTGAATTGAAACGCATTGGATTGTGGACTATCCCAACACTATTGTATTGTCTGCCTTAATAGTAGAAACTATTTTAAATTTCTCAAAAATACGACATTTTCCAGCGTTGTTTTGGCGTTTTTTTGAATAAATAATAAAGGAATTAAAAAAGAAAAAATTACATAATTTAGAACATAGCGGGCGTTTCCATTCAAGATTCTATACTATCCAATCTCAACATTTATTTCAGGCAAGATCGGTCATTGGTTTCACTACAAAATGTGTTTATACATAGTACGTACCTATTCATATATTTATTTTACTCGATGTTTAAGTATATCTCAAAGAGAACCCCTTAGTGAAGATCTTCCATGCGTTTATGAAATGTCCATAAATATTCCGAAGTTCAAATAGGTACACTCAACAAAAGATAAATCGGTATTAGAACGAAATGGATTGGCTGAAAAAGATTTGATGGCATCATCCGATCAGGTCAAAGCTATCTCGTCATCTAACTCTTGTATGTGAGCACTGGTTTCATTGATAACTAGCTGATCCACCCGGCGTTGCTCGTTCTTGTGGGAAGGGATATAGGCAACCCGCATTACACCTATACGAGACGGATTGCCTACATTGCCCGACGCAGCAACCCTGTCCATGTACAGTATTGGAAATGTGTCTCGATCATCCCTACGCTTATACCATCCCGCCATACAACGGAGATCGTGAAGTGGTATACCAGCGCTCCGTTGTATGGCGGGATGGTATAAGCGTAGGGATGATCGAGACACATTTCCAAGACCCCACCTACTACACCTGTAATGCCATACGCTATAAATACAACGCCTGTGAGATATGCAACCCAAATGAAAATGTGGGATCTTGGGGGTCAAAAATGTGTTTAAAAGCATATCAATTCCCATGAATTTCGCCATCTCGCTAATCAACTCGGCGTTTTCCTAGCTTGACTGCATGGCTGTGCGGTGCTAGCGCCCCACCAGCACATGTACCGACTGAGCGGGCGGTGTCTCGATGCACTGATATCGTTCCTAACATGACGCCAGACAGAAAGACACGCCTCACGTATGGAATCTGCGATCTTGGCGCAAACGTTGTCGTTACAAACTAGCTCACTACATGCACACAGATGATCTTGTTCGCCGCAATTATTCCGACTCACACACATATGAGATCGTTGAAGCTGCTTACTGACATGGAATTATTCATAAAGCGTCATGTCCTTTGTTGCTGGACCACTTCGCTATGCAGGTTGTCTGTCATTCAGTTTGAATTTTATAAAAGTTTAAGTAGTGAATTGAAAAATGTAATTTTATGACTGCAGAATGAACAGATATAATCTAGATTGTCACTAAGGTAATAAATAATGTTTGAAAGAAGGATCTCTAAATAAATAACAAGGTAAAAGAGGAAGAGCAATATTTTATACACCTTTTCGTCCATGATTCTACGAAAATTTCAACGAAATCTACGATCGACGAAAATATTATATAATTTCCACTTTTTTAATAATTCCCTATCTGTTACTCATTTTATCAATATGTATATTTATAAATGCAAATTTGATTAGTCTAATTGCATCTCACTCACAATTTTTTTATTTTGCTTCAAACAAAACAGAGAAAAAAAAATACTCAGCCCAAACTCGGGATTGAATCAACTTCAACTTCAAAAGCATCCTGACTCCATGGCATTTTTCCACAGAAACCCAGTTTCTCTTCAAAAACATGTTTGTGAACACTTTGTGTTGTATAACATTGTAAGTGTAACGTCAATAATATTGTTGTTAGTCAATAAATTACTTCTAAGTAACAAACTGTTACACCTTTAATCACCAATTGATCCCAAAAAAAAGTATCTGCGAAACAGCAAAATCGCTCGCACTTGCATCACCAACCTGCATTTTGTATGCACCATGCACAATGATATACCGAGTGCAAGATTGCAGCACACACATCATTATATTCCTCTGATCCATAGAAACTGTTAATGGAATGTGTGGTCATTTCACAAAGCCCGCCATAGGCGTCTAGCGAGGTGAAATATATTGTTGCACTTTCAATGCATTCTTAGGAAGAAGTTGTAAATGCGTTGCATGCATGCATTTCACGATATAGGCTACTGTCTTACGCGGTTTATTGCGACCAATTATTATTATTACCAGGAGTTGTTTTAGAGAAATATGCGACTAATTATTTTATTTTCAGTGTAAATGATGTTGTTTTATGATGAATAAAGCGTGTAACAATGTTCTGGGTTTATTTAGAGAGCACGTTATTTTGACATGAAGTGGAAAATCAATGTCGTTATGTTGTTTGTGTCAAGGTCTCTCTATGATGACTAAAGTTATATCCTATTTTCACATTCTTTATGATTTAAATTGGCACAATTTCACTTCCTGTAAATATGGAAATTATTACCTCGAATTGGTCATCACCAGACATCTAAACATTGCAGTTATTTTATAATAATAAACACCAAAAAAATAAAATAATGTGTACCTAAGCAATTCAATGTGATAAAAACATATATATATTTTTTAAATAAGTTGAATAGGTACATTTAAATTGAAAATGTTGTAATAATATCAGAAAATATTAAAACCCTAAGAAAATGTTATTATGGATTTGCGTGTATTCGTATAGGTATTGTTTGCTTCACGATCAAAAGGGTATTAAACTCCTCCAAAAATATAAAAACATAATAATTACTTACATATAGCATCAATTCAAATCCTCTATTTAAAGATGGGAATCATTTACATGTATTTATCATACTTCATTATCATCTAAAATAAATGTTGGACTTTCCATAGCTCACCCAAAGTTTAAGTAAATTGCACATTTAAAGAGCACATCACAATAGGTACACTTGGCCAAACAAAACTTGAACGTTCAATATATCTGATAGGCTGATAAATGTAAGATCGCACCATCAGAAGTCAGTCTAAGCGATCTCGTTGTCTTACTCTAGTGGGTTCTCACATTTCAATGATAATAACAAGCTTTGATTGGTTAGGACATGACCAGCAGTCATTCAAATTTGGTCAACGTTCAAGTTTTGTTTGGCCGAGTGTACCTTTACTTATATTTGCTTATATTCAACGATATTATTGTTCTGATTATGCGAGCGTAGCGAGCGTCACCACGGGACTCTCTTGGTATTTTTTTTTTGTAGCTATGGCTAGGTGAAACCACTCAGCCGATTGGTCTGAAATTTTGTAGTACACACTAATAGTGAGCGGTCCCAGGTCTTGTTTTTGAACGAAATCCTGTGCTTTTTGTGATTGTTTGACAATTAAAGATAGAACCGTTTAACTGATCAGCTTAAAACTTTGTATCTTTAGAGCGAGCTTTAGAGCAGAAGAGAAACATGAAAAGAATAACTTCCACTCTTCTTTGATTGCGGTTCAAAAATGCGTTTTGGCCTCGTCCTCCCAATGATGTTACTGGCGGTGCTCGCTAATCAACGCGTTACACAGAGCGTTTTCCTAGTAATATTATAAACTCATGCATAGGTACACTCGGCAAAACAAAAATTGAACGTTGACCAAATTTGAATGACTGCTAGTCATGTCCCATAACCAATCAAAGCTTGTTATTATCATTGAAATGTAAGGTCACCTACTAGAGTAAGACAATGAGATCGCTTAGACTGACTTCTGATGGTGCGATCAGCCTATCAGATTTATTGAACGTTCAATTTTTGTTTGGCCAAGTGTACATTAAGGATAATTATTCCCTATCAACTAGGTAATAACTAATAAGACTGAGCCTCAGCATTGTGGTCATGAACTTGGCGTGATTTCGTGTGAAGATTGAGCTCAGAGAGATCGGATTCCTTCGACTTCGCATCATTTGAGTGGTCGGGACCAGCGGGACATTGCTTCTAATACAGCCAGGACATTTAGCATTTAATTGATTTATTTGTCGATTTTACATCGTGACTATGCTACATACAGAACAACGACTTCCTCAGAAGAACTCAGAACATGCAGTTCTGTGCAGGCTGAGCAGTCTGAGTCGACTTGCTGAGCAGTTGCTCCGAATTTCTGAGTCGTTCTGAGCAATCTGAACACTTCTGAGCAATTGGTATTACCAAGCGAATACTGATGGGCACTTTTTTTGTACCTACATTTTAATTTGTGAGTCTTTTGTCTGTCTTCTTTGTGAAATTGTTATTTCACACACATTTTAATAAGTTTATGGATTATAATTTTTTTTAAATCAGTATTATATTTGAATTGAACAATAATCATTTCAACCAAAACATAATTTGAAATTCACCAAAAGAAATTTTAAAATGAATACACATAAAATACTAAAATGCAAGAAGGTCATTTAAGTATTATGTCATCAAAATGGACCTTCCAAAGCATATAAATCATAAGAATTGGACCATTTCATTTAGATTCTCCCCTTCTCTCATGGTACTGTTAGTTACTTTTACATAATACTAACCTCCCACACTTTGTCCCATAATTCTTCAAAATACCAACTATATGCATGTACGTGGTCTTCTCTTAACCTTTCACACTATACGTGCTCACAATCCTCCACATACGTGTATCAGAGTTCCATACATCCTCAGGGTTAAATTTCACCCATCGCAGAATCTTATAAGCAGTTTATAGTCCGCTATCATCTAAGTGCAGAGCACGGTGGTGCAGAGCCATGCGTGAGTCGGAAAAGACAAAGTATACTTACCTCGCGTCCGGAGTTCGATGCTAAGTGAAGTCGATGATGGGAATTACCTGACCCTGATGGCAACCATCGTATTTGCATAGACAGACAGTATTATAACTCAATTTTCATGAACAGCAATTGTCGAGTTAGGTATTCACGATTCAGTGATAATAATATACAGTAAAACGTATACGGAATACTTGAATAAACATTACCTTTGACCGTTTAATTCAAAAACATTCCAAATCGGGACGTTCCGAAACATGATCACGAAGAAGAGTTCCACAATTGATATCCTCATTTCGTAAACATGTAAAAAAAAGAGTTAATATTGTATTCTGTACGTGTGTTTCATGCCTGATTTGGTTTGTTGCATCTGGAATAACGCCGAGTTGGAATTAATGTGAGAGTTGGAGAACATGTCACGACAATGCATTGCGGGGGACTTGTTTGTGCGCATGCGCAATAGCAGGTTCCTGCGGGCTGCGGGTGACGATGTGTATGTGTGAGTGAGATTTATCACGGCCTCTTGGCGATGCAGATCCAATATGCAGTGGAAACAGATTGTCAGCCTGCGTTTGTGTTGAAGAGGCTTGACAAATAATGTGAGACGTTATGATAATTTTACATTTTAGGAATGGTTTAAATTCGATATTTTACATTTTGTTAATTTTGATTGAATATTGTGATGATTGACAACCAATCACGATTGGCAACTGTACACAAGTCAAATGTGTAGTTTTTATTCCTCGTTTCTTTTCTTCTGAGAATTATAATTACGTGTTTTTCTCTTATAGGGCCGTTGCCATGGCAATATAGTCCTAACCAACTGTTGAAAATTTAGCAGAGTACTTAATATCTTTTCTTAATGAAAAATATTTTTATATTTTCTTATTTCTTGGACCTTATATATTTTTTAAAATTATTTGTACTGATACATTATGCATTTTTTATGGTTTAAAATGTCTCAATTATGATAAAATCATACCAGATTTACGGGATTCACCAAATATTTTACCAGATCTATATGAACTATCAGAATTCAAAAGATATTTAAATTTTAACGGCTCCAAATAACTCTAGGTTCTTAAAATCTGTACCTCAGAGATAGAAAGGAGCAAGTCCATCTTATCGATTTTGCGTTGCACTTTTGGAATCATGTACTAATCAAGATCTATCAATTGCCATTTGACTGATGTCAACAAAGACAATCATATTGAAGTATTTACATGATTCATGTCCCCATGACTGGTTTATGAGCTCACCTCAAGAAACATTGAAACGGACTTCCGCCGTTCTGTCTCTGAGGTACAAAAATAAAACAGATCACTGAAATTAATGTGTGTAAATTTTATGGATTATGCAAATCCAATAAATCAAGCCTTCAAAATTATATTAAACCATTATTTTACCATTAAAAATCCAACAATTTATGACTTCATGATATCTAGCAGCTAGATTGAGCAAATAAGACCAACCCAATTGAATCGGCCCTCAAATGATGAAACACCTTCTTAGACATCAATTAAAATGCACCCACGACAATTTGTATCTACGATAATAGTTTTACAAAAGTGTGCACCCAATATGCAACCGTTTCGTGTTCGTGATTTACAACTTGTGAATATTAAAGGAGCTGCCCTGCTGGCTATAATGCATTATACTGTAGGTTTTATACATTATATTTTAGCTACCGAGCACTATAAAACAGACAACCTGCATCGCAACCGCCCCGCATACTTTTACAAAACAAAAATAAAATTTCACTGACACCTGCTTTAAAAAAAATGTAGTTTGACATGTTGTACGATTTTATAAAGTGATTTGTGTTGACCGTCTAGTACATAATTTGGCTGTCCAAGGTGTCGACCACCAGTATGAAGATGATACGTGATAAATCTTGTATGGGAGGCTGTGCTCCAGTTGCCCGCATGTTGCCCGAATGACGATGGGAATGTGTGATTGTCATAATGCAATGTCACACGTGGTGACAGCCTGCTGTAAAGTGTAAATGAGAGCACTTGTGCAAGGTTTTCGAGTGTAATCAGTGATCTTCGAATGTAAATTTTCTTGTTTTCGTCTCCTGAGTGGTTTTTACTACTTGTCTTACTTGGAGTGGCATTCTGAAGTAAATTGTAACGACTGGAAATGTTATTGAGTGTGTGATAAAGTTGTCTGAATAGCTATCGTTTATTTCTAACCGTGAGAAACTTAGAGAAGAGTTTGTAGAGAAGGTATTTATCATCAAAATTAACCAGTGTTGTAAGTAACAAAATGTTTATGAATGGTTATACCTTTGAAATTACATTTTTAACTAAACTTCTAACTTTTAAGCTCTTTATACGAAAATTGATTAGAATCTTAACATTGAATACGTTCAAATAATGACAGTTAAGGCCGATGCACAATTGACGCAGACGGACGACGCGGACGGACGACGGAGACGGATACGATGTTTAGGTATGACAAATTCACTCTGACTGTTCACAATTCGGACGCGGACGGACGACGCAGACGTCATACCTAAACATCGTCCGTCTCCGTCGTCCGTCCGCGTCGTGTGTATGCGTCAATTGTGCATCGGCTTTAATGTTTGTTTGAAGATTGTAAATCCATCGATTTACTGTCATTCATACAGGCTGGATGAAAATCCCAAAAAATAATCTTCAAACTTTCTCTACGAGTAGATTTATAAATGCGATTTATTATGTCCTCAAATCCACAAACAACCCGCATTTTATAAAATTAAAAAAAATATCAATTCATATCTGAAAGTTTCCACGAGAGTATTCTCGAAATTAAAATTACTGTCTCGCCGATTTCATATGGGAACAGAAATGACGACCATTTTAAAGAACGAGGACATCAAATTCAGAGCAAAGTGTCACACTCATCGTGACTCACAACAACAATGGACCAACCTCAACAAGTTCTTTTGCCAACTTCTTCATCATCTTCTCATTATTCCCGTTTGTGTTCTAAATCCACACACTCGTAAGTTATTGAATAACGAGCCAATTGCTCTCAAGACGGATACCTTGTCAGTCTCGCGATGAGATAGATAATCATCTGTTATCATCTATTGTTGTTGCCGATGTCTTGATCTGTGACGTCATGTGTCTTGAATGCTAATGAAGCTGAAGACGTGGACTTCTTTATTTATTAAGTGGTCAGGTGCGACCTTGCATCGTGATTCTATCGTCTACCTGCTGTTTAGTCGGGGGTTCGTGACCCGGCGTGTGCACTTTTCGGCTACTGGAACCGCACTGGAATCTACAGATTCATTTTTTATCTAATGATTTTTTTGATTTTCACACAATTTCACTAATTTTTTTATTAAAATGATAAATTATAAAAAATAAATATAATATAAGTAATTTAATTGTTTTTTGGTGTAACAACTTTAATACCTTTGTGTTGGGTGAATGAAAAGTCCAGAAAACAATAAGTTTGATGTGGGGTTGGTTTGGGATGATGAAATGGGTTGAATAAGTTGGGATGATAATATTCGGCGTTGAAAACAATCATCCTCAACTTTGGCAAGACGTCTTCGCCTTCTGATTGGTCAATGCTCAACGCCGACGCCTCAACGTTAAGAATTGGCTAATAAAAATAAATAATCGTGACATTTCTTACACCGAGATTTTGTTATTATTATTATTCTGTTGAAAGGATAGTGAAAAACAATAAAAAAACAAATGTGTTAATCATACAATGCACGATAGAGGTGGTAAAATTCACATCAGAAAGCGATTTTCTTATGATTTTCATGCGTTTTACAGCTAGCATTCAGGTTTCCAGTTTTCAAAGTGGACTATAGAAAATGTAAAGCTGTAAAACCGCAAATATATTCCAAGGAATGAAGACTTTTATGTAGACTTTATTAACCTTCTCTCAGTGCAAAGATAGTAGAACACGGGTATCTACGGGCTATCAGGAAATATTATAAAAAATAATAATTTTCCCTTTCTTGTTATCTGCATTTGTTTTAAAATCACTGTGTCCTTCAATCAGCTATAGACACGTTATAAGGCGTGCGAATCGCATCGTGTTGTGCAGGACAATTACAAGGATGTGGGAGAAGGTGCAGCAACGCGTCTGGCTGTCCATTGACCCTCTCCTCTACATTTAATCACCTTCCTCTTCGCAGAGATCGCATCAATTCATTGATTAAAACGAGATAGAAGAGATTTCGAATAAAAAGTCTCTCTGCGGGGCTTGCGAGATGGACGTGGTTTATCTTGTGAATGGATCCACTGGATTGACTCGTCATGTAAAATATTGCTATCGAACAGCGGTAAAATTGTTAACTGACCTTTTCAAGATTACCTCATGTGAGGAGGAAGATTCTGTAATGAAGATGAGGAGTCTTACGTGGGTTATCTTAATTTTCTTTTTACAATATTAATTTGTAAATTGTTATTGTACAAACATTATTAAGTGTACAAAACTTTTAGACAATTTGTTTATACAAATAAGTGCATGGTGATTAATAAGTGATAACTTATGTAAAGATCCAATCGGGTTTATAACTTTATATTATTTTTCCATTGTAAAGTATAAATTTTAAACATTCAGTTATGGTTTTACTTTTAAGTATTCAAACCACAACATCTGGATACAATGTGTGTATAAAACATTGTTCTAGCATAATTTGACACGAAAAATGAAACTGAAGCTGATGTTTGCTAAAATTCCGAATTACTTTATCGGTTTGTTGGGTGGTAGAGATTACCTATTTAGTCACAAATTCAAGAATAATTTAATATCGAAGTTTATTTTAAATAAAATGAAAATTCCCAAAAATATAGGAATAGGAACAGCGCTTTTAAATTTTACCAAAAACATGGATCTTCATAAAATTTTCCTGAGATTTTCTCTGAAACTTGTATTTGCGCATGTGACCTGTGACCTATTAGGTCACGTGACCCTGATAAGTGGTGCGCGTGCGCAAGGTGGGAGAGTGTCGGCGTCTCAATGACCACGGCAATGAGTTCGCCAAATTAGGAAACCTGGTGGTAACTCTCCGATACAACCGTCTGCGTGGCTCACAGATGCTGGGAAACCGCAATCAATCTTCTGCGTGAAATACCTCGAGTTTGACACGCGGGAGGCAACCTGCTGTTGGCTTCAGCTGGACCCAAGTGCAACATCCACATGGCGCGATATCTGATCCGAGCCGGTCAGTGTTCAGACGAAGACAAGAAAACTAGCACCTTTTTACAGAGTACCATTCCAGGTCTTAGCACTCCCGATGATGCATTGCCAAAATATAGGAAATTAACAAAAATAACAAATAATTTGTACTACTAAGTCTATCCTGGAATCAGATCAGTAGTCTCACTTAAAAATATAAATAAAGTAAATTCACCCCCCCCCCCCCCCCCCACCCAAATATATGATCAACATTTTGGAAAATAGTTATATTTAAAAAAAATATAGATTCAGGATCTTGAAAATTCAGAAAAATTCAAAATTGAATTTCGATTTTTTTTTAAATAAATAATTTTTTATTTTAAATAAAATTGTATGTAACATAATTTGTGTACGATAGGTATCAGAAAGTCAGGACATTGGTTGTTGGTGGTGGTTATTTGTGGTGATCTTTCACGCCAAATTGAGTACAAAAATAAAAATCGCGGTTTCGGAGTAATTTCAACTTACAAAAAGTTTGCGAAGATAACAAGCATTTTCTTTACTTCCAGAGACATGTGGTCAATAATGGATATTATGTATTTGTGCAGAAATGTTATCGTCACGCAAAAGTCGTTCTACTTCAACTTCCTGCACTCAGCAGGTATATTAGTGACATAATACTCTGCTATTACTTGGAATCGCCCCGCTAGTTGGTCATCGTCGAGCGCGCGCACACTCCACCACCCTCTAGCACCCAATTAACTTGCACCCCGGTCCGTCTGTTGTGCCGCGTGACCGCGACCACGGGACGGAAATCCGCGTGCCCCCGATGATCTCCCGGACACCTGTCCCACATCCTGGTCCAGAACACCTGCACACGCATTGCCATGGCAACGGGAACAATGGGACAAGTGCAGGGCTAGAATGTGTAGGTACTTGCTGCAATTGTCGAATGCATCCACAAACCTAGAAGGGTGATTTCAGAATTGTATTTCATCTGTTGTAGGTGTATCAGATCAGAAACCGTATACTATTGACGTTATTGATTAATTCCGTTGCGATTAGATCATGTACACATGTAATATTCGACTAGATCTGAAGAATATTGTTGTTTTTTGTTAGGTTTCTCTGAAATCTGGTAAAATGTAAGACAATCTCAGCCCGAAACGCGAAGAAATTGATCTTGGTCTATATACGTATAAGAACGAGGCGGCGGGCTATGTCAGCATTCATCGACTACAGACTTGCGAATCCCAAATAAAGAAGCGTTTGTCAATGCATACCACAGCAATCGCACTACCATTAGTATATCATCAATCGTACGTAATACTTGTTGTTTTACCTATCATTAGCCACATTTTCTATAGCTTTATCGTGCTTTCATCCAAATAGTAGATATTCTAATCACGAGGAATTTGCATCTCCGCGATTTAACTAGTCGTAAAGAATTAATAGTATGGCTTCTAGCAATACCTCTTTTCCAAGGATGATACCAAATTAGATCTCTAATGGGTACTTTAATGGCGGATCAGAATTGCTATACGCTCATAAAATACAAGAAAAAAGATTGAAAATACTTTTCGCTATTGATGCATACTTCGACAAAGAGCAAATTTTAAAGAGATTGTCTACAATATAAAGGAAGAGAATGTACCTAACATTTACAATTTCATCCTTTCTTGTTTCTCGCTGTGCCCCTGTCGATTTTTTTTGGTTCATGCAAGCATTATCCTGAATTATAAGAATTATATATGTACATGGGATGTTTATAATTTGATTGCTCATAATGTTTGGCCGATCATACTAAAATTTACCTATTATACTTTTTGGAAAATCGGTCCCACTTTTTTGTGAGTTTAATTGTTGTCGTGTGAGTTTATTGTTGTCGTCTGAATAATGAAAAATGATGATGAAGAAGAGGTAATGGTAGATGATAGGAATGAGGCGGTCGTGTCCTTTTAGTGGATAACCTTCCCAACATTTGCCACTCGACTGAGGGAATAAACCTCAGTCCAGTAGCTCTCGGCCAACGTCCCAATCCAAATCTTCACTCCTCTGAATCTCTCCCTATAAAGAAGTCGAGGAAGAGGTGCTTATCGTGTGGCTCGAAATGACAAAGCAAAACACTGATCGAACGTGTCTTGATTCTTGATAACATCACAATTCTTATCAACAACAGACGATCAACTGTAGCAAACAGGTTGACAAGTAAAAATAGCGGATGACAGTATTGACAGAGCGAACAATGCGGTTGTGAATATATTAACAAATATATGCTTGTCACTTGTTTTCTTTGATTATGATATCATCGTGGAAGGTTTTATCGGTTACTCCAGTTTGTTTTGGGACAGCAAGTTTGCAGCGCCTGAGGGGCTCAAAGAGACGTGTTGTGTGTGGGGATAAATGGACATCTCTCATCGGGGAAATCAATATATGACAAACTTTATACAAGGAGCGCCACTCAGGTTGATATACAGATACGTGTCTGTTTTCTGGGACTTTTCCTTAGAACTGGCGCTATCGAAAACGGTTTGAATTGAACTTCAATATATTTGCAGGTGACATTGACCCTGGGGGATGTGAATTGTCTGGTCTAATTTTTTAGTTAATTTTAGAAAAGTCGATAATGATTGTTTGCGAGTCTACATTGTTCTTCAAATAATTCGTGAGTTCATTGTTGTGAATGTTGACATGAAAAGAGTGATTTCCTCGAGTATACGCTATAGTGTACCTACCTATTGTGCAATTCATTATTTCTCCTAAAATAATATTGGTAAAATATTGGAAATATTGGTAATATTGGGGCCTTCCATTAAAATTTATTTATTTTAAAATCATCATCATCATCATCATCTAAAATATACATTTAAAACTGTACACATGAATCGTGATTACGTGATACATAAAATCAAATTGTAGGTACAGAAATCTTTCAAATTTGAAATTTTTTGAGTTATAAATAAAGATGAAGAAAATGGAGTTGGTCGTGACCTATTAGTGCGGAACGGAACTATCCCAGCACAGTATCTGAACTCAGGAACAACTATAAGTTCTAAGTCAGATATGTCACAGGAATCGAACCCGGACCTCCCGAATCCAGAACCAACTTGCTTCGTTCTGCAAATTATTACGTCAACGCCTCTCCCAACGGTTTTCAGCATTCTCCTCGGCTCTCATCCACATGTCACATGGCCGTGGAATATGCGGGCTGATTGTTGTTAAACGTCGGTTAATCGGTGACTTGTGACGTCAGCGATGGACCTTGTTAACACATGGCACGTGACTGGCAGTGGGTCAGGGCGGAAGTGGGGCCACCCCCTGGCCGGGCACTGGGCAACAGATTGCGCACTATGACATGTGCATGAGATGGAGGTGATAGCGGTGTTTTACAGAATTAGAGGAAATAGAGAGCGTTAATTAAGTCGGAGTCACGGTGAAAATTGACGATTTTTGGTAGACAAAAGTTACCATTATTATAATGTAATACTTCTCAAAATTTTCAGGATTTAAGTTATTATTTTGGCTTTCTTTATGATTCCATCCAGTTTTATTTTTATTTTATTTAATGTCTACAGTTTCGATTAATTTATATCGGAATCTTCTTCAAGACATTTCACCAAAAAAATAAAAAAATAAAATGAAAATAAAAATAAATGACACATGTGAAAACTATTAACGTAGTTCTACCACTACGTTTTGAAACCAAAGAAATATCTTAGCATTTGAAGTTTACTGCTAAAACATGATATAAATAAATGTAATATAATTTTTTCCTTTTCCCTCAATTTGATCAGTAAATATTTTTATTTCTCTAAAGAGGTTTTTACATAGGTACTAATAATTTTATGATTGAATAAATACAATTTATTTAAATTCAAAACAATTGTATTATGTTTTTTTTTTATTTTAATCATCTTCTAATTAAGAAAAGGTATTTACAAATCTACATATCGTATAGTCACGTGATGCCTGAGCCTCCTAACTATAATGAAATAAGTTACTTATGTATGCTTATTAGTGATACTAAACTAATTGCAATA
Source organism: Leuctra nigra (assembly GCA_934045905.1). Lineage (NCBI taxonomy): Eukaryota > Metazoa > Arthropoda > Insecta > Plecoptera > Leuctridae > Leuctra > Leuctra nigra. Next base: position 43,578,206 of record OW203761.1, read on the forward strand.
ATTGCCTATCATTATTACTCATTACGCACATACGTCCTTATATAGTAAACAGGTGAAGAAAAACAATATTGTGACACGTAAATATCCGGCGAATAAAATATTCCAGCAACATACACCGACAACAACAAAGCATTTTTTCAAGTACTGTTAATTATTATCTCCTATGCTATCTTGACGATGCATATTTCTTCCTTACGCTTGCATCTCGTCACTTGCAACCTGATCTCTTGCCGCTAAATTGAATACTGATGAAGAATGATGTCTTGTCAATAAATCATCAATGGCGGACCCTCGGGCGACAGTAGCTACGACCGGTCGTCCGATCAGCGATCAATCGATCGATCGAAGATGGAAATTAGGAGGCAATATTATATGCAGGTCGGTGTGGCGTGATTCGAAATTATCGATTCAGAAACTCGATACGGCTAGATGATTAGCTATACACTAATGGAGGTAATAAAAAACTGACACTTTCAATGTTGATGTCGATTGAACGTGATGGGTGGAGGTGCCGTGTTTCTTTGATATACGGCACCTCCATTGTGATTTGGAAAGATAATTGAAGGAAAAATGTAATACATAAAATTCTCGAAGCATGTTTTTTTTATAGATTAATAACGTATGATAGTAGGTACAAATATGATACATGTGCCCTTTGAATAAGAGTTTTGGCTAAAACCTTTTATCAGGTTTTGTGTTATTTTTTCCCCCAAAAAAATATTAAAAATAATCCCATAGTTAGAAAATCATGTCAATTAAAATTTATGTTTGTATATAAGTTATCTATTACTCCTAACTATCATTATAACAACTCTGATCATTATCATGGCTTTATACTTTTATGAGGGTGCAGTTCCACTTATAGACGAAACAACCTGATTTTGTTTTGCTCTTCCATTAGCAATCAGAGTAAAACAATACGTTGTTAAACCACGTAAAAAGTCCAAATACAACTGTATTCCTCCTGAACCAATGAGATCATTATGTTGTAGCTACATAAATTAGGTTAACAAGGTAAGTAGTCTTATACTACAATAAAAAATTATAATAATTAATTGAACTTTATAACGTTTAACAATTCAATTTTTAATACATCAAGACACCAAGTTCAATGAACTTGAGGTAGAAGTTGACAAGTAGAACATTCATTGTAAACCATATACTGGGTAAATTATTCGTCCTAAAATGAACACCAAATCTTAACAATGTTTTTCATGAATAAGATTTAATTAAAATATGGATTGAAACAATCTACAATCATAAAATAAAGCAATCATTGTCTCTTACCAACAGTTAAAAAAACTGACTATTTAACCATTAGAGACAATTGATTAAAAATTTAAAAAATAACAAATTTGGGATTTAGAGTTATCCGTCATAAACTCTAACGATTAATGAATTTATTTTCTTTGTGAGTTAGTATAGGTCTACTTCAAAACATAATTTAAGTTTTTTGTTATGTAATTTTTTTTCCTGCTTGCATTTCTTTCTTGCATTTCTGTTACACTACGACAACAATTACCTATAAAAAAATACAAATATATATTTGCACAAGTGTGCAAAACACTTGGTCGCAACTAATAGAAACGTTCTGCTTGCGTCTCACACACGGCTCGCGTCAGTAATTACCTGAACGAGGCGCTAATGTTGCGGCATGTGCGTGGGGGGGGGGGGGGGGGGGGGGAGGTGTGACGGACAGCACGGGTCGAGAGCGTGTCCGACAGGAAGCAAGATGGCGACGCCGGCACAACAGGTGACACCTGGACGTCGTCGACCGCGACGCCCGTGCGTCACATGGCGGCCAGACGCGTAAACAAATCGCGAGTGTGTGTGTGTGGCGATTTCATGTGCAAGAACGAGTTCTGTGTTGTAGGAAGAGGAATGGAGTTTTTTTGAACGAAGGAAATATAATAACAAGTTGAAACAATGTAGCCATTTACACGTCTTTTAAGTTCATGATTTTTTATATAACTTAAAATTACTGCTTTACTGTTTTACTGCTTTGTCTTCCTTCCACAATAATAGAAATAAAACAAAACAAAAAACAGTTTGATAAATTTTAATTTTAATTTTTGGACATCGCACAATTTACATTTAACAAAATGCTCGTTTTTTATAATTTTATGACTTTGTCACTGTTTTGTTTTTAAAAACACAAGTTGGCCCAGGTGGTAATGGCACTGTATACTTGAACTCCGAAGGTACTCAATTCGATTCACGCGGCCATCGGTCCTGACTGAGGTGTTTCGTGGTTTGCCTCAGTCGAGACCCAAATTCCCACATTACATCCTTTTCTATCATCGTCTTCCTAGTTGCAGAACAGTGAGACGTTAAAATAGAAACATTTCTTAAATCCTCTCTTTGAGTCCTCCGTGAACAATCATTTAGAAAACGAACCATACCTAACAACAAATCATTTATTTTTATCATGATTTGTCAATTGTCCTTCAATCACCTAACAATACAAGATTTCGTAACAACTCCTTTACACAATAAATCAAACTATGATCACAAAGTCCCGATACTTCGACTGGCTTGTAAGTTACTTTCAATTAAAATCCAATCTCTCCTAAGCGTCGATAGTTTTGGAATTTGTCGCCAACTTTGACGCCCATTGTAAGTCTCTATCTACCATCAATCATCCAACAAGTTTTCAATGAAATGCCAAAGATTAATCAAATCGTCCCCTTGATGTTTCGACACTGGGTTATATCACAGTGATTTCTCTTACTGTTCTTTATCAGCGGAAATCATGAAGTTTGGTTAAGTGATGTTGAAATTACAGACACGATTTGGTATACCATTGAATGTTTGTCAAATGAAAGATGCTTCCTAGTAAAATGTTTAGATGCCCGTGCCGCTTGGCCTAAAGTTTGAACTCCTTTAAACGATGTTAAATGTCAACGTCACAATCGTTTAAAAAAAATGTGTACCTTTCCCGTTCTGTATTCCTAGAGGAGGATTAAAATAGGAAAGAAAATAGTAATTGCCATCTATATATAACGAAGAGTACGTAATTTAAAAATAAGAAATACGTGAAGTAATATAGTAATTGAAACAAATTTTGTTACATTGCTGTATATATTAAATAGGTAATATTAGTATTAACAATCCTCAAGAGAATTGGAACAGAACACACATAAAAAGCTCAATTTATTGGATAATTAATTATGCCTTTTTACATCCAAATAGTCAATTTTCAAGTCACGCGACCCCAATTGGTTTAGCTTTTTTCGTATAAAGAAGACGAATAAAGAAGTAGATACACATGATGAACCCAAGCCCCAATCATTATGTCGTGATTTCTAAATCTTTTTCGAACTTTTCATGAATGAAAATTGATGTGTAAGTTTCCCCTCCGACTCGTGTCCTATAACCACTACTTCCTACTTCAACTTGCAGTGTTGTGTCACAGAATGTTTGATCTTCTGGAGGCATGTTTGATCGCGAAGCACAAGCAGGTGGACTGTTTGAGAATATACAGGTACTATTATATTCAAAATGAAATGAATAAGCTGCCAGGCAGGATGCTCTCAAATCGATTTATGTCATTTTTAACGTTTTCTCTTTTTTTGAGATAAGCTCGGAGCGAAACAACCGTCTCTATTATTTATTTTATGGCCGTATTGAGATTTTTTGTGTTTGTTAAACAAATTTAAATACAACAACAATTACTTTTATATATTTTGATTTCATTTTAACTTATATTTTGTATTAGCCACAATTCTTATGATTTTTTTGAGGATAATAAAAATGTGTGAAGTTATAAAAACAGTGTAGCTATAGATTTTTTTTTAAATTATGCACTTATTTAACACTTAAATACACTTAAACACTTATTTGCACTTAAATCTAACTTGATTTAATAAAAATTTAGTAAGCGTAGGTAATGGAGATTTTGGAGAAGGGGAATAGAATCTACATAACTATTGGTTCCATCCGTTACTTGAGTTATGTAAGCAACATACCACAGTCATACCTCCAGTATAAGAGGTTGTCAAAAAAACTTGAATGGCTGAACTTTTACATTGAAAGTAAACTTTTCACAACTTTGAAGTTAATGTCCAAAAATTGAGGTGATTTTGTACAGTATATTCCCCTTCTATGGAGGAACAAAAACTCTAGTAAAATCGCTGCAAAAATCTTATTTGCATTACAAAAAAATTATAAAAATTTTAGATATTACTTTTGTAGAGTTTCACCCAAAACTCTATTTCATTGGCTAAAAATTGAAATCGCCCAATTTGAACTGCATAGGGTGATAGTCATATGGAATTTTTATTTCACTGGATAAACGTCCTCTACGACTGCTCACTCCAACTAAAATCACGTCTTCACCTCACACTCCATTCCAATCACAAACTCCAAAACATCTGCATCAATCCAATTCACAATTCCACTTTTATGCATCGAGATAACTCAGTAGGTGCCAATATTTACTTATCCTCTACAAAGTGGGCGCTAGCCTCGACACGAGTTCCAAATCGACTTTCGATGTCCAACGCAAAAAGACCGGTCCGTCAAACGCCAAATTGTCTCTTACACCGGCGGTGGTCAAACGGTTTAACTTTATCACCGGAGTCGCTAGTTAAATCACAGCTTGAAAGTGTTTTTGGGAGGAGTCGCCTCACTTGGCTTCGATTACAAACGCTGAAGGGATGATTATAATTGGTATATTCTCTATCTCTCAGTGCGATGTGTTTGTATAATGGGTGTTAGTGGACATTGCATTGCTACACGAGTGGTGATTATTCAACTGCATTCGGTCTCATTATGCAGCTAGCGGCTGCGGGTTAGGCTTCGGTGCAGTTAGGACGGGTTACACTAGTGGGTGGATGCAAATTAGAACGTTAGGTACAATAGTAGCGGGTTGTTGAGTAGAGTGCACTTGGTGAAATGAAGTAAAGTTACTTGAGATGACATTTTGAAAGTTACCTTCCTTCCCTTCTATAATATCTTCATAATTGCTACTTTTAACAGGTATTTTGCATATTTGTAATAATCAAATTCGTTATTTTTTATAGATATAGGACGTCGTTTTGTGAGTAAAGTGACTGTAAAGTAAACCGCATCTTCTATATTTTTAAAATATAGAAATTCACTGCCATAATTAAAATTTTCACCGAATTGTTTTTTGGTCGAGTTTCGAATTTTAAAGTTATAGAATAGGAACCGTCAAAATGTTAACCCAGCATATCATTTGATCGATCACTATCTTGTTTTATTCACTGATCTTAGGCTAGGTTTTTTGTTAGGTTATAGGTTCGATAAAATATATTGAATATAGCGTGGGGGTATGTTTATCTCAGTTTGGTGTCCAGGGATCAAATGTCAAATGTCAAAATCTGAAATCAAAATGTATAGGGTTAATGTGACCTGTTTTCAATGTTTGTTTAATGAAATTATATTAGGGTACATATTGTTATTGTATGACATGATGTCTCACATCATTTTGTGATCAACAGGACGAAATAAAAAAAACTTGAAACTTGAAACTGGCTGGAGAGCCTAGACGAGTATTCTATTCTCACTATCATGAATTAGTAAAATAATTTCACGTCAATTATCACATTCGCCAGTGTAACACGGCCATGACTAAAAAGTAAGACAATCTAATATCTTCGCTTCCACCTGCATCTTATTCTTGCCCGCATAGCTGGTCAGTAGCCGACGAAGAGAAGCGCGAAGAGACAGAAATTATGTTCACATTGCGACTCCCGATCCCGAAGACGCCACCTTCTCTTATACTCGTAGCATATATCACACTGGTGACAGGTTAAGTATATGCACAATCTCACCGGCGTGAATGTAGAGCCATGCAGTAAATTCTCGAGCAGTTCGTGAGATTCTCGGGTATCGCGAGAAATAATCTTCCACATGACAGCACGTATTATTCCTTTTTTAACAAGAAAAGAAGTCTAGAGATATGACATTATTATGGAGAATTGTGGCTCATCGGCTTTGGAATCATCACAGATTTGGTTTACGACTGAGGAATAGCAACAACGACTGAGGAAACTCACTCAGTCGATAATACTGTATTGGAAGGATGATTTAGATTAAATCAGTAGTAAAAAATATGGGGGTTCAGGGTCTAATTTCCCCCCTTTTATGGGAATAATTAAGTTAATTGCATAATACATTCGTATTTTAAGGGAACCAAACAATTTTATACCCTGTTCAGTGTAATTTATTTGTTGTTTAAGTGGTATACCCGTAGTACCGTTAATATTGGACTGCTGCATTTAATTTAATAGTAAATTCGTTGAATGGTCCATGCGGGAACCTCAGACTCAAGGTCGACAGATGTGATCATCTGGATGATTTGAATTCATCAGTTGATGCAATGCAGAAGGTAAGAAAATTATAGATTATGGTTGAGATATTCCATAGAGAAACAGATACAAAAGATATGATAAAAAACTTAGGAATTGTTGTCCTATTTTTGAAATACCCTATTGACACTAAAACTTACACAATGAAACAATTTGGCAATAAAACTGAAATAAACCTTGATACCTGGACCTCCTGAATGGCATTCGAGTGGTTCAATTTACGAGACGATTCGTGCAACTTTGTATGTAATAATCAATAAATTGGTTGAGTCGTGTTTAAACTGGTGTCAATATCTGTCACTTACAGAGGACGACCGACGAAACCAGAAATCAAATGCTCATTTTAGCATAAGTAATACGCTGTCTGGTACGTTTGTCAGAGGTTCTAGTGAATCAGCCAATATCATGGTTACACTGCATGTTGTGGGTAGCGAATGTGTAGACTAATGTTTGAATTATATTTCAGAGCACACAATTCAGAACGTTTTAACACGAAATTGTTTTAACGTTCCAAAATTTAAACATAATAGCGCCTATATTTGAATAATTTCATAGCTCCATGCAACATTGGAACGTTCAAGGACACAGACCAAAAAGATTCAAATATAGGCAGGAAAGTGCAAAATTTTGGAACGTTTTGGTATGAGTCAGAGTTTATAAGTCAAGTAATTTTGGAGGCAATGTCCAGGTCACGCTGTTCGACCAATCGATCTGAAATTTAGCACACACACTAATGTCATAAGAGTATTCACAGGTTTTTATTTTTGAACAGGATCAAGTGATTGGTTGAAAATTAAAAATAGAGGCGTTTGATCGATCAACTTCAAATTTTATATTATCATTGGGACCAACATTCTAGGAGTTTCATGTACATTTTCAGACAAATCTGTCTAATAATTTAAGAGCTACTGAAATTTCACAGAGATTTTATGCTTGTTTGTTGTAATATCTTCAAAGACATTCCAAAGGAGTTATTACTGCTCCTTAGTAATATTGTCTTCATCTATAATTTCCAAGGTCTAATATAGAGCAGCAACTTATAGCAATACGAAGACTCACTTGTCAACGCGTTAGAGCGTTTTCCTAACAGCTGTACGTCTACTCCATGGATCGTTCGGTTTCTTGCAGCACGGCTAATGGCGTGGGCTGTGAATTACCGTCTGCATTGCGAATGATCGTCATATCGTCTGGCGTTGGCAGGAATGTCACCTGAACTGACGGTACATTCACAACGTCGCGTCCCGCTGAGACATTCCCTCGACATTCCACCTTCACCTCGCACTCGCCAGATCGCTGATATCGACGATAAATCACGGGGAATCGCGGCTGATGCAGAGCGAATAGAAATCACAGCCTTGTATACCTAAGATGAATAGTGTATCCACTGAACGCATTTAACATTGGGCCGAATGTAGATGATTTTGGGCGGCGAGTTTGATTCTCTTTCGATCGCAGCGCTAGTCTGCGCTGCGGTCAAAGTTTCAACTAGGAATTTTTTTTTTATTTCTCATTCAAAATGCCATTTTAAGAACATATTTTGAATTATTATTATTATATTATTATTTAAATAAAACAACTCTGGTTTAATAAATGCAATAACAAAGGGTAAATAAGATAATAAAAACTTAACACTATGTAGTTCTTCCATATGCCGCCAGGATCGCGTCGTTCTACAGAGAATTCAAGGTCATATTTTATTCTCAAAAAATGTTACACGTTTTCGCGTTCAGTGGATACACTATTCATCTTAGGTATACAAGGCTGTGATTTCCATTCGCTCTGGCTGATGTACAGGTTATTGAGAGGAATGTTCTGTATCGATTCAACAGAGATTTTAAAAGAGAAGACGTGAACGTATACGTCACGACATTTTTTAAAATTACCGAATAATTTCGGTAATATATTCCCGCAAATAATTTTAAAAATATTCGCGCCATTATTTTGAATAAAATCACAGCCACACAATATTATTAGTACGTTCGACAATAATTGATTGCAAATTCCAAAATTTGAATATATTAGCGCCAATATTTAAATAATTTAAAAGTCCCACAATATTACACGGGAAAATTGTAAAAATATTCGCTCAAAATTTGAATACATTCTCGCCAATATTTAAATACCTACTTAATTTCAAAATTCAACAATGTTACACACAAAAATTTGTGCCAATCTCAGAATAATTTTAAATAATTTTAAAGCAATATTCCTAACATAACACTTCAGTGTATAAATTTGTCACTAATTTCAGTAATGCTACAAAATCCTTGGTTATTTATCTCTTCGATGTTCAACGCACGAATGAATGAACTTTCTATCGTTTGACTTCTAACCGCAATAATTCAATCAACCCGACTTGTCTAATTTATGTCCCTGTTGTTAATGGTCCAAGAAGAGGATTAAGAGAAGACACCGACCTTCTTAATCTTAATCGGCACTTAATGTGCTCGTCCAGTGACATTGTTTTACACTCTTATATCGCTGTGCGCACGCGCAAGGGACGTATTTAAGATGGCGGCGATGGCGCCAAATCTTCCTCGTGGGTTAAACATCCGGGTGAACTTTGCAAGAGACGAACATGCTTGTTTTGTTTTTCAACTTTGTGCAGTCGAATTGATTGAAACCGTGAATAAACTGGGCTACATCAAGATTGGCGAAATTGATGTTCAGCTAGAGAAATTGGCAGATGGAACAATGTGCTTTTTGGAACAAAAAGGATTGTTTCACACACATTTTTTGTGTCAATATAAAATACGAATATACGAGTTGAGAAAATGCTTTCAATCTCACGAAAATTAAATATTTAAAAGACACGATTCTGTGTTAAATTGATCCAGAGATGAAGATTTTGTGCGGACCTACGTAATTTATAGACAGAAATTTTATTCGTATGCATTACTAGTTATCGGGAACTAGTTCCTTTTTTGGGAATTTTTAGGGGAACTTAAAGTTCATTTATTTTTAAATGAACTAAGGAACTAAAAAATTCCTTTTGTAAGGAACTTTGGAACTTATTTTACGTTATTTTTTAGTTCCTTTAGAATAGAAAGTAACTTATGAAATGATTTGCACAGAATTTCTAACGAATAATGACCATTTTTTGTGGCTTCCTAAATTTACCTGATTTCTGAAAATATACAACTTGATCAATTTGCTCACTCAATTTAGAAATCCAGTAATTAAAAAAAAAATCCGGGTTGCTTTTGGAGGGCATTGTAACTTAAAAGGAACTAAGTTCCTTACTGGTAACTTTCCAGTTCCTGTTTTGAAAGGAACTAGGAACTGGAACTTGTTCCTTTTTTAGGAACTTACACAACACTGATTACTGTAATTCGGGAGATACAGTTTCAATTCCAGGTAGTTCACAAACCTGACTGATGATTTACCTCAGTCTTCGATGAAAACGATACTCTAATATTCCACCACAGATTCATCAATACAAAACCAACCGTCTCTAAAACACCACATAATCTTTCAACTCCCCGATGTAATCCTATCTTCATGTGTTTATGTGTTTAGATTCGCAAATCTCAACCTGTGAATCGTGTTCAACTTCTAACTGTTATGGCCTGAGTGTTCGACTTGGAATTTGTCTCCATTGTCTAAGAGATGATTCTTGTTTCACGACATTATACTTTATGTCGACGTATCGAGAGGATTCCATTTTATCTTCACTGAGAGGATGATGCTTTAAGAATACGCGGTCTTGCAAGGTGGAATTTTCAGAAGTTGTTCGTGCATTATGCATACGGTCAGGTGGTTTTAGATTTATCATTAGATATGTACTTTATAGAAGCTGGTTATGTTTTGAGATGCTAACGACAATGAGGTTTTGATTTCTGATGATGTCTTAAGGTTTCTAATTCGAAAGGATACGTTTTCATGAGATGTTTGAATAAATGCAAAATGATTAAGAGGGCTTGGTAGTGAGCTTGGCCTTGACGAGTTTTTTAATCGATTTTTATCAATATCTTTTTCCAGTGTAATTGTTAACAAAATAGGGCTATGGACGTGAATTCAGAACAGTTCAATGAAAATAATTTCATAGTTTGGAATAAGCTATTAGTTTTATTGTGTCCAACAGGTGTTTAGAACCCGAAAATTACTAAATTTTCTAAATTTTCGGGTTCTTAACACCTGTTGGACACAATAAAACTAATAGCTTATTCCAAACTATGAAATTATTTTCATTGAACTGTTCTGAATTCACTTCAATTGCCCTATTTTGTTAACAATTTACACTGGAAAATTACTAAATTTTCTAAATTTTCGGGTTCTTAACACCTGTTGGACACAATAAAACTAATAGCTTATTCCAAACTATGAAATTATTTTCATTGAACTGTTCTGAATTCACTTCAATTGCCCTATTTTGTTAACAATTACACTGGAAAAAGATATTGATAAAAATCGATTAAAAAACTCTTCAAGGTCAAACTCACTACCCAGCCGTCTTAAATAAAATTTTGAAATACTTTTTATTGTTGTTTGAAAGAGAAAATCCAAACTGAATACTCGAAAACATACATTTATAATATGTCATGTTTACAATTTAAAAATAACATATTATTACATTCCTTTATTACATATAAAATATAACATATTACATTCAAGTATTACAAGTATTACATTCCTTCTGAATCGCGAGGGAAGGGGAATAAATTCAAAACTTCAAAAAGTATCAATTTGAGGTGCGTTTATAAAGCTGTTAAGTTGTCAATGTCCATTTAAAGACAATAAAGCTCAATCAATCGGGTGTAACTGACTGTGAATTGCACATTTGACAATTTAAAAGTCGTAATGTATTTATTTTTTTAAATGTTCAAAGATTATGGAGATATGTAAAGTAATTGGCATAAAACTTTATGGGACAGACGTTAAGAAATGTGTGGTTGTGTATTATTGATTCGATTGGCATTCATTATTTAAAGGGCATTGAATGTCATTATACCATAATCGTCCTTACCTGTGTCGCTTTTATATCCCTTTAATACTAGTTTTCATTACCGGATATATTAAAACTCTCTTTGAGTTATGACTGGTGTGAAAGATTGCTGTTGCTTAAAAACTTCATGTTTAGCACATTTCTTCCGCAGCTCATAGAGCTATATAACGGTACTTGCATTACAAAATTCACATATAATTCGCGTCTAATTAATTAGCGAAGTTCTTGGTTATGATGGGAATAAATTAGTGACATTTCTTAGACACGGATGACATTACGAAGCAGTCTTAATGAATGAATTGCAAAAGAATGATTCTTGTTAAACATTTACAACCAGTGCTCTCGCAGTGGCGTGCCTTTATGACTAATTTTAGTGTCGCACATCGGCAGAACAGCGGGTGGTAAAACCCCCGAGTGGCCCACCGTCTCCTTCGCATGGGTTGAAGGACAGAAATTCGACTTATTAATACTTATTTAGACTAAAATTATGGGCTGTCCAACGTGTGTATGAAATCGCGTTTGAGCACTTTTACCTTATGTTTTTACATTACGTCTTATGTGATATGTCAGCAATGGTGGCCTATTTCAAGCGTATGTTGGGCAGGGCTTAGTTTGTACCTACTTCAGTATAAGTTTTAACATATTTATACAAATTACGATGACCCTTTGGTTTCAGTACTTTTTCTGAACTATTAAAATTTGATGTTAGGATTTTAGTGACGTTTTGGATTGTACTTATGGCCATGATATTTGATGAATATCATATCCTTTTCGTTTTTTTTAATCATTATTGCTGATAAAGATGGAATAGTCTCGGTTACTGGCCTTTATATTATTTCATAATCACCTCCACCTTCTTCAAAAACAATCAAACGCCACTGGACTCTTCAGATGTTCATAATTACTGGGGCACAAGGAGTTCTTTTCTAAAATATACATGAGCCTGTTTTACAAATGAATGCAAATCAAATCATGATCTTAACCTTGCTTTGTACCATCACAATTTAAAACTACGAAAAAGTGTCAGGGTAAGGGGAAGGGGGAGGTGTGAAGAAAAACCCTACTCTATAAAACTGTGAACGGTCTTCAATGATTCGGTACGCCGCTGACACTTATGTTTAGCAATTTGTACGTCACAATATAAAAAAGTAGTCATTATGTAAATGAACAGTAGTCAAGTAATAGCAAAACTACAGCTCGGTTTATATTCGTGTATACAAAACCACATTCTGGATTTCATTTCGCCATTCTCACCGTGAATTTAACTGACAACTGTGCAAATTTTCAACTCTACCCAAAACTTAGGCAACACCTGACGATGTGAAAGTCATTTAGCTTGTGTAGTCGTTTTTTCTTCGGAATCAGACCACTGCATTGATGGACGTCGAAAGAATGAAATTCTAGCAGATTTGGAAAGCTATAAGAGCGATTAGTCTCGTAATCTGTGACTTTATCTTTTCTATGTGAGATGTAAAATGTAGGTATACATTGTTGATGGCTTTTAATTACTAAATATTATTACTTGTTGCGGAGTGCTTTATAAGAAATCGTATCAGTTTTTATGTTTTGACATTTATATTTTAATTTGTAACAGGTTTAAGTTGAATATCTTAGAATATTCTAAGAATTTTAAGTGAAAGAACCATGGGATCTCGTTTGGAAGACAATCTAAAATACACAAATAACTTTTAAAATGTTGTAATCAAACATAGTGGAGGAGATTCTTAATAATATCTCAATGTATGCATAATATATAGACGAGGAGTATGATTCAAATCACAATAATATGCCAATAAACATCGAATCAAAATACACACATATTGCAATTTTCTAAAAATATTAGCATGTACAAGATACATAAACATATGCTTACATACTTCATACAATGTGGTTATAAAGAATTTTACAAGTTTGAGTCAACAAAGTTGATATTCATATGTTTCCACATCGTAGAGAAAAATATGCTCGATTAACATATTGCGTTTTCAAACTACGTTCCTAAAATGTAAACTATGAATGGATCCTCTTCGGAAGTCGATCCCACGTGCTCTCTCACAGATCTCAATGAATGGCCTCTTCTCTCCAGGTTTCTCCGTCTATTGTGAGCTACCTGGTAGCAAACCAGCATTCACTCTGTTCCAATACAACCAATAGGTGCACAGAAACCCCGCGGTTAACGCCGATTTCTGATTGCTCACCGACTCGGAAGATCGATCCTCAAGAAGTCACTCATTTTCACCGTGTGTGGCCTCCAAGAAATCATTTCAAATCCTCTTTTATTACGCAAATGACATTGTCTTGTGCGTGTAGCAATTCACGCAACACACGCATCGATAACTTCTGATAACTCTTCATCGAGAGGGGATTTCTCCTGCTCACAATGCAGCTTGTCACATTGAAGTCTTCAAGTAGCTATGAAGTACCTACTTGCGTGCGCAGTCAGTGGAACGACTATTTAACACGCTAATTATGCGTCATGTAACCGCCCAGAAGAAAGTTGTTAACAAATCATATTGTTACTAACTTTGTTGTGAATATGCATAGAGTAGATTTTAAAATGAAACGGGCGTGTTTGAATTATAATATCTATACTATAAAGAACCCCTTTTTGTGCATTCGCCCGTTATGGTATATTCGACAGTTGCTGACTTAATAATATGTTATAAAAATCCGTATTGATCACTTTCAAAAACGATTCATTCGTAAATAGTTCGACAATATCTTTGTAAAATCCTCCATCAATTGGCTTCTGTTAATGATAATATTTATTTGGTAATGATAGCGATTTAAAGTCGATTGCTTGGCGATATTTCTCGACAGATGTGATTGTGACAGGCGGGATAGGAACCTGATTACAGGGACGTCCTCATAACTTTGCAAAGCTGTGTTTAAAGGCGGGACCCTAGGGACCGAAATCTCTCTCAAGGGCGTGAATGACAACCATGAGACCCGTCAAGAGGAGGAAAATTCTCCGCATATTATTATTATTGTATAGAATATGTGTCTATTATACAAATTATACGTGTCGCCTTTTGTGCGTCAGCTGTCACCAAGTCGAAAAGTCGCGACGAAAAGAGGGGTTGTGAATTTTTATTCTCTTGAAATGTTTCTTGGAGTGTTTCTTCTAGGACTTTTTTCATCTTGTTCTGTATGAAAACCGTTACAAGTCCTTCGTCTTTGGGGTTTCAACAATGAACCAGTTCCTCATTACATCATGGCCGATTACTTACAGTCAATTATGATTTCCACTCATCTTCACAATTTTATTTGATGAAACTGGATTATTATTAAGGGACAGGTTATGTCCAACGCTCCCGTATTTTATAATGGCAGGTCGCCAGTAGATAATTTTTATTCCATGCAATATTAATGTTTAATAAATTTATACCGGTCGTGAACTGAATATGTGTTGCAATAATTAATTACCATCTCCATAATGCTTTATATTGGTCCAGTGCATGCTTAATAATTTATATGAAGGTTTCTTTGTGGACATATTTTGGCATATATTTAATAGTTTCAAAGCTCTGTACATCATCTCACAACAGGGTTTAGTTTCCTGAATATTTAAACCACAAATTGTAACACAGGTTCATAAATTCGTTTGAATCTCCACGAAACGTTGGCTACCTTTTTTAAACCACCCTGCGTTACGTGATAGTTTGTTACACGATACGTCTAAAACAGGGCCCTACCTGTTAACCATGTTTGTATTATCGCCAAACTGCATTGGCAAGTACTTGGGTTACATCCCGAATTCATAATCCCTCCGGTTTTAAAGCGCCAAGACAAAAGATGGTTACGAAGAAGCTAGTCTAAGCAGGACAACAACCTTACTTTGGCAAGTATAAAAACAAGGTGTTTTCTCACACGAGCACAGGTATAGTGGTGGGTCTCACAACCACGGTCATCTTAGACGTGGGAAAACTAGGGCGCAAAACATCCCTTTAAAATGATCAGAGTCCATGCTACACGGTGCTGTTCCGTCAGCAGCTGAATGAAGCTGCATTGAACATCGGAGCAAGTTGCATCGTGTGTCGCGGGCTTCCGATCAGCTGGAAGTGTCTTCCCAGACTGATGGGAAAACACCCCCTTCTTGCTGCGAGAAGGTTAATAAGGATGTGTGGGAAATGTTGACGGCTTCCCACACTTAGGTACAGGTGGCGTATGAACAGGTCTGCGGTTCGAATCCCGGCTGAGGTTATCGCGAACGCGAAATCTGAATGTGGTTTTCGTTCTACTTCGACGTTCTAAGAATTCGATGTGTATTGATGCAGGAGTAATATATTATGTTTGGAAGACATGTAGATTATTTCGACGTCTATAGAACATGGTATTTTGATTAATATTTACATCGTTACATATTGGGGTCGAAACTCTAACACGAAATTTTTAAAATACTTAACACCGATAGGTGTTTTTTATTCACCATCATACACAAAAGAAAAAAAAATAGTAAAATTTCGATTATAGACAAAATGGAAGTGTAGTGTAAATAAATGAAAATATTTTTTTATTAGCATCTGCATATTAAATTTGGCGTAAGGATAAAATCAGCTTCTAAAAGGAATTCATAAAAATTCTTAGTCCCTCTTGCGTGCGTATGGATTTTATTCAAACGTTTTAAACTCCGTTAGACCACAGACAATTATCTCAAACCATCTTTCAAGTTTAAATCAAACAAATAATTTGTTAAATTTGTTGAAATTGGACCTAAGTGTTCCGAATGACTTTTTCTTATTCAAAATGTGCGTAGATAAACACATGTTCAAGTCCCAAGTATTACGTCACAATATCGTAGGCGTAGTATGGATCGACCTCATACTATAATAGCGTTTCCAAATGTCTTATTTGTTTGATCTTGGCTCGCTATTGTGATCTAAACTGAGACCTTTCTCTCCGTAGTAAAATCCAAGTCATGAATGCCAAGGAGGTATAATCGATTCAAACGTTTATGCCGAGCTTTTTGCCCGGCAAATCGCAGAATACCGTGAGAGTTTTTTTCTTCTTTCTATCTCTATTATATTCTTGTTCGCAGCTTACATGACTTATTTTCACTTATTGACAAACAGTTATTCACAACTTCTTGAGAGTTTCGTTCGATTCTGAATCCCAGAATCCTTTACCGATCATAACAACCTTCTGGACCACTCCAAAGTTGATTGTCTGTTTGGTGAGAGAAATGAGAGCAGTTTTCCCACTGCTTGTGCAGGTATTCTTTTGACACAATCACCTGTGACAAAGATGACCTGGAGGGGGGGACCGGACGATGTAGGGTGAGGGGGGTCGATCTTGGTTTATGGGAAAGTAAAGCACCTTTCGGCTTTGCTTCCTTCCGGATAAACTGTCCCCTGGGCATGGTCGGGCAGGGGATGGGGCCCCCGAAGTTCCCACGGCAGCCCTGGGCCTCATGCAACAGGTGGGTTCAGATGCACTAGCTCAATGCAGGATTGTTTCAAGATTTACTTTCAATGGCATAATCTATACTTGAGTAATTTTCGGCCGTTCTTTGTATATATACATGAACATTGACAAGTGTTTTTTACAATCTGTTTATTTCGACAACCAAAAAACTTTTATTTTCATCAGTTAAACATGGCTAGATTATCGATTCGTATCGTTTGTATTTTAAAGTTTCTTTAAAATGCGTTTTAGAATAGAAAAAAATCTTTTATAGCAAGTTTCGTTGTTTTTGTTATACCTACGATTTTCCCTGGTTCTTCTTGCATAATTTTAATAATATAATATGTTCTTTTTATTAGTAGAAGAGTGTAAAAATTGTCTCTTTTCCTCAGTTTTCGTAAGTTTCCGCAACTGTTTTGCTATGTGAAAGTTGTCAAGACGAGAGAGTGCACGTGTGAGTTGTCGAACCCGGGCGTCCTGAAGGCCAGCTTCACTGTCCACCTGTCTCGAGCGCTTATCTCGATGGCACAATGATGATCTAATGAAGTCAGCTCTGATGGATTGGTCCATGTCCGTCGCTCAGACGTGGTTCATCTCTCACAGCGTCTTCAAAGTTGAGACGTTCTTCACAGTCATTCTCGACATACTTTCTAACTATCATACCAACAGATTTATAACAACCAAATATCCACTGCATTATACATAGATTTCAAATTATTGTGACAGATTTAAAAATCAATTTAAATTAAAAATGCAATATTTATCAATTTAAAAAATATAGATAAATGTGTTTTTAGAAGAAAAATAGCGAATTGTCCCATTTTTACTGAATGGCTATAAATAAAAAAATTCTCTGCTTTTTAGGAAGAAAAAGACATGCATTTTTTCGTCCAAAATTTTTCGAAGTTTATAGCTACAGGGCTTTATCGCTCAAAAACGCCATGTAACTCTTAAATTTGGATTTTAATTTTGTAAAATGAGAAACTCGTTTTTGCTTCTTTTTTTTGTCAATATGTTTTGAGTTTGGACAAGGTCCCAGATTATTAAGTTTCATTTATTGAAAGTATCCATGAAATAAATTTAGCATTCATGTAAAATCAAGCTGACCTTTTCCTGTAACATCACAATAATATTCTACCCCATAAAAAACACTCCGTGTAAAAAAAAACAGCCAAGTCTCTTCAACTAAAAAAAAATATGAAATCTAAAAAATTCTGCACTGAAAAGTAGTGATATCAAAAAATGGGCCAAGTCAAAACTTTATTTGAAAATCAAAAAATACTTGGCGCATCGTGTACTATACATAGCTTAGAAGTATAGACCAGATAGAAAATATACATCAAATATACATTATACATATAGTATACCTATAATGCCCTAAAAAAACGATGCGCCAAGTATTTTTTGATTTTCAAATAAAGTTTTGACTTGGCCCATTTTTTGATATCACTACTTTTCAGTGCAGAATTTTTTAGATTTCATATTTTTTTTTAGTTGAAGAGACTTGGCTGTTTTTTTTTACACGGAGTGTTTTTTATGGGGATATCACTCCTTTTTTTAGTTTATTCATAGAACTTGTGACGTCATATCGATTGAACAATTACTAAATCCTTCAAAAAAAGTCGCCATTGACAATTTGGTTAACTAATGAAATTCTGCGTATGGTACTATATATTTGCTTTAAATGATCTTTCATGAAGAATAGCAAAGGTTTCATTCCTATCAGTCAACCGAGTTCCGAGATATGGCAACACTTCGGGTTTCAAAATGGCTGCTGAACTTACTGCACTGCCACATAGAATGTATATCTATAAATGATGTGTATCATTTTAAGCTTTCTGAATATGTATTTATTATATAGGAGGGGATTATAATAATTTTTTAAATTTGAATGACGTCATTTCCGGTCTCATAAATAGGAAAATTCTAGTTTGACTGTTCCTATTTCATAGATATGACCTTCCGAATCGTTTGGCGGTAGTTTCATACCGATCAGTCAACCAATTTTCAAGATATGACGTTACTTCCGGTTTCAAAATGGCTGCTGAAATAACTGACCCCTTGAATTATAATTTAAACATGATTACATTTTATTATAAGCTGTCTCAAATAGTATATTTATTGTATCAAAATGTAAATTTGTGAGATTTTTAAAATGTGTGACGTCATTTCCGGTTTTGGTATGGGAAACTACAAATATTATTGATGATAATACATAAAGTTGACCGTCTCAATTGTTTAGCGCTGGTTTCGTTCATATCTATTTAGCCGTTATTGAGATATGATGTCACTTCCGGTTTCAAAATAGCGGCTTCCGGTTGGTTTTATAATAAGTCAAATGAGATATCAATAGTACATACGTTACAAAAATATCAAAATAATCGGATCAATCTTTGTTGCCGAAATGCCAATCGATGTATTTCAAATTTCATGACGTCATTTCCGGTTTCATTAACATAATGTATAGTCTTTTGCTACTGATAATCCATAAAGTTGACCGTCTGAATCGTTTGGCGCAAATTTCGTTCCGATCGGTCAAGCCGTTGACGAGATATGACGTCACTTCCGGTTTCAAAATGGCGGCACAAAAAATTCATGGGGTGAAGGTTAAATCAGACGCCAAAAGTGCACACGTGGTAAAAATGTGAGATCAATCGGTTCAGCCGTTTAGGCTGTGGCCTGTTTACCGGATTTGAATTCCAGGAGACTACTTCTACTACTACTACTGAGATTATTATTATTATTATTATTATTATGAAAACCGCCCTAAAACACGGTTTTCTCAGCCCTCTAGCTCGCAAAGGGCGTAACCTATTGTTCCCAAATTTGGTATATGTTGTAGGGTGGGCCATAGCTCGAAATTGAGATATTTTCCAACAATGTGAGATTCCCCAATTTTAAGATCCAGTAGGCCGAAAATGCCACTTTGATGCCTACAGTAAAAGTGGGTTTGCTCCAGCCTTTATATGAGAGTGTGCGCGCGCCGTACGACTTGGCTGGCGTGGAGCGACCGCTCCACTAGATGTATAGTTTTGATCACATTGATTCCTACTTCCTTCCTCGATGAAGGAAGTACCCCTCGATGAAAACATATCAAAAGAAAAACTCCTCACAAAGAAATCGGTACAGCGCTAGGTGGCAAATGCCCCTAATATTGGTCTCATAACCTTTTAAACCCCTCCGTATTTCCATTCTCACCGAATCTGCGCGAGCATCTTCTCACTCTTCAACGAGAGAAGTAAAGAAGGGAAGTTACCATCACGCCTTCGTGATGTGTTCCTCTTTTACCTGTACCGTAACCATTTTCAAACAAAATCCATAGCGACGACATAGCGCGATTCGGTTTGGTTCACAGGTGAAAACCTGTGTGCTTGTTCTCTCAATCTTCCCACGACAGTTGAAGGAACCCTTTCGGCGATTTGCTCGTCTGAAACCTGGCTCCGACAGATAGGTTTGCGATTAATATGCGAATGCTGCGTTCAGTTAATGCTGTGTAATCAGAAAACGATTAGTCAGTGGATAACGCACATCCGTGTTCCCAATTATTCATTGAGAGCTAATTTTGTTGCTGCCCACATGTTAGAAAACTATGTAGTATACTATGCTTGCGTAAAATTCTGAAAGTGACTTTTCATTAATTAATAGGTGTCTGTAGGTGAACATAATTAGAATTGTGTTGTAATATGTTGCATTTATATGTTGCATTGTGTTGCATTTTAATTGTAACGTAAATGCTCATGTTTAAGCCCAATTGGGTTCACTTTTGATAGGCAACGTTTATATTATTGAAAAGACTCTTTGAGAATTTTATTAATTTAAAAGCATGTGACCTCGCTTGTCAATACTTTTCGTTTTTGCAACAACAAAAAAGTCATATGTTTTAGAAGTTCATGAAAGGCAGATATAGAATTTTGAAATAGCAAAATTTGATGCAAACTAAAGCATGCGGGCAGTAATTTTGCAGTACATCGTGATGTATAAGATTGCACATGTTTTTCTGCTAGCCCTTGAAATAGGTGTGAAATGTGTTTGAAGTGTGAACACGAACCAACAATTTAAAATTGTGCGTTGTTCTAAGCTACAAAATAAAATTATTTGAGTCATTAACCGACCAATATTCATCTCTCTCCTCTACAAATGGAGCACCCCCCCCCCCCCCCCCCATCACTATTGACCCACAACTCTCCAGTGATTGACTTGCAATGTCCCTCAATTCTCGGAAACTCTCTAGGAAGTGCTCACTCTTGATTGAGAATTAATCTGATTATCGATCGCAAATTAGTCCCGAGTCTCTAAAAGCACGTCGTATTGTGTCGCTCTCGATCGACTATTCGATTCCAATGACGGAGACGCTTAGCTTGTCACGCGAGATCCAGAGCACATTGTTGACGTTGACGTTGACGTTGACGGTTCGAGTGCAGATAGTCACTCTAATGGACAAAACCAGAACGACGAGTTTACTTAAAAGCCAGTTGTCTAAGTGTTGTGCGAATTTGAATGTCATTCCGGAGACCCGGGTTCGATATCAGTCATGGTCGTTGTTATTGACCTTTCCATGTGGTTTCCCTTAGTTGAATATGCTGGGATAGTTTATATAATAACCCCCAATACTATTTGTACAGCGTGAGAAGGGAAAAATACATTTTAAGCTGTTGTCAAAAGTTTACAAGAAGTTGAAGGAAAGTTGTCACGAGTAGGCTAAACCTGGTAAACCTGAATAATCAAGCTTCTTGCTTTTAAATTTGCTTTTTGGCGGTAATAAATGGATCTTTTACTTAAATTTGTATGCTTCTCTCGTAGAGCAGCAGAAATTCACATTGTTGCACGTCAGAACGTAACTTTCCGAAGAAGAGTGTTCCAAATGACATAACTACCCGCTATTTTTTTATCAAATTATGCTCCCGAACTGAATATCAGCTCTTTAAAAAAGTTTTTCGACTACTCAAGCCGTAATTTTCCCGAAGAATTGAGCTCCAAATGACATAACTCCTCGCTTTGTTGCCAAATTATGCTCCCGAACCGAATTTCAGCTCCTTTACATAGCTTTTCCTCTAAATCACATGTTTACTCGTTACAAATTCAAGCTGCATTTCCATCCAGCCTCTTCACAGGTGCAACCCATAAAACATCAATCCAGTTATAAAAATAAAACAAAAACCTTCAATAATTCTTGACCGCCCAACCTTTGTTCCTTACAAATACCACTGTCCAAATCCACAGGTGTATCCCATTGTTATCCCCGCGGCAGCCTTGAACTCGACCACACTTTGACACCTCCTCGACGATCTCCTCCCCTGATACCCGCTATTTGCATCTCGCGCACGAACTTTCCGCTCTGCTAGACACTGAGGTCGACGTCGACGTCGTGATCTGTGACGCCGACGCGACGCCCCGGGCGTCCATTAGGAGGACGATGTGGAGGATGGACGGGGTTACAGACTCCGTTAGTGGAGGTTTAGTTTTGCACGCACTAGATAAGAGTATGGTGTTTAGGCGCGATAACTATTGGCTATAGGCGACGGATGAGTGATTGTTTATGATGATTGGGAGATGATGATGATGATGATGGAGAATGGGGAAGGTGGGGTCGTGGCATATTAATAGGAAACCTACCCATCATTTGCCTCTTGAGGAAAATTACGAAAAAAAACTTTAGAAATCAACATAGACTAAAGAAAATAGTGACATATCTACCAACATCTTACAGCAATTCAGGTTCTAATTCTTCGGAATTCGTGTCATTTCGGTTGAATATTATGTAGGAACCTGCCCAACATTTGCCTTCTTGGTTGGAAGCCATGAAAACCATCAACATAAACTGATGAAAACAGTGTATTTTCTGATGAAGGCTCCCTTTACCTGTTAGAAAATTGCAAAACCAATATTTGCATCTATATTATATTTATTGACCATCATTTAGAAGGAATTTTATTGGTATGTTAGTTTAATCGTTTTACAATGGAATTCCAGCAACATTTCCAGACATTCCAGCAACATTTCAGATTCTATTTCCAGATAATGAGCATCATTCCCCTAATCAATGATTTTATAATTGATACAATAAAAAGGAACTTTCAATAAGAAACGACTCGCCAAGTGTTGACTTCTGACTCGCTTGACCCGAGTTCGAGTCCTCCCCAGGTCGAAGGTCAACTCTTGAACGTAGGCGTCGGTGGCGTCGGCCAAAGTGACGCTTTCCAAGGTATGATTAATAATAATCACTTCAATGTTGTCCTCAGCTAGCGTCATTGATTATTATTACTATTCTGATGCTGAGCTTTCTCTGTAGAGATCATAAATAAGGTAGGATTTAATTTATATCTCATGAAACCGTCTTCTTAATGGCGACTTCCAGCGTCCAGTGAATCCAGAGCCAAGTGAAGATGATTGAATAGAAAGACAGCTGTTATTGATGAGTTCGATGCACGTCTTAAAATTAACATTTAAAAAGTTCATGAAAAATGAGCTTTTAGAGACTCATTCCTCTTTCAGGAATTGGTAAGAGTTTAATTTATTAAAAAAAAACATTGTTTGATTTAAAAATAAAAACATTGTTTGATTTAAAAATAAAAACATCTAAAGTGTGCCAATAGAGTTTTGAGAACCAATTAAAACATTGAATTTCGTAGATTTTATTTTGGTAAAATTTGATAGAAATATATTATGTAATATTGTAGGTACCTAAATATATTTTTATCTTATATAATAATATTGATAGCCCCCCCCCCCCCCTCCCCCCCCCCCCCCCCCCGCCACCGTATTATTCACATAAGAAAACTACCTATATAAAATATCTGAAGTACCTACAGTTCAACAAAATTTTGGTATTTTAAAAGCCCCACAAAGTTGCCGTCGTTTCGTTATGAATTTTGCTGCATTTTGCTACTTATAAAAGTAACTCATTCATTATCTCTTTCTGTTTTTTTGAGGAAAAGGAATCAAGATACATTCTATTAGTGGCCGATTTCCTATGAACACCACGAAGCAGCGTTAATTTTATTATTAATATAGTTATTTTCAATGATAAAAACACGATATTAACTATCTAAACGCAATTTATGACTTACATCTAGCGCGTGTTCTTCCTATAAGAGCATTGTTACAGGAACGAATGAAACAGCAAGAGGTTGAAGAGAAGTCGCTATGAAAATCATTCTAGATACGATAACTTTCACAACATGCCTGTTCATGTCGGGTGATAGCTGTCATTTGAATCTCAGAAAAAATCAAAAGTTAAATAATTCTTGATTTAGCATGAAGTGAACTGGACGTTGTTGCATATGCATGTTAGTTGCCGCTAAAAATGTATGCACCTATGGAGAACAAGCCGTAAAACATGTCTTTCTTGTTGCTTTCGGTCGTTGGATCTCAAGAAAATATGCGTAGATCGATAGACTTTACAAGTTATTATATCGCAATCATTTTTACTTTTCATGTCAGCGAACTATATTTGGGGGGGGGGGGGTATTTCCTGTGTTTTATTTGTCTCATTTCGTGAAAATTTGAGCATCGTCAGATTGAGAATTCCAAAAGTTTTCTGAAAAATACAAAATAAATAATAATATCAATGAACTCTATACTATATTTACCCTAGTCTGCTGATTCAGTAATTACACAATTTTGGGCATATTATATATTTTTTTTATTACTATCATCTCACGATATATGCAAAATTATTCCGTAGGTTAAACCGTAAACGTCAAAACAGAAATTTAAGTTTTAGAGGCCACATAATTTAAAAATAATTTTTGAAAATTGGTTTGATTATTGATTTCACTGACTAAAAGTGTAGACGAAGGATATTTTAGCTGATACTAGGATGAAGGTGGGAAGGTCCCTAAGTAATCCCTATTCGTTTCAGCAGAAGGAAACCACGATGAACTACAATCAGGAAGGTCAACCACAAGACTCAAACCCGGGTCTTCTAAACGAGTCACTATCCACCTGTCGCTTCAGCGTGACCTTCAACCCTTCACATTTCTTTACCACATGAATAATGATCTTTGGAATCCATAAAATATACCATTAGGTACACAATAAAACTCAATTACCCACTAAATTAGGATCCAACCATCAAAAGACGATCATTTTGTTTCCACATCTTTGTTATCACTCAATGAAGCACCTGCCTGACATTTCTTAGTCGATTCTTCTGATGTCCTTACGAAGGAAAAGATACGACTTTAGATAACTGGTATTGTGTTTTAATTTAACAACACATTTCATAGTTCATTCAATGATCTTTAAACGAGATGGCCTATTTCATACCATACTCAAACGCAAATCGCCTAAAGGGTAGCAGGTTAATTAATTTATTCATAGAGTACCTGTCGTTCAGAATTCAGGAAGGGTCCTGAACATTGATTGATTAAATTAATTCAGGGAATCGCGAGATGTGTATACGGATTTAATTGAATGAATGAAAGCGTCGACGATAAACTATAAAAGTGTTGAAATTCATCTTATACTAATGGATTGTAACCACCAGTTTTCTCGTCATTGTAAAACTACAACGTTGACAAAAAGTTTCTCAATTGCCAAATATCGGATCTTAAGACTTTCTTCTCCACTGCCAGACAGCTAAAGAAGTTCTTGTCCTCGAACTTCAACTTTCCATCGCCGCAATGACAGATGTGACCTTTTGACCATTTCACTAATAATTCTCGTCGCTTGGTCACGTGATCATTGTGGACACCACTGACCACCCACCGCCGATGTCTAGTGTGAACAGAACTCTTAATCGCATCTGTCCTTATCTACATGCCAGGCAATTACTTGACAAGAAATATACACATTTCATCCTGTACTTGTTGCTCATTAACAATTCTGAAAGAAAACAGTTTTTTTATAAACTTGGAATATCCTTATTAAATGTTTTCACATAACTATTTTGTAGGTGTGAACCGTGAGGTAATTGCGTCCGAGTGTGATATGGAAGTAAACATATCTAACCACCCATGTTATAGAATACAAATGTACATTATTTGCATATGTAATGTAATTACAGACTTTTATCAATGTTGAAAAACACGAGTTTAGTCTTTGAGACTTGTTAAACTGAGTTACATGATTCTAACTTTTGAAACTAAGTACTTATTTAAAATTGTTTCGTTGTTTTTCACCAATGAGGTATTTATAACGAAACCTTATACCTCTTCACACATACATCTACTCTCATTACATCTTATAATTTCTAGGGACAGGTTTACTAAGTCAGTATATTTTTCAGTTGTGCATAACGTCTCACTGTTCTGCAACGGATGAATAATATCAATTATGATAGAGGGATGGTGGCAAGGATTGACGCTGGGAAGGAGGTGGTCGTGGCATTAATAATGAACCTTCTCATCATGTGACTTTCGACTGAGGTAAATCAGGTAATAACCTCAGTCAAGATAGACAGATGCGGTAATTGAAAGAGTACGTCCAGGTTGCGTCATTATTGATTTAGGTAATTGAACGTTCAAATTAAGGTTATTTGTGTAATAAAGCCACAGATTACTATACTTGTAGCTTAGTGGATACAATAATGTTTATTTTTATTTTTATACCTTCATAAAGTAGTAAAAAAATACATAATTTTGATAGTTAAATATCAAACTTATTTAGTTACCAGTATACCTAATGCAGTCCAGGAGGTGTAAATATCTAGTTGTCTATTTCTAGCCCAGAGTGATTGCCAATGACTCTATGCTGATTGAAGCCGTTCTGCTTCTGGATGTAAATTCAGAACAAAGAAACAACATCGAGAAAACTACTTGAAAACCAGTGTAGACTGAAGATTGTGCTCCAGTGTCTGTAAACCATTAGTATTTTGCATTCTCAATGTCATCGATGCTAATGCATTCGATTCGAGTTGCATAATGCAGCTTCACAGAATTCGCGTCGAGTTAAGATGCACTAACCTTGCACTGGCCCGCATAGATAGAACGTATTACACTGGTCGTACAACTAACGGAAATCAGCCAATTGCTTTAGAATTTCATATTTGTCACGGCATTAACATGTCAAATAAACATGGACATTGTTGTAATGGAACACCTTGTTGTAATGGAATTGTTGTATTTGAAGAATTCCTACAATGAAATTAACAACAATGTGAGACGACAATGGAAAGGTAGCTGATGAAGAAGGAATGTAAATATTAAATTGTTGCCATGAAAATAACGCTAACTACCTACCAGTTTTCATTGTTGTCTTATAGTATAAACTTTGCAAAGTAAATTCATTGTGATTGTTGAATGGTAAGTAAATTTCGACTCGTAAAAATATTTGATTTTCTCAGAACTGGAATAATTTCCTGTTTTGAAATAAGACGTAAGTATATCTTGAATTACACGAATCAACTTTTCAATAAGGCTAGAGTTCAAGTATTGATCCAAAATTTGATGTAATTTTAAAGTTATACCTAATAGTTTACAAACGTGCTTAATTTTTTTTGTATTCAATTATTGATTTCGAAAAATTTCCTGCATCTGAGTATATCTTGAGCTCATATTCTTGATCCAAACAATGATTGCTTGATTGTTGATTGCTTGATTGATTGATTGATTGATTGATTGATTGATTGATTGATTGATTGACTGTGAAGGCTCTTCAGAAATGAGGTATTTTAAAAATGCACCTTCAAAGAAAGAACGGCACTACCAGCAATTGTCTCTACTATATCATTGATACTACTAGGAATTCAATGCTTTCTTATATTCCGATCTCTCATCCTAATCAACTTCTCTGTACTGTGATAATTACAAAAATAATAACTCACTCTCGAGTTTCTAAATCTCCACAACCTCTCGAACTCTGAGCTGAGTGTAATCCGGTGTTGGATAATATATGTGTTTGCAGTGATATCTCACATCACGACACCCTGTTGCTGTCTCTGGTTGCAGCACGCTGTCGAGTGGCAGGTCCGCAGATAATAAACACATTATTGGCGTTAGTTGATCACGCAGAGGCCAGAGTTTCCCACGGCGCATTCATTAACGCGCAGCGGCCGCGCGATGACTCATGGGAAGAACAGGCGATGCACGACGCCGCCGCCGCGCAAGCGCTCTTATCACAACCGACATCCGACGGCTGGAAATGGGTTGATGGAGTGGCATTCTGCGGTGCGGCAAGTGTAAATCAATAGTTGAAGGATTTGTGAGTGGATTTTTATGGTTGTCGTCGTTATTTTCTTGGATTTGTGTGTACTACGAGTGAAGGGGAATGTAATTCACACTGAAGACATAATTTTTTGGGAAAAGTATGAGCAGGCAAAAGTCTCGACTAATAGGGATTACGGTGCGGCAAGTGTAAATCAATAGTTGAAGGATTTGTGAGTTGATTTTTATGGTTGTCGTCGTTATTTTCTTGGATTTGTGTGTACTACGAGTGAAGGGGAATGTAATTCACACTGAAGACATAATTTTTGGGGAAAAGTATGAGCAGGCAAAAGTCTCGACTAATAGGAATCCTGCTCGTGACGTCACAGTGGTAGAAAAATGGAGGCTGCTATGGTAGGGGAAATGTGTCAAAGCTCTAAATAATAGCAATAAATCATATTTATCAGATGAATATTTAACTTGAACATGTGTAAAGATAAATATTGCGTATTATTATTAGCTTGTACTTACTTAAATATCTTTCTTTCACAAGTAATCACTCAAAATATGAGATTTGGATTGCCGCTGTCAGATTTGTTTTTCCCTATACTTTTGTATAGGTTACTATGGCAACCTTTTCTCACGCAGGATGCCTATCTAGTGGAGCGGTCGCTCCACCCAGCCAAGTCGTACTATACACTCACACTCACTCAACATACCGTAAATGCCTAATAAACTGAGGAGCAGACCAAACACTTTTACTGTAAGCAACAACATGGCATTTTCGGCCTACTGGATCTCAAAATTGGGAAATCTCACATTGTTGCGAAATAACTTAATTTCGAGCTATGGCTCACCTGACAACATATACTAAATTTGGGAACAATAGGTAATGCCATTTGTGGGCTAGAGGGCCGTGAAAACAGTGAAATTACACCCCTTTTAAAACCTATCTTCATCTGATGATATCACGAAACACCGCAATCACCGCCACAGCCTAAACGGCTTAACCGATCGACTTGAAATTTTTACCACATGTGCACTTTTGGCGTCCGAGGTGCCTTTTTATAAAACCAACCGGAAGGCGCCATTTTGAAACCGGAAGTGACGTCATATCTCGAAAACGACTACACCGATCGGAATAAAACTATCGCCAAATGATTCAGACGGTCATCTTTATGGAATATCAATAGTCAAAATATACATTTACTATTACCGAAACCGGAAATGACGTCATAAAAATGAAGAATCAGACTTGAATCACCTCTTACTACAATAACTACAAATTCAGAAGGCTTATAATGATACATAACATTTATTGAAATAAATTCTAGGTGGCTACAATTTCAGCCGCCATTATGAAAACCGGAAGTGATGCCATATCTCGAAAACGGCTGGACCTATTGGAACAATGCTTTCGCAATTCTTCATGGAATATCAAAACAAGCTTATATTTAGCCCCAAACACATTTTTTCGTAGTAACCAATTCGGAAATGGCCTATTTTTTTAAAGGAATTAGTCATTGTTGCTCCGATATGTGTTAAAAGTTGTGTAAATAAACTAAAAAAACTAGTGATATCCCCATAAAAAGCACTCCGTGTAAAAATACCAGCCAAGTCTCTTCAACTTAAAAAAAAAAATTAAATCTAAAAATTCTGCACTGAAAAGTAGTGATATCAAAAAATTAGCCAAGTCAAAACTTTATTTGAAAATCAAAAAATACTTGGCGCATCGTTTTTTTTAGGGCATTATAGGTATACTATGTATATGTATATTTCATGTAAAATTTATAATTGGCTTATACTTCCAAGCTATTTATGTACACGATGCGCCAAGTATTTTTTGATTTTCAAATAAAGTTTTGACTTGGCTAATTTTTTGATATCACTACTTTTCAGTGCAGAATTTTTAGATTTAATTTTTTTTTTAAGTTGAAGAGACTTGGCTGGTATTTTTACACGGAGTGTTTTTTATGGGGATAGGGATTACATTACTTGAAAGTGGACTTTGGGACTTTTTTCGACATCACAGAAGTTGACGTTGAAGCTGAAGTTTGCCCAACATTATTTTTCGGCGAAAAGGTAGCCATTTTACGAAATTGAACCGAATAATGCGAAGTATGGAAACTTAGCTTTAAGCTGTAAAAACGAATATTAAAATAAATTGTGTATTATACAAATAAGTAGCTTCTGACAGAAGGGTCAGAATAAGAGATTCTCTTTTTGTTGGGTTGGCGGCCTGCTGCCACGATATCGGGACTCATATTATGACTCATTGCTAGAGAAGATGTCTGCCAACCCTACAACAAAAAGAGTTGCATTTATTCTCCTCCGTATTCTGGTAGCCTAATCAATACGGATTTCAATCACAAGCAAAGAGTCTTGAAGAAAGTATAGCCAACTATTTTTTTAATAGTTTTTATATCTTGACAGAATTACGAGCTTTGAAAGATAGTATGACATATTCGCTTCAATTCCTTTCTTGTTCGAATTTAATCGACTCATTTGTCAATTCTCTACAAATTGATGGGGCAGTGAAACATTTTATTACTCTGGTTTGGTAGCTAAAAACGTTAATTGATACTACATAAAACCTGCAACTTCTATATTTGGCAAATCGCTTTGGCAAAGAAAACCAGGTTGCGTTTTTCAAAATCTCATTTCTATAGTTCTCAGCAGCATGACAAATAGGTCAACCTATCATAAAAAAAATCGATGTTTCTTAATCAATAATAAAATTTAATGATCTCAACAGCAATAATCATTAAATCAGCTAAACAAATAGTACATACGGATGCCTTCCAAGTGCGTGGGTTTGTCATTGACACAATAATCTCTTGTGACAGCTAACGATTGAAAACATGAGCATCTAATATAACCATCGTTTGCATAGAAATGTTCATTACTGCGCCAGCAATACCGCTAATAGCAATAAAACGATTAAGAGCCAAGTATACTGACGGTAATATGCAATTAGGCGTTACACCGACTAAGATTGTTGCCACGATTACGAAGCACCTTCAATTACTTTTGTCAAGACCAGAACCAGAGCAGATTCTTTTATTTTTAGTCCCAGTTTGTTACATCTAAAATAAATGCATTGGTATTGCATTATTAGCAGTGCATTATCGAAACATGGCTGTGGACCGAAGCTGGACAATTTATATTGTGAGACAATGTGAAGTTGGGCAGAGTTCTTGTCTAAAGTTCGACGGTAATGGACTATTTACCCATTCTTTACAAAGATATGCCATAAAGAAGTGCGCTACACCGACTTGGCGAGTGGTTGATTTTTGTTATTGGCTCTGAGATTACATGCCCGAGGAGTCGTTTATTCTGAGAGTATGCGAGCTATTTTGTAGACGAATAAGTTGGAGATAAGAGAACAGTTTCTCGACTTGTTTCCACTGTGTTGTTGATAGCAGTTGAGGGGCGATGCCGCTGTTCCCTTTCCTGTCGTATTTAACCGTAGTACACGTCGAAATAAAGAAGGGTGAAGTTGGTAACGAATGCCAGTTAAACCAGTCAATCTTTATTGTGTTATATCAAATATTTACTACTTGTTTTATTCATATCTTAGTGTTTAAGATTGTAGTAAGGGCGATGGTAGTTGCATTTACGTCGTATTTAACCTCACAAATTCAAAACAGTGTGAGAGAAGTTGTCCCAAAGATAAGTATATTTCTCCATTTTAAGTTTAAAAAAAAACAGTTCTTGGTCAACATTTGTATTTATACATGTCTATGTATATCTATGATTATACTCATTGCAAAAGTCCTGAAATACTGCTCGAATCCTGACGTATTTAACCTCACAAATTTCAAAACGTATCGTATTGTTGCCAAATTAATGGGATTTATTTCTATATTTTAAAGGATATAAAAAATATATATTTATATATTTATATATATTTATTTATATTTTAAAAGAAGTAATTGATATAGGAATGGAACTGTTGAAGTCAGGGCGATGCCACTCATGCTCTCCCGACGTATTTAACCTCACAAAACGTCTCGAATAAGAGAAGGGTAAACGTCGAATACACATTGACGAGCCACGGATCGAAATCAAACTCGTGTGCAACGGATTGTTCTTCAACATTTCGTGGGATATTATTTTCATTCTGTACGCCAGAGCGCAATGACGCATCACAATTTCATCTCTTCAAGTTCTCATCACATTACTTCCAGCTCACGACGATCAACTTATATTCATAATAACCTCAATTTTCGTGGTGTATATTAAACCAACAGGTGCTCAACACCTTGCCTAGACGTGTGTTTTACATCCTCCCGCTTTACTTGCTGGTGGCCAGTTCACCTTCAACATTCTCGGAGTCAGGTGCAATGCCGCAGACCTTGGTCCATCGCCCGCCAAATACACGACAAATAACGCGGGATGTTCACCTGCCCGATCATTCCAACAGACAAAAAATAGACTAAACTAGAATTTATCTCGGATGCAAATTGTATTTAAACATTTTTTTGTCTTGTTATTTTTTCTTCTCCTCTTTAAGGACGTGAATGCGGACAGGTGTCAGCACCTGTTAGCTGGCAATGATTTGCGCATGCGTCTAATGTTAGCTGCATCTCACGTTTTTGCCGCGTCTGCCGCAGGTCTTGAATATTATGTAGATTAGTACACACTTCATCTAATAATAAGTCGTTATCTTTGACAATCTCACGAACTGACACGAGATGCATGGCCTGAGATTTGTTTCAAGAATCGTATATGTCAATATATTATACAGTTCGTGGTATAGATAAGGTGAACGTTGTGCCGAAATTACATCATTTTCATCATTTCGTTCGTTAGCTTTGCCGCTAC
This sequence comes from Leuctra nigra, assembly GCA_934045905.1. Taxonomy (NCBI): domain Eukaryota; kingdom Metazoa; phylum Arthropoda; class Insecta; order Plecoptera; family Leuctridae; genus Leuctra; species Leuctra nigra. The sequence continues at coordinate 43,610,800 of OW203761.1, forward strand.
TTTAATGCAGGTGTTTTAGGTTATCACTTTCGTTCTAAATCCGGCCACAGTAATTTGAATTCATCTAGTCTAAAGGATTGCCTTTAATAGAGCCATTAGGCTACTACATGCTAATGTAATATACCTATAATCGAACCAATTATGTATAGAACAAAAATCCCAACCTATTTGAGTGGTTCTCTAAAGAAATGGAAAAAGAACACGCATTTTGTTTTTAAAAATGACAGAATGTCTAGTTTATAAATTAATGATCTGTGAATTGTTGGGAATGTTTCTTTGAGTGTTGCAATCTTTATGTTGATCGGCAACCGGATTTTTTGGATCTAAATGGGGTTTAATGTGGAGTAATTGTTAAAACATATGGCAGGCGAAATGCGAAATGACGCTCAGCCATTCCTTATAGCAAGTCATCGACTTTTACAAGTTGTTTTTAATCTCAGATATGTCTTGAGAAATGCTAATTACATACAAATATTTTACAAAAATACGATAATTTTGGAAGGTTTTTAAAAAAATTTGATCTCTTGATCAATCCACTTACAATGTAGGTATTTATTCGCACATTTTCTCAATAACGATAAATCCTGTAATCTCATACAATCTTTTAGGAAACTGGAAGAGGAAAGATGAATTCAAAAGGGAAGTTGAAGAGAGAGGAGAAATATGGAGGAAGGTGTGACGGGGAAATGGAGAGAAGTGAAAGACTATGGTGGATAGTGGAGACGATAAAGGACAAATGAAGAGTCAACCTTGGCAAACAGTCAAAAAGTTATTATTATGTTTATGAAAAGGATTTACACTGGAATATTTATTTGTAATTTGTAAACACTTTGGGAAATTTTCGGATTAAATAAATACATAAATAGAATACCGTTATAAAAATAAATGTTTGCTTTAAATGTTTTCCAACCAATTAATAGTTTTAAGTTTTAGAAAAACTGATCCAGAAAACATTACGTCAAACTATTTGTTTTATGCATCTATAATGCTCAGCATTAGTGCATTAATCGAGGCCAAACGTTGCAATTTATACCTTTTCTTCACTCCAAACTTGCTAAACTTGTAAACTGCTCTCAATTATTGTTCTTCTAACCCATGACAATTACCATACAACATAATATTATATATTACCAGATCCCACCTCTCGGACGACTCCACAGATAAACGATTGTAATTCAAGATCAAGAATAAGGAAACCAACGATTTGTGGCAATAAAAGAAATGGATTGGCACTGTGTTATTAACCTATAAACGTCGACCTGCATAACACCGAGTGCACTTCATCAAGCGTAGGTGAAGTAAGCTTCTTGGAATGTCTCTCTCGAAGACAAGTGGTTAGTCGAGAGCATGGGAAAATAGAACTACTCAATATGCACGACACACCGCGTCAATTTATACTACAGCATGTCGAGAAGGCTAATGCAAAGATGTGGATGCTGGGATTTGCATAGGATATGAAGGAATTTCATACAAATTATATCGGTCGTGTTAAGGAATTCCACCTGTTGCTATTTGGTCTACGGTGAAGTGAATATCACTTTTCAGAATGATTCTTGTTATTTCAATTTGTAATTTAGAATCCTGGGCCCAATTTGTTAAGGTGATACAAGCGCTCGGCCGTTTTAGAAAATTGAGAGAGAAACATTTTTCATAAGTGGGTGTAACTTTGATAGAATGTTCACATGATCAGTCTGATTGTACCTAATTAGTAGCACTTTTTATTTTTTGCTTCTTGCATTATTAATAAGCCGCCGGTTTTACAACAAAACCGCTCAAAACTATGAAATTTCCGATACGATTGGAGACCATACCCGTGAACCAATTGATCTCAAATTTTAATCATGATTAGATAAAAGACAAACTTAGGGTTATCCCTGGGTAAATTTTTGAAATTAAATTCCATACGGCACCCATCAACCAAAAATCAACTAATTATTTCTAATTAACGAAGCAAAAAATTTAAAATGTACCTATAAGTTTGTCGTTTATCTAATCATTATTAAAATTTTTAAATAATTTCGACAACCCATTTTGTCTCCAATCGAATTAAAAAAAGTGCCTGAAACACTCGGCAAAATCGCTGGCGCTTGCCCCATACGATTGTGAGGTATTTTTTTGATACACATATCGTTATTTATTTATTTTATAAACTGCTTATTTTTTAATATGTCTTAAAGAACTGTCCGATTATGGGAGTATCTTAATTTTAACATCCTCATTCTTTGAGACTCAGGTTTGAATAATTTGCTCTAAATGCCAAGTAAAGAGCTACTACATAATTGTACACAAATGCCTACTAATTAATTTACATTTTACTGTTCTTTTAAAAATGTGAATTTAAAATCATTGCTCCTAAAGGTCCCATAAATTTCGTACAAAACATTTACTTGGTAATTTCTAATTTTGTTGGAAAAGTTTGCATTTAATTTATTTAGTATTTTATTATTGAGGTAGGGGAATGTTTACATTCAATTAAAATATGCAGAGGATCACGAACCATTTAACCAGAAATAGGTATGATTAAACATAACTACCTACATTTAAGCGTCACAGAAATAGGCACCTAGGTAACATAAATTATGTCTTAATTTCAAATACCTCTCGCCATTTTCATCCATGCATTTTAGTCCAGATGAGAAAATGACATCCATAAACTCTGTTTTAATGTTTTCGTTAATTGCCCATGACATAAACAGCCTGCATCTTTGCGATGCACCGAGCTAAGTGCAGCTATTATTGCAGGAGGCAATCCACAGCAACCTCAACTAATTTATTATTGTGCATATATTATATGGAGGTTAGAATGAAAGTGTGACATACTAATGGTTAGCTACAGGAATAAGTGCAGTATACGCGTTGACTCCCTATATTATTGAACCTGGTAGCTAATGAGGTATAGATAGCTAAGGCCATAGAGAATGGGCGAGTACATGACTTCTTACACCAGCTCATCTTCATTCCCCATGGGAGAAGAACAGTTTTATATAACCACAACTCTTTATAATTGGCTATCGGCTAGCACTTGGAATAACTTATACCACCCTCCGTGAATGGGAACACAATCACGAGAATGCATAATATCGACTGTCTTTATCGGTAAGATCGCCATCGAATGTTGTGTCTTCTTTTTTACTTCTCTCTCTCTCTCTCTCTCTCTCTCTCTCTCTCTCTCTCTCTCTCTCTCTCTCTCTCTCTCTCTCTCTCTCTCTCTCTCTCTCTCTCTCTCTCTCTCGTACGGTATGACTTGCCATAAATCGAAACTCGAATAAATCGACTTTTATACTTGAAATCGAGAGTGAACATAACGATTATCGAGTAGATATAGAAAATGATTCCTGGAAATAGTGCTAGTGTCGACGGTGTCAATGGGAGGTCTGCAAACGCGACAGAAAGAAAAATCGATGATATTTATTATCCCATGTGCAATTTCCCTAGGAGTAATTTACTGCAGTGATTCCGTGCATTTTGTAACGGAGCTAATGTTACAGAGTTTACCCATATATCTCGGACTTCATGACGAACTGGAATTGAGTAATCATTGGTAATTACCTCCAGAGATGGTCACTCATTCATTTTGTGGAGTGGGAATAAAGACGGGAATAAGAGGTGAAAAATTGGAGACGTTTTTCCTGACGCCCTGAAGTTGTTTAAAATCCAGGTGTGAAAGGCTGAGTCATTTACTACTTTTACTTTTACATGATAATGTAAAGATTAATTTGTTGGTAATTCGTTAAAACTGACATCCAACTGATTGAATGCTGTATCTGATTATATACTTATAAATCAGGACAAGTGGCCTTTTATCTCAATTTTGGCGATGGGCGTTTTCATACTTAATTCCCGACCCGAAATAAGTAGGTATTATGCAGTCATGTAACTGCACTGGTTGTTGGACTGTGATCTTTGCTCCCCCGCAACGTGATTTTGAACCATGTAACAGAACACTTTGCCACATTTAACATTCTGATCAAATATTAAAAATTGAGATTATTGGTCTATGCAACACCTACATATCACATTTTGTTCAGGAGATAATTCGTTTTATGTATATTTTAAATGTAGAGGTACTACCTTAATTGGATTTATTTCACATTTTTTGACCTTATTTCGACCTTTCAAAATATTATTGAACACATTATTTGGTTCTCCGGTTCCCTAATTGGCTTCATTGGTTTATACAGAGCTAATTATCTTTTCAAGAGTCAGAAATTTAACCGTTATTATAAGTATTTACTTAGATTTTAAAAATTACATAAATCTTACAAAATTCGTACTGTATTGGTGTTGTCCTTTTCAGAGCTTTAGAGCTTTGACGACACGTGACTGTCAGTTAGTAAAACAAGGCGTAAATCTGGGTGCCTACTGCCTATATTCTCGAATCGAAATCGCATACGTTTATTTTGCAGTGCTTCTCATGGTGATCTTTTTCAACAAACTCGCGAATAAACTCCCCGGTTCAATTTTGGAAATGCGAGAATTCCAAAAATAATAATGGCGCATTCCATGAGCACTCAGAGATAATTCCAGTCAAGTGCAAGCGAAGATGCAATTCCAAGAGGGAATGCTTCCATAAGTGGTCGTTAAGGAACGTATTCCGAGGGTAATGCAAGTTGTAAACCTCGTCCGCTTGGTATTCGATCCTCCCCCGCATCCTGTGAATGGGATGCTGGGATGGACCAACCACCTGTGTCTCGTCTCGGCTCTGTACTTGGTCTAATGACGGCAACGCCTTCAGGTCACTCTGAGATCAACATCTTTTACACTTCCGTCAAGTCTACCTGTTGTGGTTAACAATAATAGTTTCTGTTATTCCACCTACTAATTAATTAATTCCCATAAAAGTTTAGATTATTCTATGAATGAATGAACATACATTAATCATTTTCACAGTTCACAGACCACAATTTCTCTGCTCTTTGTTAAAAGTAATAAAAATTCCCATTCAAAAGCGCGTTTCTCTTTGTACATTTGACAAATCAAGGAGTATTCGCACAATGGCTGATAAAAATGTGTCTATTCAGGTTAGTAAAATTAAGTTATTTAATGATGTTTATACATTTCGAAAATATGAAATTCATCATTTACAAAATATACATTTTAATCAGAAATTGGTGTCCGAAATATCTAAAAAAAAAAAAAACTTTTCATTTATTGTACTTTGAGAATGGTAGAGGAACGAATTTTTTCAATAGTTTTAAAAAATCCAGTTTTACAAGAATTTCTTTATTATTTCTCTGCATTTTTTAAAGCAAGACAGAACAGCAAAATATAATGTTATATAATGCGAAATATAATATTGTGGTTTTAGAAAGCTATTAAAAATATTTTTTTGTATATTTTTTGTGGTTGATTCACTACGATGAAAAAAAAATATTAAAAAGTAGAAAGACATATTAGTCATGTAGATACTTTTAAAATCCAACAGGTATATTATGCATTATAAATAACAAAAAGTAGTCATAATCAACACATATGTCGTAGCAAAGCGACGCCTATAGTTAACGGTACTCAAAGTATTGTCCCCCCTGCCCCCCCCCCCCCCCACACGTGTAGACGGCGGCGTGAAATCGGGCGGTGGAATGCTGCGTAGAGAGAGAGAGGGGGGGGGGGGGAGAAATGATTTAATCATTCCCCCCTAAGTCCGGCAAGAATTAATGAAGGTGTAATAAACAAGACTGACGATTTTTATGTAAATCTGTGTGATGAATTGCTTGGGATGCTGGACGAGCACAATGGCGCGATGTATCATCGGGATGGTGACGGGATATTGGAGGTGGTTGCCATGGAAACGAAGATGACCACACTCGTGGACCGCACACTAGACGGGGACGAAGTGATTAAGTGATTGTTTAAGAGAAATCATTGCCGTTTACTAGGAGAAAATAGTAAATTATAGACTTGATTCTCTCGAAAGTGATCAAATAATTTAAACTGCATTTTTAGGGAAATCAGAAAATATGAAATGATATTGTAGTGAAACAAAGGAATTTTAGAAATGTATCCAAATACCAAACAACACACTTTAACATTTAAAATACCTATGGCATAAACAATATACGTTTTATTGAAAAATTCCTATATTTTCAAAATATGGACACACCTTGTATACCTGGATATACAAACTACAAAATTTTCTACGTATTGTTCTATTTTTTCCTATTTAAATACATTTTTATTCGCACACAGAAACAATGCATCTTGATGACAAATAGCAAAATATACAAAAATAGCATTTATACGTAACAATAAGTGTATTATTCAAGCTAACATTTTTTCAATACGCATTTTTTAAAATTTGTTTTCCTATAAGATCTTAATTTTTAGTTACCTATATGTACTTTTCAAGTTTTATGCGCTGTATGAAATGTATGGCTCGTCATAGCTTAGGACTAACGTTATATTTTGTTCTATACGTGAATGTACGAGTGTAATGTCAACGGCAACACCTCCGAATCACATCTTATTTGATTTGAAATGCGTTTAATTGAGACATGTTCGTCGACCACAAGAGTTGATCACGTCTCGACCGAGATGCACGTAGCTGAAGTTGTCGATAGAAAAACATCTCGAAAGCCACGCGATGTGCAGAGAGAACACACAAAAGTCTCCCGCGTTCGTTTCAATTGCTGCGACTTACTGCGCCTTGGCTTGCCGTGGAGACTTGAATGCGCGGGAGAACACGAGAGAAGAGATCGGACAGTGAGGGGTTTACAACGACACATTTTAGTGTACGCATTTTTTTAGATATTTTTTGTCATTCGGTTTATTTGGTTTTTTTGTTTGATTGTCTGATTTATTATTTTATTTTATGTGTTTTCTTGATCTTTTTGTAGTTCCTATAGATTTTTGTGATTCTTTGATTTTCTTACAGGTGTTTGTGTAGTATTTGTGACATTTTAATTTTTAATTTATACTTGTTTTAATGCTTTAATTTTACCTGATTACATCAGTTTTTTAGAGTTTTTTATTTTATTTTTGACGATATTTTTTTAATTTTCTGTGTTTTTGTGAATCTTTAATTTTTATTTATGATTTTTTGTTTGACTCTTAGTTTTTGTAAACCACACTGTTGATTTTTTTGTAAATCTTAGATAACTTTTACGTTTTTATTGTAGTTTTGTAATTCTCTGATTTCAGTAACTTTCGTGATTTTTTAACATTATTTTGTAGACGTTATCTACTTTTAAAAATTCCAAATGTCAATACTTTTCTTATTTATATTTTTGCAACTTAAACTGTTTTAATTCTCTCCAACTCTTCACCTATCAATTTCGTTGTTCACCCCTCACGAGAAATATTATTACCGATTAAGTCATTTTCTCATTAGTCGTCCAGAGGATACGGGCCATGAATCTTCTTGCACCGTGTAGGAGTTGCGTATACGCTGGAACTTGTGTGGCATCACAACATTGGTAATGAATTGCCGGCTATTATACCACAAGACGATATTATTTCTAGTCAATTTTCAACTGCCGCGCCCTCTTCTTCGACATACAACCATGTAATGTTTCTTTTCTCGCCTAGAGTCCGAGGAAAAGTGCGAATGAACAGGATATATTAATGCATAAATTTTCGATGGAATATAGGCTTTCGATCCGTTGTAACGTATCTGGTTGGTGGGGCAGTGTTATGGTTGATGATTTTAATGAGGATCCACACAAATGTTGTATTTAAGTAAGGCCATTACAATAGAGATACCTATATTAAATATTGTAGATTGAAGGTACCAATCCAAATGAATTCTCTATTATTCTTGAAACACTTATAAACATTATGATCAACTTGCGTCAAAAACAGCCTCGCAAAAACCAGTGCACAAAATTAGGTCAAAACAAAAGTAGATAATTCATTACAAAATATACTACAAAATTACGCAATTAAATTTGGTACAAAGAGTTTTAAAAAACAGCTCATAAAGTATTCTGATAATACGGGTTTTACCTTCTAAGGCCCGGTATTACCAAATTTATATTGTGGTGGATTAACTAACTTTGGATTACATTCAACTGTTTCAAAGATTTTTAATTATCTGATTGACTGTGGCACAAATTTAATCCAAATATTATTTATCCTTTGGTAATACCGGACCCCGGGTGTATCGGACCTAATATTGGCAAATTACTCGATTTTGGGCAAACAAGTTTTGTCAAAGTTCTGTACAGCTATAGCTACAGGATAAAGTTAGCTATAAGAACAAAAATTTATATTGATTTAAAAAAAAATTAAAACGATTTTAAAAGACGCCTGCTAAAACGGAACGCTAACTAGAACTTGATCCGTTACCGACGCTAACCAGAACTTTAGCTGGAGGTATAATGATCGGCCCTTAAACAAACTTCAACCAAATATTTCTAGCAATAAAATTTGCTGTACTTGAGAATATCCCGAAGACTGCAACAAGTCACGCCTCGTTTATGTAAAATCATCCTACATCACCCATCACCCTAACATAGCATGCATTTACCTATATACTTACACCACAGTCGCGCTGCCAATTATAACATTCCAATTAGACACTACTCCATGTAATGAACACCGCCGCAAAAGATTTAGTAATTTATGCGACAAGTTTCTGCTATATTTGCGATAATTAATTCTTTAATGAGGTGGTCGCAAAGTAAGACAGCCCTGTTAATTGAGTTTGCGTTTGACTTTAATCTGGCTTAAGTAGACGGGTGTTGATTTCACACATTGTAGACCAACGCTAAGAAGATTAGGAACAATCGAAATGAAACGATTTATAACGGGGTACTCGTCAAAAAGGTGTCAAAGAATAATCTTTTGGACATGGTTGTTTAAAAGAGAACATGCACTTGGCAACAGGAGCATGATTTTATTAGATATCAAATCAGTTTTTATGAGATCGAAATAAGATTGCAATGTTGCAATTTGTGTACGTAATTTTTAGAAGCATTTTGTTAGTTTGAAGATCGAGATAAAGCTCTGGACAGCTATTCCATAATATTATGCTTAAGAAGTGACTTTAGCAATGTTGGTAAAGATAAATAGACTATTATAAGGCAGACAGTTCAAACTAATAATAACTTGATCACGAAGTCATTTTGAATGGAATTTGTCAACCATGTACCATGTAGGTAGGTAGGGGCTCAGCCACTGGACTCTCATTTGGGAGACCAGAGTTCGATTCCAGTCATGATCGCATAATCCTGCAGTTCTTGATATTTTAAACAAGTATTTTCAGGAATTAATACACCCTTTTTTCACATCAATAATTTTATCACAGTTGTCATTATAAAGTATAGTTATAGAATATTATGGGCTATAGTTACTTTTGTTGAACCCATAAACCTAAATTGACTCCCTTCCCTTCCCAAAATAATTTAAATAATTTAATATTGAATAAGTTAACCATTGAATTATCTCTTTTTATTTATCTTCAAATTACGTAATTTTTTTTTCTAGCAACTGGACTTGGATGGCGTTTTTACAACAATTGCGTTTATGTTTGTACAAATTAAACATCAAATTTCTAGAGATCTCTCAATGTATAATAAACGAGTAGATGTTATATTACAATACTTGTGGACATTAAAAAAAGGATTAATAATAATAATTCAGGTTATTATAGACACTCACATTTTTATAAATTAAGGAGCAGCATAAAGTTGGCAAGAAGTTTCCTACTTTGGACTCTCTTATAAAGACCCTATTTAAAGATGTCACTTCTTTCTTTTCCGTCTCTTCTATGCACTGACTAAGTCCTAGTTTATTCTTGGCCGAATGTTTTGATCTGCTTTGTATAGCTTTGTATATAATCCACATGACAGTTGAATAATAATGTGTTTGAAATAGATTCAGTGTAATCTATTGTCGAGGCTGGGTGGGTAGAGTCGAGAATGTGACTCTATTGTCACCTACAACACCACGCACGTCAGGAGATGGGATCGCTAGGATCTTATCGATAAGTCATATGTAGCCTACATTCAGCCTATAGCGGGTCAACCTGCTCAATATCTATTGTCACCTACAACACCACGCACGTCAGGAGATGGGATCGCTAGGATCTTATCGATAAGTCATATGTAGCCTACATTCAGCCTATAGCGGGTCAACCTGCTCAATATCTATTGTCACCTACAACACCACGCACGTCAGGAGATGGGATCGCTAGGATCTTATCGATAAGTCATATGTAGCCTACATTCAGCCTATAGCGGGTCAACCTGCTCAATATCTATTGTCACCTACAACACCACGCACGTCAGGAGATGGGATCGCTAGGATCTTATCGATAAGTCATATGTAGCCTACATTCAGCCTATAGCAGGTCAACCTGCTCAATATCTATTGTCACCTACAGCACCACGCACGTCAGGAGATGGGATCGCTAGGATCTTATCGATAAGTCATATGTAGCCTACATTCAGCCTATAGCAGGTCAACCTGCACAATATCTATTGTCACCTACAACACCACGCACGTCAGGAGATGGGATCGCTAGGATCTTATCGATAAGTCATATGTAGCCTACATTCAGCCTATAGCGGGTCAACCTGCTCAATATCTATTGTCACCTACAACACCACGCAAGTCAGGAGATGGGATCGCTAGGATCTTATCGATAAGTCATATGTAGCCTACATTCAGCCTATAGCGGGTCAACCTGCTCAATATCTATTGTCACCTACAACACCACGCACGTCAGGAGATGGGATCGCTAGGATCTTATCGATAAGTCATATGTAGCCTACATTCAGCCTATAGCGGGTCAACCTGCTCAATATTTATTGTCACCTACAACACCACGCACGTCAGGAGATGGGATCGCTAGGATCTTATCGATAAGTCATATGTAGCCTACATTCAGCCTATAGCGGGTCAACCTGCTCAATATCTATTGTCACCTACAACACCACGCACGTCAGGAGATGGGATCGCTAGGATCTTATCGATAAGTCATATGTAGCCTACATTCAGCCTATAGCGGGTCAACCTGCTCAATATCTGGCTGAATACTTAGAACAGTGATTTTCTTATATGGGTTTCGCTGTCGATTAGTTTGTGTACAATTGCTCGTTTACATGATTTATGAAGAGTCTGAGGATTCAGAGTACCTATTATTGTCATTTAATAATTTGAATTTGTGAGCCCAGCTGCAAAATTTATTTCTAAAATGTGCAATAAAAATGAATTTCCCAAAATTTTAGTGATATCACATTTGTTGTAATGTGAAGTTAATTGTTATAAATGAATTATATAAATGAAAATAAAACAATCTCAAACCGTCTTGCAAATGCAAAGAAGAATCGCAACACAGAGTTCATTAAAAATATTTGCAGTATAGGTACACTTTATAACACTATAGTTCCCAATAGAAAACGATGAACCTATAGTCATCAGATTGGAATGCGTTGCATGCGTTAGCCAATCAAATTATTCGATTCACTCGACCTCAAGAGAAAACGATCAATGTGCGTTGACTGCTGTGCGTTAGAAACGTTAACCAATAAGATGCCTCGTTTCCCTCGAACCAAAGAGAAAATGATAAACGATGAACCTAGTCATCTGATAGAGCGTTGCATGCGTTAGCCAATCAAAAGACTAGATGCACTTAACCTCAAGAGAAAAAGAACAAACCTAGAAATCTAATTGCTGTGCGTTAAAAACGTTAACCAATAAGATGCTCATTTCACTCCCTGAGAAAATGAAGGACGTATAATCACTGTGACTAGTGTAACCCGGCCTTGTATGCACTGGGCTGTGAATGCATTCTGCAGTTGAGATGCAACTCCGTGGCATGTGTTGCAAGTCGTGTCAAAAGTGTGCTGACATTTAGCTGCATGATCGAAGTTGCTTCATCCACCCAGGGCGAACGAGGCGATCAAAGATTAACGCCAATTCAAGTGCAAGTGAATGTAGCCACAAGTTTTTTACTATCTCAATCTAAAATCGCGTGAACACACGAAATCAAAATGAAATTCAAATTTCAAATATTTTTACCGAAGAAAAGATGTCATGTCAGCTAAACCGTCTGACTTTTAAGTGGTCAATTCAAGCTCAATTTCAGAGTCTGATTTAAACAATTTTTTGTTGAATTGTCACAGACTTACGACTGACAGGAGCAATCCTTTGTTTTTTGTCACGTTGATCAAAACAGACTTGGGGCATGTTTTTCTGCCTTGCTGCATTTTTGTCAAATATTTGCCTGGAAAGTTTTGAAAATTTGGCAAATGATAAATTATCAGTGAATAGTGATATCAGTTTTTTCTTATAAAACTATATGGAATAGTATACTGTACTATACTATACTATACTATACTATAATAGTATACTATATGGAAAACTTTTCAAATTGTCATCACAAAAACTTTCAAAAAATTACTAGCACTTAAAATTTAAAACAGAATGGTTCAGTTACAAAATAAAATCAATTAATCAAATTATCCGCACATATGTCCCAACACCGCCTTGAAATCAAATTATCCGTATCTTTTAGCTTCCTATTGTCACTGTACTCCACCGTCTAACAACGATCGCGATTGGAACTTATTGACTTTCAATCGTCGAGTTCTTTCGTGTGTCGTGACTCGCGATAAGGCGTGAAGCCTGTGAGAAACATAATCTCCAGTCTGTGCTAATCAGTGCACTGACTCTACCTCTACTTCCCTCACAGACGGCTCTTTGTGGCTCAACGACATCTACACGTGCATTGTGTTTGCTCGCCGTGCACCGGCTTGGAGGGTTGGAGGTCCTGGCTCAAGGGCACGTCATCGAGATTGCGTCAGGTAAAGGGAACACACTGTTCTTCAGAGTTTTTTTAAATTTTGTCTTGACACTATCAGAATTTTTAAAAATCAGATATTAGCGACACTTTCAAGCTTACGGGACTAATTAATGCCACACACTGGAGTACTGTATGGCCTATAGGTAGTATGACATCAAAGTGTTAAATACGATTATTTTACGATAATTTGATTATTTGTCGCTACTATCTGATTTTTAAAAATGCTGATAGTGTCAAGACAAAATGCAAACAACCGCTTTGATAATAAATACCAACTGCAATATGAAAAGATTTTCCTCGAGTGGGACTCGAACCCACGACCTTCCGATATCCAGTCAGATGCTCTACCAGCTGAGCTACCGAGGTAGTTCGGTAGCTCGTTCGCTCGGAGAACAGTTCGTTTTGTCGAACTTGTCGAATTATGATGGGGTGTGGACAGAAGGAGGAGGTTATGGACGATTAGTTGGGAACCTACCCGGCATTTGCCTCTCGACTGAGGGAAACCACAAGAACTTTAAAGTGTTGAAGTCAAGAACTTTACTGACTGAGTCAAATTGCATCGTAATCAGAAATACTTATTTATATTAAAAAATTGGTAAGTTTGGTGGTATATTATTTTAAATTTTACTAATTTTTCCTTGATCTCAGCATCGCTTTATCTTCCCTCTATTTCTCGTGGTATAAAGATACTTTGAGGTATAATTACATGATTGTTTGAGCTTATGACATACAAGCGGGATTTTGACAACTAAATTGCTGTAAAAACGTACGAATACCCACATAAATTGAGCCTTTTTATGTGGATTATATTCCTCGTATCTGTACGTATCACAGAAATTAGTTCATATCAGAAAAAAACAATAAAAATTAAAACGTGCGAAATTTAATTTTTTGCTTGCCTCCTAAAGTTTACTGGTTACTCTACTAACCGTGGGACAAATAAGTTGACCTTCAACACACTCCTGACATTGACTTCAATCCGCCGTTACCCGCTATTGATCCCGAAGTTCTCGAATCCGAGGGGCAACTTCCTGTGCGAACAAAGTCAATCACACGAGATGAAAGTGGTGCACGAGATGCTGGAGTACAATAACTGCAAGCTTGATTAGCCTTCTGAGTCCTGTGTGAGGCTGTGGGGAGAGGCCAAGGGGATGAGGGTGCAACGCGATACGGGCGACACACTGAATAACCAGGAAGTTGAGGTGGAATATCAGCAACTACCATCATGATACGCGTCAATGGAACAGATGGGAATTGAGACATTTCAACGACGAGAGTGACGTAATGATAGAGTGCGAATCTATGATGAGACGAATATGTAATTTAGAAAATCAATTCTAAAGTGAAGTAAGTATAATTCTTACGAGGAAATTGAGGGTTAGTAAGGCAAGAGAAATAAGTTTGATTCTGAACTTATATTTCACTTCAATTCAACACAAGAAATAGAACATAGATACATAGGTATTTATTTGGAAGGAGTATGTACCTATACTTTACCTACTACCATTGTTAGAGATTTTACCCCTTGATCGATCTTAGATATATCAATTTTACAATCTCAAATATCTTTCTTCCCTTCTTTGGTCTATGTTATATTTTTATTTTGACAAACAGTCATGACATTTGACACTTTTCTGAACACATTCTTGATAATCTATCAGCCTCGAATTTTATTTACAGCTTGAAAGATGAAAGGGGAATTATTAAGGGGATGAAGAATTTCATACATTTCAAAATGTTTCCCTGTTTATTCCTGAAAGTATATCTGGTTACTGAGAAATTAATTTTGAAGAATATTGCAGACAGGTGACTGTATTTAGAGGCAAACTAAACGTAAGTGGAAGTTTCGAGGCCTAAGCACATACGATATGCATTATTATAATGCTGGTGAATTTCACCAAAGATTTATTGCACCAATATTATAAACAATATTGGAATAAATCTGGCCCTCATTTCAATTCTGATAACCACGGGACAGCTCCTTTAAGACAAATATTAAAAATTATTATATTTATAAAAAGTCTCTGTAATTGCAATTATTTACTACACAGATAACCACCACAAACTAGATGCATCTCGTAATAATTCGCGTCACTCCATGTTCTTGACCACTGCAGACTCTCGCTGGGATGCACAATGCAAAATAATGCATTCCCAAGATCGACCGGTGTTCCTCGTGGTTTACGATCTAACCGCTAACTCCATCGAAACAGAGCGCAGAGATTTGCATAAAAAACACACATTTACGTCCATAAAGATCACTCTGGGGGATTTGCAAACATGGCTTATTAATCTTGCTTGGCAACCCGATGCGGCAGTTAAATACTTGGACACGGTGTCGCTGGCAACCAGCAACAACAGCGACCTCTAACCTCTACTTACAGATGTATTACACAGGACAATACGGGATGACAAATTGAAAATACTTTTTGTTACATTTTTAAGTGTATAGTGTATGTTGGCCTACCTTGAAATGGAATTGGTGGGGTGCATTTCAAGTTTTAAGAGTGAAAATAAGTGGGGCTTAGTAGGAAATCTATAGCTGAAGGTTCAATTTAGGCAACTTTACCCTATGACTCAAATTTTTAACCACATTATTCGCCTTATGAGTATAGGGATAAGTTCGGTTTATGGGAGAAAAGTGCTCAACTTTTGCATTTTCCGACAATTAAGGGCGGGGGGCGGGGGGGGGGGGGGGGGGGAGGGGGCGATAAAAGTGTAAATAGTATATTTTTTTATATAAACAGCTATACACATTTTAGATATAAATAATTAGGAATAAGGCGCAGCAATTGTATTGGTTAAATTCGGTTGTTTATTGTCCCGATCATCGTTCGTTTTTTTAAAAGAGTCACATTGAAAAATTAAATGTAGGTATGTATCATAAAATGCAATTCAAAATCAGACAAAATTCAGTGTAAGCTTATTGCATCTTAAGACCACATTCCTGTCAGAAATGCCCCCCCCCCCTCCTCTTTGATAGCAACTAACCCGTGCAATCATAAATACCCACAAATGTCTTGTCCCGGAGTCGATCAACATACGTTAATGTCTAAACTCGCACTCGACTTCAATAGATTCCGCCGGAGGAAGATTCGGCTGCCAGCGAGCGAGAGGAAATCCTCGGGATGGACGATTATGTGCTCTTTGCGGCATAACTGGCAATGACGTGATCGTGATGGCTGCGATACCGCCTGGTGAATTGTGATAATTGTCACAAAAACATCAAGAATCGAATACTATTATTTCCTTGAGAGCAAGCGGTCATTGCCATTCAACTTTTTGTTTAACAGAAATCGTGATTATTTGTGTTCGAGATTATACATTTGTTTGGGAACTTAGCTTTGCAGATCAAGGTTTTTGCAACATTTCTTGATAGTCGTATCAGGGTCGTATTTAAGGGAGGGTCGTCTCCCCCCCCCCTCCCCGCCACACAGAAAATAAAACTTACTGGAAAAAATACCTAGCTGGCAATTGAAATCAGTCTATTTAATTTTCTTGGCAGTCAAATGCTCTAAACTGCAATTGATACTGATTGAAATTGTAAACTTTGATTTGCTTTGTGTAACATGGGGAACATTATCGTATGTATTTGTTAAAAAATGAGTAGCAGAATCTTTTAGCTACGATTTCCTAAAACAATTTTATAAGTGGTGTAGAATCTACAAGGAAAGGATTACATTCTTGAGATATTTAAACGTTTTACAGCTTTTAGTAGTCAAAAATCCGCATAGCTATATCAAAATGCTGAACCATTCAATATATTGATAAGATTTTTTTTGGTAATAATTTGTTTCTATATTTTCATTTAAGGCAGCAACTGACAGACACAACACACTAATTTAAATATCAATGTTGGCACCAGGCAGTTAAAGAAGAATGTTTCCTGGTTGAAGCAATAAGAACCGTCAAACTCTGTGAACGTTCTTGTTTACAATAAGATCAAATCTCACCGATCATTTGGCGTAAATAAAATATACATAAATAAGAAAGGCGCTTCGCGTGAATAAATGAAGAAAGTTTTCTAGATTTTCGTGCGGCAGATTCGAAGGGAAGGGTCAATATCAGGAAGTGAAGCGATGTTTTCGTCCCACCATGATGTTTTGAGTCGAGAAGTCGTGGTTTGAAGCCCACATTGCTTGGCTCTTCTCGAGATTCATGAACAATTACCCCAGCATCCAGTCATTTACCTCATCATTGCTCATGAAAAGAGTCATCTTGCCAGATTTCTACTTTTCATTCTATTTTGCAACTGAATAAATTAGAATAATATGTATAATATAGTCTTCAAAAGCACTTGAAAACAAACATATTGTAATAAGAGCACTAAAGACCTATAAGGTAATACCGGTATCTCTTTATGGATAGATTTTAATTTATCAGTTATTCCGGTGATGGGGGTTATGTTTATTATACGTGATTATGGAGATGTACCAATATTAGTGTAGCAAAAGGATTAAAAAATATATTCTGAAAGGGTCAACCCGAAAGTTTTTTTATTATTATAAATATAATTTTTGCAAATGGCTCAGTGAATTCAATCAAATGAAATCAGAAAGCCACCTTCAAATAATAAAGTTTATAATGAAATTCAAAGACGTTTTTTTAAGTTTTAATTAAAAGTTTTTTATTAGGTCCAAAACCCCAGAATAAGCAATTAAAATGATCATTATAAGCACCTCTATTCAACTACAACCTCCTTGATTCAAATGTACGCACATTCTAATGGTTCGAATTTTAGGTATTGGCCATTTTAGACTTGCATTATTTTTTAAACTTTAAATTTGGTTTCTCGCTTTTCGCGTGCTGTATTACATACATAAGGATCTGTAAAACTAGGTACATTAATAACACTTCATATTACTTATTGAATATCAGACCTACTCACTACTATAATAACCCACTCGGTCAACCATTACTCCTCAGCGTCCAACTATGGGGGACAGATTGGAGATAAATTTCACTCCACCGTGACAAGTGGACTGTATAAGATGACATGGGCAGTCACCCACACAACGTACAACAAAACTGCATCCATTGACTGCACCTGACTGCATTCACCCACTCGGCAGCGATATTAAGTTTCTCTAAGAGAACCTCATAAATAGCAGGTTTCCAATACAACTTTCAGCCCCCGGTATGATGTATTAGCATTTAATTAGTATTTTAGGTTATAAACAAATATAAGTTGTTATCCATGAGCAGTCGCACGTTTATTACTTTCAATTATTTGAATAATAATTTGATTATTTGCTTTAAATCCTTTTGTTTTCATTCAATAATTCATATTGTTGACTTCTATCCTTTGACAAAGTGCATTTTTGCATAAAGAAACTTCTGTCTGGAATAACAAGTCTTATGAAATCGCTTCTTCTCCTGACAACTTGAATGTATTGCACTATATTTATCAAAGTTAAGTAAAGAAAGTGATATATTTTACTGTTTCTATTATTCCTGCTACTGGACGTCGTGTCCTAGCAACAATGAGATTTGAATAAACTGGTTTGAGGAAATAATGAAATAAAATCACATGACATTAATTTAAATATTATTCTAGAATAAATTAGTTCTTAATACGAAATCTTCTATTTGTACAAGGTGATTACTCTATTTAATGTTTTGATACACTGCCAAAAAATTTAATTAATTGCACAATAATCTTATTTCATAAAATTTTTCTCATTTATACAAAATATATTCTGAAAAACATGATTTGTGTACTTCTAAATGGTAAAATTTTGCGATTTTACAATTATTTTAATTTTTCCCAACGTTTACCATCTAAAATTTAAATTTAGAATAAAATTAAAAATGTACTGATATTTTTCTTAGAATTAACAAGATTCAGTGTATCGCATGTTAATTACGTAATTACCTAATATGTATCTGATTTCAACATATTCTTCAATAAAAAATGAACCTGTCAAAAGACGTGAACTCTATCACAACTATTGAGACAATGTTTACATCGCCTGACTTGATTGTAAAACCCCGACTACACCAACCAGCATCGTGCTCTATCCCTCTCTCTCAAGTACCTCTTACCTATCTCTATCCCTCTCCTGCGTCAGATTAAGAAATTATCACCGCTGAAAGAGACGATCCGTCAAATAAACAAACCTACCGGCCATCGGGCAAAACAATACCTATACATATAGATCCCCCACGTAGTTTGTACCGTGAAAGTACGACCCTTGCCCTCGATATGGCGAAGTCAGGAAACAGTGCGCGACCATTGCCTCCAGGAGGGGGGGGGGGGGGGGGGGGGCAGGGGGCACGACCACAGAGAATGATGTCTCTGACATCGCTGTTAATACACCTCGAAAACATAAATCAAACATGATTCTCTCTTATTCTTTTTTTTAATCATCCACGAAGGGGGTGGGTACTTAAACAAATCATGAATTCTCACTGTCCATTCACTTTAAAAAAAATACGATTAATTACGTATACTGACCTTATACATTTGTTGTGTACTTCATTCATTTAAGTTTGCTTATTGTTCATCTAATAGATTTTGAATCTAAATATGGAGCGCTCTTGAAAATACTTTCGCGGGGTATTATCAGAAAGGCAATTCATTGTCAGCTTCTTCGCTTGAAAACCAGCAGGGTTCTTCTAAGTATTCGAGATTGTAGCTGTATATAAATCTAATATATTATTATCTCTGGGTGTTGTCAATGTTTTGTTGTGTTGTGTAAGAGTTGTGCGCGCGCTACTATAGACACCGTGATGCGGAATGAATGCGCGGATAGGCGAGGAAAGTCAACAATAGGATACAACCGTGTGGCTGCAGGGCAAGGGTAATGAAGATGCCACAGATCATTTGTCTCCTGATGCACAAGTTTAATAGCTGCTATTAGAGGAGGAGGGCTTCTGAGGATGCGCCGGGATTTGTCGTCTTATAGTGACAAGCGTCGTACTGTTCTGCTAGGCGACTGGATGATTGTGGGAAGGAGGAAGTCGTGAACTATTTGTAGGGAACCTACCCATCATTGTCCACTCTACTGATAGGAACACCATGAAGAATCTAAGTCAGGAAGGGAGCAGCGGGAATCGAATCCGGGACCACAGGAGTTGAAGTTGTTAGCGTTACTGAGCCAACTTGCTACATAGGAAATAATAGTCATTTACGATTACATTTGACGCAAATAATAATCAATATTTTGTCTGCTTTAAACGAAATATCACTGAAATTTGAGATAATTATATTTTGGGGACAAATCATAACTGTAAAATGTTGTGGTCAAGAGCAATTTTTCAAAAATTATTCGTCGTTCAGGAAATGTATCAAAGGTATAGGTACATATTATTTAAATTAAATAATTCAAAATTTCGCCTAAAATATACAGGTTGGTGTTTGGCTTGGCGCTAAGGTCGTATCGATGTGTTGCTAATACACTCGACAACTCCATCTGAAAGGCGGCAAAGAACAGCTTGCGTGCGCGTGCGCCGGCTCCATGCACGGTTAAACACAGCCACAAAGAAATAGGAAAGAAACCATTAATTGGATGATCAAACTGTTATATATACATCCAAGGGCAGCTTTTATATACGATCTGCCCTAGAATTAGCACCGGCCATTTAGGTAAAACCTATACTTATAAAATGAAGTGCGATTTTCAATTACATTTACTTATAAAAATAAAAAAACTGTAAATCACGACATATTTGAAGGAATTGTTTGAAGGATACACGATCACTTGTTTCTACGTTTACCAAGATGGCTGTCGTGAATAAAATGGCGTTTATAATTACAACAGATGAAAGAAATCTAAGAATTAAATCAGCCTATTAAACACTTTCTATAAACCATGTGTGTGCAGTTTTTATTCTGGAATTCTTCGAAAGCACAACAATGATTTGTCTCTTCATATTGAGAATCATCCTTCGGACACAATAATGTGATTTTATAAATGAGTGGGTTATCGTTTACAATTACATTACGGTACATAATCTCGAATCAGATGACTTGGCTGTCCATGTACGTCTCTGAACAGAACAGTCAAGCATTGTCAGGTGTATTGCTGTCAAACAGATGGCAATCATTTATCGATGTCATCGATGATCTCGCCCATTGGCAGTCATTGAGTTACGTCAAATGATCGGTCGATTGAAATATGTCTTTGTTTGCGAACTGGAAGAGCAATTGAAATGGTTTCTTTGGCATTGTCAGTGTCTTATGATCATGTTTGTGGAATGTACTTGGTGTTTGTGAGACTGAGCACTTGGGAGTCGGGTGGTTATGGTCAGCGAATTGTCACATACCTTTACGCGAAACCTGCTTTTCAATCCATCAAGTTGATGGCTTAGTGCATTTTATTTGACATGAACTTTGTCATTTTATATTTATATTTTCTCTAGCAAACTCGAGCAAACTACATCGTTATGAATTCAAAATGCTTTGCTTGGATGTGCAGATTTTTATTTTAGCATTGACGCAATTTTTACAATAACATTTAATTATAAATTCACCTTTTAGTAGAATTTACCCAGATTGATTAATTGTCAAATTGGATGTTTTCTACAAAATATTTTGAATTTGGCAGATTTTTTTTGTATTTTTTTTACGATTGAATTGAACAACTTTCTTAATTCAATTAACAAAACAAAAGTTAATTGCCTGATAAATATGCAAAATAATGCGAGTTTAAATATATTCTACGAATAAGTTGTATTTATCCTTATACCTACGCTATTGATAGGTTTTAGTATTAATAAATTTTCCAAAGAACATAAAACCAAATTACATCAACACACTTTTCGTCAGATGCGATCATCACGGCTAAAGAATTTGAATCCCAACGTCGAAATGCCCAATATTATCACATGTTCCTCTCTAATAAAAATAATTAAATCCTATAAATCCTGCTCTTACCTCCAATATTTGGACATCCGTTTACACTCTCAACATAATCACAGCTTGATAACCTCTGGCAAAAATCATCAAGCAAAAAGTAGTTCATAACAAGACGCAGGGATCAGCAGGTGCTGTTTGAATAAATCGAACGTTATATATCACGATGTCGTTGATTGAGATGCACATTGAGAATATTGAAAAGACTCGTTATTAAGTGGCGTTTGTTCAGTGTGGGTTACTTATCCCGAGGAATGTGCTCATTGCTCTTCCTTCCTTCATCCGTAGCGCCAGCTTTCCTAGTGGCGCCAGGTGATCAAGCTGCAGCGAGAGAAAGAGGCGAGTCTGCTCAACGAGATAAATCCATGGAGATTATTCATATGGAATATGCGGGCTCCATGGCTTCCGGGTTTTATAACTGACATTGCGTTGGCTCAGGTGTTTGGGCGCTGTTCAGGAGACCCAGGTTCCAATTGACCTAGTTATGGAGTTATGAAGTTCATTCAAATTACTGAGGAGTATGCATTTTTACTTTTCTCTCAGTTCAATTAGAATATTTTTAAATGCGGACTAAACTCGATGTTGATCGACATAGAGCTTGGGGTAAATTTTCCAAAATACCCTCCCTCCCCCTCTACTATTTATCCCCGTTATTTATCATAATATTGAAAGCCATACAGTCTAACAGTATCAAAAATTAAAATGCAATTAAACAAGATTTCTTGACAAATTAGAGTAACATTCAAAAGTCAACGGTCCTTATTAGAAGCCAAATTGATATGTCAGCTGTACTTTTTAGTTAACACTGGGTATTATTAAAAACTTTTGGTGGAGTCAGGAGCTCAAAACTCCAAGTTACGAATTCCTGAAATAACCTGGATTGTTGAGCTTTTCTTGCAAACATGGACTTTTGCCAATTAAAAGCTCTCACCTCATTAAACATTTTTTTATGTGGAATAACCCTCTTTCTTTCATGATACATATTTAACATAAAAGTTTTAAATTTTAATAAAAACTCGACGCGTGTCATTTTGTTTCTGGTCTACGACTCAAAACCTCGCTTCACTGCTTCCTCCATGACAACAAACCAACCAGCTTGCAATGTTTAAATATTTATATTCGTACCAAATTAACTTTACTCATTACACGATGATCAACTGACCAAGTACCAGGTGATATGTGTCTCGCCAGTGTAAGTGTGTCCACATGCCACGCGATGGCCACGCTCCGCGCGTCTGCTAATGGCGTCTGTTCTACCCAGGATTCCACCTGCTTCCTAGCCCACATCCTAGCGGCACGTGGTGTCAAGTGGAATTCCGGTGGTGATAGACGCAACGTTTTCATAAAGACCCGCATGGCATCTTGTGATAGGGATAAGACGCAGCTTCGGCCGTTATGGTTTTTTATAAGACAAGATGGTGGATGCCCCTATTCGTTTATGTTGAGTGAACAGTGGACGAAGAGTTGGATGATTTTTGTTTTGCTGTATGCATAATGGATTTTTACGTTTCTTAGATTCGGACTGTTGCGTAAAAACGGTTTAAGAAATGGCTTCTTAGAATGGGATGTCAAACTTGAAAATGCTATGAATAAAATATTAATATCTAAGAAAAAAAATATATAAATTTCGAAGCTTATTTGAAACTTATAAATACAAAATCAAGAAAATTTAAAACTTCACAATGTGTAAATATTAGAAATCATGGCTTAATTTCCGAAAACTTGTCATTTTCGCATTATGGTCTATCAATTTTTGAAACACATACCATTCCAATAGCTTTGTATTAATTGTAGAGTTAACACAGATCAGACTGTTTTATGTGAACATATAATATATGGAACTTGAAGCAAGAGGAACATCATAATAAACCAATGTATTGCAGTTGAATACGTACCTATACTATCTCTACGAGGGAGGGGACAAAAAAAACAAAAAATACATTTCCAGAGAAAGTATGCGTTTTTACGACTTTTAATTGTAAAGCTTTGAGTTATTAGGTATAAAAGCGCAATCAGTCTAGTTTATCTACGACTTTAAAGTGAACTTTTCACACACAAAATTGAGTCATTGTGAACTATTTACCCCTTCTCTACATCAGAAAGTATGATCACACTTTGGCACAGATTTGTGATACAAACTCCTGCGTAATCAATAATCTGTTATCATTTTTATTCCTCGCTAATGCAGTTTTCACCTTACAAGGGAAGATAAAGTGCTAGAGATCGTGGATAAGTTATTAGAGTGAGAGAGATGATGATAAGCCGCATGCGCTGTCAGATTCCACACGAGCCGAGATGATCGAGTGAGATGCTGTGACCTGTGTCGCGTGTTGCCATGGGGACATGGGGACATGGGGACATGTGACCTGGGGACATGGGGCAGTGGCATGGGGCAGTGACATGGGTCGCGTGTTGTCATGGGGACATGGGGACATAGGGACATGGGGCAGTGACATGGGGTAGTGACATGGGTCGCGTGTTGCCATGGAGACATGGAGACATGGGGACATGGGGACATGGGGGCATGGGGCATGGGGACATGGAGACATGGGGACATTGTGACATGGGGACATGGGGACATGGGGCATGGAGACATGGGGCATGGGGCATGGGGCATGGGGCAGTGACATGGGTCGCGTGTTGCCATGGAGACACGGGGACATGGGGACATGGGGCATGAGGCATGGGGACATGGGGACATGGGGACATGGGGCATGGGGACATGGGACATGGAGACATGGGGACATGGGGACATGGGGCATGGGGCATGGGGACATGGGGACATGGGGCATGGGGCTTGGGGCATGGGTCGCGTGTTGCCATGAGACATGGGGACATGGGTCGCGTGTTGCCATGGGGACACGGGGACATGGGGCATGGGGCATGGGTCGCGTGTTGCCATGAGACATGGGGACATGGGTCGCGTGTTGCCATGGGGACACGGGGACATGGGGACATGGGGACATGGGGCATGGGGCATGGGGCAGTGACCTGGGGCAGTGACATGGGTCGCGTGTTGTCATGGGGACATGGGGACATTGTGACATGGGGCATGGGGCATGGGGCATGGGTCGCGTGTTGCCATGGAGACATGGGGACATGAGGACATTGTCACATGAGGCAGTGACATGGGGACATGGGGACATGGGGACATTGTCACATGAGGCAGTGACATGGGGCATGGGGACATTGTCACATGGGGCATGTGACATGGGTCGCGTGTTGCCATGGAGACATGGGGACATGGGGACATTGTCACATGAGGCAGTGACATGGGACATGGGGACATTGTCACATGGGGCAGTGACATGGGGCATGTGACATGGGTCGCGTGTTGCCATGGAGACATGGGGACATGGGGACATTGTCACATGAGGCAGTGACATGGGGACATGGGGACATGGGGACATTGTCACATGAGGCAGTGACATGGGGGCATGGGGCATGGGCATGGGTCGCGTGTTGTCATGAGACATGGGGACATGGGTCGCGTGTTGCCATGGAGACATGGGGACATGGGGACATGGGGACATGGGGACATGGGGACATGGGGGCATGGGGCAGTGACATGGGGCAGTGACATTGTGACACGAGTACTGCAGTTGTAATGTTACGTTTTTCTGTTCATTTTTGCTCTCAGATAAAAAAATAAATGATTGGATATTCAAAACACACAAAATCTAACAAAACTGACAAATTGAACATATTTGACTTTCCATGGTCAATTAGTGAAGACGAAATGTCTGAGTATGGAAGAATTACTGTGTTGCATGTAAAAAAGGGAGTGTCTGAATTTTTAAAAAAATGTTTGGAAACTTGTTAAGTAAGACATCATAACTAAATAAAATCATCACTATCAGTAGATTCATGCTACTTTATTTTTTTTAATTGTGATGTAATCTTAGTGATGTCAGGATTCAGATTCTCAGGTCAGGGATTTTTGAGAGTAGATCAAAACATTTTGAAAGTTGGTGGAAAAGGGACGAAGAGTTGAAGCAACACACTTTTTAGAGGTCGTCATGAAAATGTAAAAAAAAACTACAAAGTCAGAGTAAAAATAAGTGGCATTCAAAGTGTGACGTAATCACGGCCGGCGTGTCTTCGTGTCCGGTCACTTCGTGTCCGAGGATTTATTTCAAGTATTGCTGCTTTTAAACGCCACTTCCATCTGCTTGTTGATGCTGCATATCGTGCGGGATCCGATGACTAAGACGACACTGCTACATCCTCAGAGCCAAAGATCATTGCCTTCATTCATTCTCCAATCATTAGCGCCGTTGTTGTGAATACACCTGCTGGGAGAATTAACATTGATTTGCCTTTACGCTTTACTATCTATTTTCTTTTTATTGCTTTTGCCTCTTAAGATAAAATGACTCACCTTTTGTGAACAAGAATTGTTGTAATAAATTGACTTCGGATTAAAATACCTTACAAGTTACAAAGTGATTGTGAAGCGGTCAACAGGTACAATAAAATAATATTCAAACACCATTCTAAAACAGCGTTTTCTCCTTTTCTCCATTCTTCCTGATCCCCCACCACCCTCTTCTTCTACTTCTCTTGTCTATAAAATTGAATTGAATTAAATTTCAATTAGGTTTATGCCTGTTTCGGTTACAAACTGCCTTATCTCTGCTTCCCTCCCACAGGCTTCTATGGAAAATCACTTGGGAATTCCGTCTTTAGCTACCTAAGAGATTAATTTAATTTAATTTTTCCCACTTGAAATTATTTTTTGTTTGCATATTCTTTACGATCGTATTAGTGTACCATACACTTAAGTGTTTCAATAAACCACTTCTTGCGTTGGGTTGGTCTTTAGAAACTGTACAATAATTGATTCAGTCAATTTTAAAATCGAATTAAGACAAATCTACACGACTCAACTAATAAGATCTTCTCTATACCCAATAATTATAAGGGCCGTGAAAGTTTGGAATAATTATATTGTCAGTTTCAGTATTCTCATGAGCAAAGTTCTAGGTTAGTTCGTGCATCGTGAAGTAACAAACAAGTGGAGAGTCGCGATGTTTGACTAAACGAGATGTCGAGCTCCGGAGCGGATGCTGCGAGAAGATCAAATCGAACTGCTTGTGTGAGAACCACAATAATCGTGCCTCGCCGTTGCTTTTAATTAACTTATAACAGTGTTTCTTGGGTAGATACGGTCGACGTATAAGCAACTCGAACCGAAAATCTTGTAAAATTAGAGAAAAAGTCGACCGCGTTGAATCGATTTCTTTGCGAGGCGCGAGAATGTGATGTGGCCACGACTTCGACAACAGTCGCGGGGGAGTTTTTATCCGAGAGTTCGATGATGGATTCATTTCATACATCAAAACACGTACAATAGACGTGCGATTAGACACATTTTAGGACGAGTTCTTGGTTTTGTTCAAATCACTGTCTAAACGAAATTGTTTTGTCTTTACGTTTTAGCACGATTTTTAGCTCGAAGATTTTTGGTTTACTGTTACAGGGAACAGTTTTTATTTTAGGCAACACGTTTGATGAGGGTACGATATCAAGTATTTTAGACCATTTTTTAAATCAGGTAGTTTATGTAGTAACGAAATATATTCTTCACAACGAACTTTGATGGGAGATCTTCAAATTCCAATGAATGTTTATTCGTTATAACTCTTGACGCATTACAACATTAATTATAAGAGAATTTGATACGAAATATAATATATATATTATTTTTTTGGAAAGCAATTACTTTATGTAACATAGAATTTTCCCTCTTTTCTATAGAGTCGATCCATTTTACATATTCTTCATCATCGCCTCCCTATCATCAAATCATTTATTCGGCGTCATTTTAGACTATTTGTAAAAGAGGCCATATCTACAACTAAAATAAAAATACTTTTCAAAGTTATCCAAAAGAAAAACATCATAGCTGCACTGCAATAAGAACTGAAATTAAAATTAGGATTATAAAAATGATCTTTAGGTCATTTCCCAAACTAGAAACAAGCAAGCTGTAGTGTCGGTTGAAGTCTCGCCTCTAAACTCCGCAATCTTCCACAACATCGCGTCTCCAGTCAACTGGACGACGAGCACCTTGTGCGCCATTACCTCGGCGGGTGTAACCCAAACCACTGGTCCTTGCCAACAGGTTGGACCCGTGATCAGTGGATTGAGACACCAAGACGCGTGGCCCTACAACATCCTCGCGCCAAGTTCTGCTCCGTTTCATCCCGTTGCCAGCTGCACAGAGGGTGGGGGATAATGACACCCGAACATTGCGACGCGTGTGCGCTGTACCGAGACATCGCGGACCTGCTGGCTGCACCTTACCTGCGTGGGGTGGACGTCATGGTACAAGGTGGAAGCAAGTGGAGGGTGGACCTCCACCTTGCACCCTTCATGTTCCTGTGCATTACAAATACATATATTTTCAACGCTAATGTGCTTGTTTGACTAAATTTTTATGCAAGAAATTTTTTGGGCGGGAAAAACTAGATTGCAAGAACTTTACATTTGAAATGCAACGAGAGAAAGGGAACTTCAATTACATATTTATTAAATTTAGGGACAGTCTTTCAATACTCTTATAAATTTTAAACTGTTGATTATGACTATATTGTCATGGCAACAACCAATGACATTCCTTGAATGACCGAAAAAGTATAGAAAAACTTCCCCTTATTGAATTTGGTATTGATAAGTACGCTGGACCTCAATGGTCAACCCTGTATTTTGGACTACCATCAATAAAATTTGATTGTCTCTATACATAAACATGCTTCATTCATTTTTAAATACAATTTAGAATCAACAATGCTCAGCCATTATTCAGTATTATACAGAACTTCAATTAAACTTTAGAAAACTTAAAAGCTCCTGAAAGCTTGTTTTGTACGAACCAGTTTTACAGATGGCTTCGCTGGCTATTGCCATGGTAACTAATACAACGGACATTCTAGTGGAACCGAGACAAAATTCTGTTTGAAAACGCAAATAATTTTATGATATCATGAAAGTGTATCGTGTATTTTCTCCGTTATATTATACAGAAAGGTTTGTGACGTGATCGAATTATTAAATCTTAGAAAACTCTAATTACAACAAAACTTAATTTTGCACTGACTTTCTGTGTAGAGTTTCCAGTATGCCGTGACTATTTAGTAAACATTATGATCACTCACAATTCTATTCTCTGTGATTGTGGATAATCTCGTCAAATTACATGGCCTGCTGTCCAATCACGACGTCTGGTTGAAATCAGACGCTGCATCTTCTGCTCGGTCGGTAACTCGTGTCGTGAGCGATGTCACGTGGACATTGTTACCGACCGAGACTCAGCTTGGCAGTGGTGCGACATGAGGAAGAGGACTTTGAATAATTAGCGACTTGTGGAAAGTTTATTGTAAATTACATAGTTTTCTTCAGGACATTGCATTTTTTCAATGAGTTTTGACCTGATACAAATTACTTGTTCTTTTTATAATCTATGAACTTTTACACAAAACGACATCACAGTTGTACGACAATGTGGAATATTATCTACATAAAAATGCTCCATTTCTTCACAAGTTCGCTAAGAAGTCAATATAGAACAAAAATCCTCCTCAACCATCAGGTTTATCGGACTTCTGTGATCTTTTGACAACAAGTAAAACATTCAAAGTAAAGGAGCCCTTTTATGTACTTTTTATTCCCCTTCTCCTGTGGTAAAAACACAAGGTTGAAATGTAGTAAAAATACTGTACCTTTTGGAGTTATGCAATTTTTCCCATACTTAAGCTCCTTTTTTGAACATTGGTATTCATTATCAAACAGATACAATGAATTAATTACATTTACAACCCTACCTTATTATTGAAGTGCCATTATTAAAGATCACTAAGGCGAGAATTGTATGTTATATAATACAATTTTCACCCTTACCCACAATCTCCTTTAACTCCTCGCAATGTAATTCATCTCTTTACCTCCTTGCATTGTGTAAATTCCTCCTGAGGCTCACTTCTTGTACTTCTTCCACTCGCAAGAAGTCAGGTCAAGGTGTATAGAAATGACACGGACAAGTGACACGGACTAATTGGTTCGCACGTATCTCGACACTCTTGATTAATTAAACATAATTTCATCTCCAACCATCGTGCCATCGTGTAGAACCGTTAGTGATGACAGCACCTTTAAAAAATAGCAAATTAAATCTTACGCGTAGGTTTTGATTAATCGAAAAGGAAATTTTCGTATGTCTTTACAATCGGCTTTGTTTTCGGGACATGTTTAAAGACATTGTTATGGAAATGTTTTGGGTTGTTGAACAAAACTCTTCTTCAGTTAAGAGTGATGATGGAGATTAATAATAATGCTCGTTGAAGATTGTATAGAGAGATCCATGTCGCAATTCTGTGCGAACTACAAGTGAAATGGGTTACGAGGATGTGGGATATGTAGGTGTTGATGAAGAAGGATTGTGTGGAATGTGGCGTGTGTCTTTTGGCGTAGAGGGTACAGAAACATTTTGTTACATTCCAGATCTAAGTTTTTACAAATTACTTTCCATGTCTAACTCGTATAGAAGGTTTAGAACGAAATATATTTTTAAAAAAATCTCTTTCAAGCTTCTGTATTTGCTGTATAACAAATATATTGCATTTATTTTTTATGAACATGATAGGTATTTACATGGGAAAAAGAATAAAGGGATTTTTAATTTTTCCCATACGTATACAAAGAGTTAAATTTTATCTGATTTTCATATTTTAGCAAGTAAATAGTAAATAATATAAATGTGATTTTTAGCAAGATCGGTAATTTGGTTTTACAGTAAATTTGATATACAGTTTACACTTTACTTTAAGCCCCATTTACATGGTGCAATTTCTTGTACAACTTTTGTACCACACTTCTGTGTCACACTTCTTGAATGGAAATTAGAACATATTTTAAGTTCTGTGACAGAAATTTGCATCGTGTAAACACAAAATTGTATGAAAAATGGGAATGTGACACAGAAGTTGTTCAAAAAATTGCACCGTGTAAATGGGGCTTAAATGAAACGCTGTGGTCATTCTTCATTTTGGCATTTTTTTTGCTGTCATGCATTTAGAAGGCTCGCTCATCAACGCGTTACCTCTTCCTGGGTGCCAGATCATGAAGTTGCAACCTAAAGCACTGGATCCTTGGCCAGCCTGCGCACACCACTCTATCTCGTCAACTGCGCACCACTCTCGTCAACTGTCGATCTGAAAGTCATGATTCTGATTGATTTCCCACAGACGTCTGATTGAGATGCTTGTTCTCTCCCTGCAAGGCAGCGCATGCGCATAGATGAGACTCAAAACATCAGATGAAAGTGAACTGAGACAAGTGCCACAAAGAAATTATAATTGCATCAACTTGTAACTTCCTTTTTGAACATCGCATTCGTGGTCTTGATAGGTTCAGGATGAAAAAAATGTAGAGTGAATTTTCTTCCTGATCGGTAATGAGTCTTCTAGATTGGTTTTCGAAGTAAGTGATCTTAAAGCCCGAGGATATGATTTATATTACTGCATTTGAAATTATAGTTAAGACTATGTAATTAAAGGATAAGTAGTTTGGATAGCTTGGATCTTAATGAAATGCCTAATATTAGTCGGATTTGTTTTAATTGGAATACCAGTTCTGACGTCACGGATGTGCCAGAACCATAGCTGGTTAGTTAATTGCAGAAGCAAACAAATGCACCAATGATTTCAGTAAATGATTGTTAAGGTAAAGGAAGACTTTGCATATTATTTGTAGCATATGAGAGAAGCGTAATCTACATAAAACTGTTCCTATACAATTGGAATATGTACACTTTTTTTATTAAACTTTAAGTTCTCAAATGATCAGTTATGAGTCTAAAGCTCAAGCCCCTCACATTTACCGGACTTCAAAATGGACTTTGACTTCTAAAAATGGCCATCAGTCATGTAGAAAAAATCCGTTTCGATCTTGGTAGGTACCTATTGATTGTAATCGCATATAAAAATCAAAGACTTCAGCGGTAGTATGCAAAACAATTATTCATTTTCAGTATTATTCAGACATTTTCAAGATCTTTAAAATTACCAAGCGACAATTATTTTTGAATGGGTTGTTGCGTTGTAGCAAGTACAATATCAGATAACTGGGCTAACGCTTGAAGAAGGTCAAAGGCCACTGAGGCAACGCACTTATACACGTGTAACTCTTTTGAAGGTGTTAAAATATACACACTTCAGTCATTCTGTCAAGTCTGAAGAGTGACGACAGATATGTTGTAAGTAAAACACATAAGAGTAATGAATCAACGTTATGGAGGTGATCGTGGGAGTTGTGTTTCGCCCAGAAAACACATGTAATTTGCTGTCAGCGCTGACGAGGACTACACCTGCTCGGGGGAGGGCGTCGTGGCGGTCACCTGCGTCGGCGTCCGGCGTCGGTACGGTCAACACACTGACCGTGGGATTGTTTTGAAAGCAGTTGCAGTTCTTATTGATTTGTGTTCACCCTTTGTGTGTTTCGTTCTGGGTAAAATGAGACAGTGAAATGATTATCAATTTGCGTTTTTCCTTGTTCATTAATTTTGCATTATACTTTCCAAAGAGGGTAAAGAGAATGAATTTGCAATAATCAATACTCATACCGAAATCGCTATCTGTAGGCACCACGATATATGGCCAATTGAAACCACAACAAGGTGGAATTGCTTGCAAAAGTATGATTTTTTAAACTTTTAAGATGCCAAATGTCCACTAATAAAAATCTAGTATAATCCCGATGAACTTCTTTTTTATGAACTTTTCACATTGTAAAAACGCATAAATTTCCCTAGAAGAGAGAGAAGCCTTTTTGTGTAGATTATTTTCTACTTCTCTCGTTTTACTGAGTAGGTAGGTACTATTTGAAAGGCGGAAAATGAGTCTTACACAATTTCTAAAAATGTATTTTCTGAAATCTGGTGAGTTTCAATGATTGCATTTTCCGATTTTTTTATCTTCTATGAACTGATTGCCAGTAGGTATAGCCAAGATAGGTATAACTATTATTATGTGTAGGTGTAACTTTTACAATTTAAAACACTTTTTTACTCTAAAATATTTGATATTCTACATAACTTTCTATAATATGTAGTATTACATTTGTACATTGTAGGTCAGCGAACTCCCGATTCTGTAGCACCTCGACCCTATGCATCATTGTGCGAACTGTGCTATTAAAGATAGATTATCCTTCCAGATGTGGATGCTGCGTGGGTGCAAATACCTCGACTTCCATCTCAATAATTAATCAAAACCTCCTTCGACCTCTCAACCTAGCATCTTCTCGGACACCAAACTGTCTGAACAATGCTTCAAAACACATGTTCTGTCGCCTCCCTAAATGCCTTCTAACAAGGTCATTCTAACAGGACGATTGTATTTAAATAATAGACAATAACTTACTTATCTTGTGTGTATGAGATTATATGGATTAGAAGAGCCCCATCATCTTGAAGGTATGACTGCGTTTATACGCCTTGATAATGCACTTGAAGAGGAAATTAATAAACATTACGCCGGAGGGTTTGAAAGAGGTGTGAAGCATCTAGGAAAATAGCCGTTATCAAAGGAATAATGGTGGATTAGTTCATGAACAGGTTGGTGATTAGGGTAACGAGATTTGTGATTACTTTTTGAACGACGCGATTCGTGTGGCGAAATATGTAACTATAGCTAAAACGTTCCATATAGTTTGAAAGAAATGTTCCACAGTAAATATTTGAATTTTTCACGGCCTTCTTAAGTTCGAATGTTTTAGACCGGGACATTTTGAATTTTGGAGGGAACGTTTTCCAGATTTAATATTTTGGAACGTTTTTAAACTATATGGTTCCGTATTCTATTGCATTTATAGTGACTGATGGAGTCTGGAATATACGTTTTTACAAGATTTAAATTTTGAAAAGCAATCCAGAAAATATTGGTTTTCAAGAAATAAAGCCTTGAGATTATACCCCCCTTCTCTAGTGGTAGTCCATACATATAAATAGTAGGCACACCTTTCATAGAGTGATATTTATTATAGACGCTAATGACTGTCTTTCTAAACTCTTAAAGGTGTAATAATAACAGTAACTATGATGAGTATGTAGATCGAAATGAGTCTAGTAATTATTCATATCTTGTCTATTCTCAGCAGGTGTTTTCATCAATGGTGGGAAAGTCTATAAGAAGACGTCATCTTAAAACTCGTGGCCATTATACCTTTAATGGCAGTTGGTATTGGTACCGGACGTACACAATGGCATAATTGAGGCAATTATAGATGCTGGAGCGATGGACCAGAGTTGTTCATGATCTTGCATCGAGCTCGGGGGATGCCGTAGAGTTCGAATATCCAACGTCCACTTAAGACAATTTATTTCGTGCAATTTTACACGGAACGAATACATTGTTGAAATTGGATAATTGTAAGGTGCATGGTGTATGGGTTATCAAGGATGTTAAATCAATTCTGTTTTGGTTTTGTACGGATGATCAGTGAGCTCCATATAGAGAGTTGTTGCACTTTGCCGAGAAGGTTCTTGCACTGTGAGTGACGAGATCTTCGTGACTGGTGAGGCAGATGGCCCGGGTTCCATTCCGGAATCGGGGATGTGGTGATTAGGGTTTCGTGTGATTTAAGCGATCGAGTTTGCTGTGAAGGGATATGCTGTTTCAATTTGTAACATTGGTCAAATTAGTCACATGATGAAAAAAAATCTGTCGATTAGAGGTAATGTGTAAAATTACAAAAAAACAAATTAAGAAAGAAAGAAAGAAAGAAAGAAAGAAAGAAAGAAAGAAAGAAAGAAAGAAAGAAAGAAAGAAAGAAAGAAAGAAAGAAAGAAAGAAAGAAAGAAAAAAGAAATAAAGGAAGTAAGAAAAAAATATATATAAATAAATAAATAAATAAAATGCATACATACATACCTACATAAATAAATACTCACAAACATTGGTTAATAAAATTCCCAAGCTAAATGAATTTATACGAAATACAAAATTTGATCGCGATTTTATTTGATTTGAAGCATTTTGTGGAAAATCACAAACATTTGCATCAACATTACTTATTCTATTTTATCAATATTCAATAATTTATTAATGGGTACGTAACACAAAAGTTTTTAAGGAACTATACAACATATTTTAATTGCTCTAGACATTTCTTTCATTCATTGCTTTTTCATTTAGACATTTAGACATTTACATTTCATTTACATTTCAAATAGTATACAGAAGTGAATCATGAAAATCCGTTTATGATTAGGTGAATAGGGTGAAGGTGATTACATTAAAAATTACTAAGGTAATGAATGAAAGTAAGTTTGAAATTAAATCACACCTGGAATCGAACCTGTCGTGAATCCAGTCTCACTAAGTCACATCAAGTCTCATGAAGTCACGTGTAGTCTCATGACTTAAGCTTAGTCTGGACATAAAGCACAGACTTAACCCACTTGAAAAGCTACACACAGATTTTTAGAAAAGCAATTACAATGATTTACTTACAATAAATATATTTAGGTCAACACCTTCAAAAAAATGTTTTGTTAAGAGGATTAGAAGTAGCCGGCACAGGCCAGTTACCTTTCCATTTAATACAAACCTGGTATTTAAGAGACATTAGACGTTTAGTTTTACGACTGCGTTCGGTTTCCGAGTCAGTTTGTGTTTTAACAATGGGTATTTCTGAGCTTGACCTCTGGGTTTGGTGGGTTTGAACTCTGCAATGAGATGCAGTAAGATGCAGTTGCATGCACGCGAATTGTTAGTGAAACTGAACGTCGTAAAACATCTGCCGAAATTCTGTAGCGGTCAGAGATTTAGAGATGTGGGGAGGCTGCAGGTCCATTTGTAAGGGAAAATTGTTGAGGAAACTCGGTGTAGCAATGAAAGTAGGTTAGAAAGTAAGAAATATCAGTACAGATCCCGAAATTTTCTCATGCAAAAGGGTGCAAAAATGATTTACTTCGTTTAATTTTTATTATTGTAATATTTTAATATCCCGAAGTCATTGAGAACACAAAATTTTGAAGTTTTTGTTTACATGTACGAAAAGAAATTATAATAATTATATTTTCAAAATCTGTCTATCACAATCTCATAATAAATCATAATCAGTTTGCATGCTTTTAGGTAAATTGACTTTCTAAATAGATTCTTTCAAACAATTAATGTAACTTAATATTGAGATTCCCAATTTCAAAGTAACAATTTACGTAATCCTCAACTTCTTTTTCTAAAATGAAACAACCAATCCAAAAGATCTGAAGAAAGTTATAGCTACAATTGACAGGGCACGAACCCAACGCCTTCCATCCATTATAGAGCACCGAAATAAAATTTAGGTGGTTTGGATTACCTAGCTCTAGCTGTAAATCTCCCTAAATAAAATCATTTTACAATTTAGCATGAGCATATAACATAGCCAGTCAGTCATTGTTTCATAAGTATGTCGCAAGCGCAGACAGGGTTGCTGCAGAAAGAATCAGGAATCCGAGGCACAGATCACGCAATCCGGAAACCAAGAAGAAAGAAGAGCCATTTTACGATTTCGGCAATGATTTACTCACCAGCAAAATATATTCCTTCAACTCATCGTCACACCTGAACGAACTAAACACGGCTGGCGTACGTGCTCACTCCTAATCATACTCCACTCTTTACAAGCTCAATAAATTACTAACGACAAGATATGAATCAACGAGCCGTACTCTATCATAAAAATCAAATTCAAACCAGAAAAAAAAACTCGACTAATAAGGTATACTTAACCCCTAGTTTCACACTTTCAACGAATCGTGATCGCCTATCAACCAGAAAGGTGTCCAAGCTCCTGAAAAACCTCAAATATCGCGACCTTGGCACGCAGTTCGCAACCAGGAAGTCAAACATAACCTAACTTCTTATCAACCGACGCGTGTGATCAGTTGAAAAGCCATTCCACCCTAGCTAAGTAATAGGTACTGGTCTTAGCTTTAATGTACGACCCAACCGTGTGTAATAATTTATCTCTATCTATTGTTTTCCTCTATGGTTACTACTTGTGAGTTTTGCCCCGGACTTGGAGGCTATTGCAGATTCTAAAAGATACGAGATAACATGGCGTCGTAGCTCATTGCCTGTTGTTCAATGACAGACAATAGTTGTCGGTAATTTATACATGGCGTATGCCACTGTGATCGTGGTGGATGTTAAAGAGCGTTAATAAACGAAGGTTTGAGTACAATGAGTAGCTGGCTACTAAGTTATTATAGACTCCGTGATTGTGGTTCGCCTTGTGTGATTTATGTACGGCAATAGTTAGTTAAATGAGTAGTGCTGCTGTGAAGTAATTACTGCTCATTTTCTAAGTGGTGTACTTTCTTTACGGGAGGAGGGGGAATTGTGTTCCCTGTCTTCGTTATTGTATGCGTCTTTACAACTTTTAAGATGTCAAATGTAATTTAAAGTCAGATGAATTGGATTGGTCGAGCTTTTATGCATCAAGGAAACGTTCGAAATCTTAAAAGTTGTAAAAACAAATAAAATTCACAAGAAGTTGTGATTCTTCCTATTCTCTCTTTTCTCATATAAGAAATATATCAATAAGGCTTTATTTCCTTCATTTTTACTCGTAATTTAGTAATTTGATCTAAATTATTGCCAGAACATTTTAGATGAATCTAGGGTAGGTAAACTGTGGACATTTTTAGTAGACATGGAAATGGAAATTGAGTATTGGTGGAAATTTTTAGTAGTGCTTATTTTCTACAATTCCCTGGTCCTTGATATTTGAAAATTTTACAAATACTGTAAATATGTGAAATTCCAAATATGTGGGTTCTATCACAAAATATATCTCAACTTCTGACTCTATTTATTCCATAAAAATAATGTAGTGACTTTGTTCCGTAATAAATTCGGTGATCCTTTAAAAGGGTCGCTTTGCAATATTTCATAATATTCAAATGTTCAAGTAATAAACGAATTTAGAATAAATTACTCGAATAACAACAAAATTATGCAGAAATTAGGGAAGGGGGGCTAACTCATGTAACAATCGTGACTTATTAATAATAAAAATGTTGTAATTAGACCAGTAATGAAATAAACACTTTGGTGATAAAATGCTTTCTACATTGTTGTTCGCTGTCGTGGTGTGGTGTTGAACTGGCATATTTCTAGACGAATATTTTGACAATGCCTTGAGGACCGTAACACGAATCATTACTAATGAAAAACTGTCATCTGTCATTGAGTTGACGGTAGAAAATGATATACGATTGTTAAAAATCTGAAGCAATCTAATTTAAATTCCACGCCACAATCGCTGGCCATAACTTCGGACAAAAGATATCTCTTCAGAAGTGAGTTGCGAAATAATCTTGTTTTTGATACCCGTTTGACATCTCGACATTCGAAAATAGTCTATAGGACTACTTTAATTCAAGAGAAATAATATATTAATGCACTTAAGTATAAAGTAGGTACATAGCACAGACAAGGAGCTAATAGGTAATTTAGTTGGCTAATTGTGATGCTATAAAGACAAATCATTTTTAGCAATAAAAGAAATTAATCACATTAGGTACATTTTTCAGATTGTAAATCGATTATAGTGTGTTGCCAAAAAAATAATGTCTCTAATTCTTAGATAAATTTACATTTAGATTCAAAGTAGTAAGCCCACGAAAACTTTAACAGAAAGTACTGAAAATATCAGCCTGCTGAAATATTAAAAATATTCGCAAGTTGCAAACGATATAAATCTCTGCCAGCTTTAAAAGTTATCTTCTTATTAACAAATAAACAATTAAAACGTGATTTTAATTAATTGCTTGTATTAACTAGCACCATGTGAGTTGGCTCACTTGTCAAATTATACCATGATATATTTCCATGCTCGTTTCTATAGACTAATTTTTAGGGCATGTATTTTGAGCTTGTTTTCACGGGTCAATTCATCAAATCAAGACTAAAAATATAGTATTGAGTCAAAATTTAAGTTATTACGTCATGTTTAATTTAAATTCTTCAAGTAATGTTGCCTTCCCTCCTTAGATATTATATTCTTCAATAAGACCATTATTGCAAGCCCATTGCAACCAACTTTGTCCCCAATCTTACATAGCTCCCATAGCTCCAAATCCTCCCATTGATTAAAATTTAAAACCATATTTCCTGCGATTTTTGAAATGTATAAACTAGAATCAATTGACCGATCAACTTAAAACTTCGCATGCTCATTGGGACCATAGGCTACATTTTAATTTTTTATCCAATTTTCAGACTAATCTGTCGTTATCTTCAAAAGCTATTGTCATTTTAAGGGCATTCTCTTGAAATATTTGAAAAATGTATAGGTATACCTCTAAATTTTTATCCCTGCCTTCTTGAAGCTTCAGTTCGAAGGCCTGTAGAGCAGCTGATACAAACGCATATCAAATCGGATGCAGTACGAAGGCTCGCTCATCAACGCGTTACACTAAACGTTTTCCTAGTATAAAAAAATACGAAAAAACTTTCAAAATAGAAAAAAAAACTTGTCACCGCGTTGATACCTGTCACGTGATCACATGTCACGTGACATCAGCTGAGCGAGCAGGCGACTCAGCGGTGGTCAAAATCATCGCCCTAATTCGACATCAACTGAGACAACAAGTGAGTCGGTATCGAATACACCCATCACGTCATTAATAAGGATTATAAGGATGATTAAGGACGCCGCGCAATGCGTGGGTCTCCCATGCGCAGCTAGGTTGTTGTTTTTTCTTATTTTCATCTAGCTCGAGAAGATGAACAGGTTCGGGGCTTCGTGCAAGGTGGTTAGACAGCATCCAGAATGGATCGCAAATCGATCATTGAAGTGATCTTCATACTTTATGTACCTGCCTAAATGTTGTGCAGGAATTCGAGCTCGTGTTCTAACATAGATGTGGTAGACAATTTATTGTGCGAATGACGATAAAGTTCTTTTTAGACTCATCTTTATTGTATTTAATTACTTTTTTATGGGTTCAAAAGAAAATGACCGTTTTGCTAAACATGTAAGGAGGTAGATGCAACACAAAGGGAAGGTAAATGACTGATAAATAAAAAATGTAAATCATCAACATGAATGGAATTATTATTTTGATTATAAATTAATATTTAAAGGTGTGAACAAGGTGAATGACTGATAAATAAAAAATTTAAATCATCAACATGAATGGAATTATTATTTTGATTATAAATTAATATTTAAAGGGCATTCTAACTAGAAAAAAAAATATATTTTCACCAAAGTCAATAAATAATTACTAATTAACGAAGAAATCAATGGACCGATCTACAATATGAAGTTTGTATTTTTATGAACTGATGATTTTGAATTCGATGCAGAATCGCATGCAATAAATTCCAGAGAGAGTCTAGAGAAACAGCTGGTAAATCGTATGCTTCATCACATTCATTATATTGCTATTAGTTTGATGATATTTGTTTTGGCCTCAAACAAAATTTACAATCTATGTTTCAGCTTTAATAGCCTTTGATTTGTATTCAATTTCAGTACTCGCGTTGGTGGTGGTCCACTCTTCCATCAAGTCATAATATATAATCATAAAATCAAATATTTGAATATATATAATTTTAATGTGTTTTTTATACTTCGTGAAATAATTCCGCTATTTGTATAAAGCAAATTGCTTACGGTTTGAGTACTTATTTGTATAGATACCTAAAACACATTCACAATTCTATAAATCACACAACAATTTACACTTAAACATTACGACAAAATTTCCCACTCAATCTACACGTCGTTTATGTACTTATAAAAATCAATGTGAATGTATGTTTCGACTCTCCAGCTATGAAAACGACCACCAAGATATATTTTGATCATAGTAAATAACAGTGATCTTCAATTTACTCAATTGATGATAGTAACAGGTGATGTGAGATAACCTTTGAATCAATTTGAAGACATGTACCTGCTATAATGACACCTGTAGTTAGATCTTCAACTTGCCCGAAGCTCTACACGCTGTCGTAATAATCATTGCCATTGAGCACGATGTAGGATTGCCGATATAATTATATACACATAGATGTAAAGTGTTAGCACTCTAATAAATGGCATTAGCTACATTGAAGTACATCAAGAACTGTTTACTTGAGAAGTAATGTAGTAGGTACACAAATGAATGAACTTGAAGTGTAAGATTTAATTTTAAATACGTAAATATTGGCGTAACGTCAATAAATTATTTTAGGTTATTTTGTACAGCTAGTATATTAGTGTACAAATTGATCATTGATGAAGATTTATTTATTGAAGCTGTTGAAGCTATTCGTCTGTGGCTGATGTAAAAATTGCAAAAATGTTCGTAAATGAAAGAAAAAAAGTGAAATTGCGTTGAATCTTGCATCTGATGGTGACTGTACGTAATTCTATGGTACGTAGTTGGATCGTCGTTATGCAGTAAAGAAAGAAATAAAAACAAACATCGTATAGATGAAAAATCAATTTTTAAGTAGATACCATAAATTATTTAAAAAAAAATTATATTAGAGTACGAAAGTAATTCCGTATTGATAAATTTGTTTCGTGTACCTACATGAAAAATGGATCTGTATTATAAATAATTTCAAGAAAAAAATAATTATTTTTCTCGGAAATGCAAGAGCTGCTTTTAATTTTTTACCCACGTATGATCATAACCCCCGTATTTGTTGTGTATAATGAGTTAGTTAGATCTATTGGTTCCAGCCAACCTGCAGGAATGCAGCTAGATTATTGGCAAGCTTGCGATCGTGATCGAGTATAGGTTGGTACACCTGATCCATCAGAGCTGGCAGACACGTCACGATACGGCCTTGCTATTGGACGATAACGACGCGACAATTACGCGATAGAGTATGCCTACATAGATGAGGTGCACACGATCAAGGGAAAGCCAGACCCATTGTCTCTTCGATCAAGATTTCGAAGAGTTTTACAACCATGTAATGTCATTATGTAATACAGGGAAAAGATAGATGTCAAAGGTTACGAGAGATTGGAGACGGTTGGGGTTTCGCTAATCGAAAAAAAATATTTCGTGTCATTTCTTCGATGGAGCAATTTGCTTTCGTTTCTTCGTGGAATTAGTGATGAAAACTTTGCCCGAGACAATCGATGATGTACTAAATTGGCTTAATTGTGTAGTGAAATGATCACGGCTGGATAGAAAACGATGGAGGTCAACAATCTTACGCTCGTTAAACAACAATAATTTAATGTCTTTTCTTATAGTTTGTTATAAATTAATTAATCTATAAGGTGGTCCGATATAATTCATATTGCTGTAAAGAGCGCGGTCTAATCCATCACCGAAAGTGGTTACTTTTCTTGTATCTCTCTACGGGGTCTCCTCAGCATCTTCCGAGGAGCAGACGCCACGGAAACACACTTCGTAACCTGATACCGGGATGATATTCGGTTGCGTGAAGAACAGATTACACTGCCCGATTTTATACGTAATTCATAATAAAAAGTCAACAGAAAGTAGGTTCAGAAAGCAAAATTAATACTTCTATTAAAACGAACATGATAAAGTAATTTTTTGCTCTTTATCCTAAAATATATGATTATTTTATATGTGAT
Organism: Leuctra nigra; assembly: GCA_934045905.1. Classification (NCBI taxonomy): domain Eukaryota; kingdom Metazoa; phylum Arthropoda; class Insecta; order Plecoptera; family Leuctridae; genus Leuctra; species Leuctra nigra. Next base: position 43,653,015 of record OW203761.1, read on the forward strand.
GACACACCTACATTCAATAAAAAAAATACAACTTAGAAATAAATTCATGGAAAACTAATACCAAAAACATTTTGAATTCTTAAAAAATATGTAAAAAAATATCAAGTCAAAATTCTACAAGGTTGTCATTTACTTGAAATATTCTACAATCAATTAAAAATACTTTAAGTCACATACATAAACATCCGTTAAATTGCATTTGACCCAAATGCTCGTGTCTTTGTTGCCAATTCTATTTCCTGTGACTAAACCTAAGACAGCACCAGACAGATATTTCAAAGTTAAATAATACCTATGGCAAGATTGGGGCGATTTAATTGGTCAATTTATATTGAGGTGTTGGCGCACTGAACTGTCATTCGGGAGGTTCCGGGTTCATGTCCAAGGTCGGGCATCCTGTTTGTGTTTAGAACGATTTCTCGTCACTCCTGACAATGATGGGGAAGCACCAATTATAGGTAAATCATGTCACTTGCGACTATCAAGTATCCCAATACACCTTTACAATTGTTCTCTTAACAGTTAAGAAGGTGGAGGTTTAATGTTTTAATCGGAAATCCCACCAAATTGAGCTCAAATAAGTTTATAAACATTGGTCCTGCATAATAACATGAATTCGATCCATCAGACGTATACTTATTCATTATTGTTAATCATGAATTAAGTAGGATGCAAAGGTACAGTGGGAGATGCAAGGATGATTAGGTGTCCAAGACACATCACCTCCCCAACACCTCAAACAGTCTCACTGTATCATCACCCAATCATCACCCAATCATCATCAAATGTGCTTTATCTGAAGACAATTTACCTGGTTGAGTTCATTAAGTTTAGACAACATGCCTTCCTCCATAATTATTATAAATTTTTTACCATGAATGTGCAATTATACACATTGAATAAATTCACAAAGAACCTCAGATTTCTTGAAGAAAATCGTGAAAATTCGCCTGAAGTGTCAATGTTGCCTATTTCCAGTATGAACTTAAAATTTTAATTTTATATGGTATTAATAAGTCGATCATATAAACTTACAGCTCTAATTCTCGAGTGAGAATCTTCTAATATCACTCAAGAAGAAAGTGAATTGTTATTCACTTCATTGTCATGTGACACACCGAATAAAAGTTATATGATCGCACTTCTGTGGACCCTATTTTCTGAACAAAAGTGAGAAAAGCAGTTTTGTCCAATGACCATCTATCTTCTCTTTGATTTTGATTTGATTTTGATTTTTTTTCTTTGATCATTTAGTTTTGGCCATCTATAGCGTGTCTTATTTGTTAATAAATGTTTCATCACTTCTCGCCTAATTCAGGTAAAGGTAATTTTCTGCTAACTTAGCGTCAGGTACACCTCGATCTGATGAGAGAAATGCTTTCCTCATTTGAACCAAATCCTCCCACTGAAGTATAGAATCTTTATTCTAGGTCATTCAATGCCGACATTAGTCCAACACATCATAACCGTGCGCCGTTAAAACCATTAAAATAAATAAGTAAAATCAATTGTCCGGCGGAAGACAAAGGTTAAGTCTTTGGTCATGAGAACGCGCACGAGTGTTCGGCGTCGTCTTTGAAGAACCTGGCGTTGCTATTCGTCTTCCGTCTCTGAAGAGGTGAGCCCTCGACGATAACTTGTTCCACACTGCTAAATTAGTTCTCGACGGATCACTCTGTCTCTTGCGCCGAGCCGACAGTCGGCTGCACTTTGTGAGTTTCACCAGTGGTGAGCTGTTGGTGAGCTGTTGGTGAGCTGTTGGTGAGCTGTTGGTGAGCTGCTCACTATGTATGAAGACATTATTGAAAATCTCAGATATTTCCATCTCTAAAACGTCTAGAACTTCCAATTTTGTTTGAAAATCCAAGTCCGAAATTTCGAATTTGATTTTTTAAATATTTTTCACATGTAAAATTTATCGAATTTCTCGAATGCGAGTCACATAACTTAAATTATGGTGAAAATTATTATATTCACTTTAAATAGACTGTATATACATTATACAATATCTTTCACCAAAAAGGGTAAGATTACATAAATTGAATCTTTTTCTTTTTTGTAGGGGAGGAAGAGGGTGTTTTTAAGTCGTAAAATTTCCGGAAAACCTGAAGTTGAGCTTTCTTACTTCTACGTGAAATACTGTTGTTCATCTCATACGAGAGTTTAATCCGGATATTATTGCCCTTAAGAGTCTCAGAAGAAATTCATTTTTATAACGACTTTAATTAACCCTTTTCTCGCTAATAGTGCTAATAATTCTAACTATACCTATTGTAAGAATAAAACAGCAATATTTCTAACTGATAATACCTACTATGCAACGATTCAAAAGTTATGAAAATATCGTTGAAAAAACTTCTCTTCGGAATGCAGTAGCCGCCTCTAAGCAAGCCGCTTAACAAACTGAAAGTAATTAATCCTCGAATATCTCGTTACACTGCTCACGCAATTGTTTGCGACTGAACTTCCAACAAATCAACTCCTGTTGCTAGCGTTTCGCTCTGAATTAATCACTAGCGGTTGTTCAAAACCATTCTTTATTAAATCATTTAATAAACGAATCACGAGGAGTTAATAGCTAAATCAATCAATCAACTATTAGATCTGTTAGATTGAATCGGATTGGTAGCTTAATGAAAGAGAAATCAAGATGACTTGGAGAATTTACTAGAAGAACGTTCGAGTATTGAGCAATTGTGCAGGTGGATTTTGCTTACGTTGAGTCCACAGAGGAAATTTAATTACTACTCTCTACAAAATATTATTCCAAATTTCAATAAAATTCAAGTACATTGATACCCGAAGCAAAATGCGTTCCACCATTCCCTGTTTTGTAATTTGATTTTTTTCTAATTAATTTTCTATTCTTGAAAGTTTTCAAATTTGCATGAACAAAACATGAACTTCTTTAAAATTATAATAACCATAATTAATCATTTTCCAATACAGGTATAAAGATAATTTTAAAAATACCTAACATGTTTCGTCTGAATTTCTGAAACGCTGCAGCAAATCCTGACCTCTTAAAATCCGTAAAAACTTAAATTATGAACAGTGTGTTGCGTATAATTTATAATTACTATTTATTTCGGTGGTAGTTCATAATTTAACCTTACGAAGGAAAGTTACAACGTCTTTGCAATTTGTAAATGGAAGCATTTACTGACGTTTTAAGTTATAATACTGTTTATTATTTTACAATTAGTTTGCTATAACAACATCGTGTTTTAACTTATGGAACACATTTTGATGAAGAATCCGGGTCAGAATGTTGCGTTTTGCCGCCACAATATCTCCTACTAATGAACCTAATTGAGTTTAGCTAAACTAAAATATGGCTGGCAATTAATTAGGAAGATAAATCTCCGGAGGCTGAGACTGAGTATCCGGTAAAACCGTGTTCTTAATAAGTTGATGCTCAGTGGACGATCAACCATCATTACAGGTCTGGGCTCATCAAAATCCATTGTAACAAATGTCGTGTAAATATTTCTTTCGCGGGTGATTTGAATGAGATGAAAAAGAATACTGAAGGAACAAAAGGACGTTAGTGTCAAATGTTGCGATTTGTGATGGAATTGTATAAAATAGTCGAGAGAAAATCTGTCACACCCCAGAAATATTTGATATTTATTTGAGTTGTGGCGTTTGATCCCAACCCGTTCCTTTTGTAATTCGTTCTACTATTTAGTATAACTATTACTGTTTTACATCACCAACAAGTTTATCACGGAATGAACTTCAATTTCATTTAGTGTATTTTATCTCAAACTCAAACACAGCTTTCGCCAATAAAATAAATTATATAACTTTCTAAAGTAGCCATAAATGTGATCGATTACCTTGTGATTTGAAGACTGATCGAAGATGACAACAAATTATAGTCAAGTGTTTTATCTGAAAGTAAAATGATCCCTATTAGATCGTCACAGCTGTTCCAAACCACTTGCTGTATTGTAGTGATGAATTCGTCTTAGGAAGAGGAGGGGGGGGGGGGGGGGGGATATACATTCAAAATCACTACTTCAACTACAAAATGTCTAACCGAATGTTTCGAAAACCCCAAATTTTGAAACGTTTTGGGGGCCACATTAGATTGTTTTACTTAACAATTAACTATACACATATTAACTATATATTATATATTAACTATACATATAACTATATATGTAGGCACAATTAACTGCACTGAAGAACTGATTAACAAAATATTGAAAACCTGACACTATCCTTAGAAACAGATTTTCAATGCTCTGTTAAATTAAAACAGTTGATTAAACATTGTCATGGCAACAACCGATGACATTCCTACAATGACCACTATTGAACTGATAAAATCCTAAGAATTATCGTATATTCGTATGCTTCAAAAATGAAACGATAGTTCTATTTTAGAACTTTCTATTTTTATTCTATTTTTCAAATTAACAATAAACTTAAGCCCAATATCTTCACATGTCACTGCAAGAACTAATAACAAAACAGTAACACTACTAAAACTCTTTGGTACTATTCTGGACTCTCCAAGCTTCCAGACTAGAGCTTACACTCAGCTAAAGCTCCGCAATGTCTCCACTTGCTGTCGGCTTCTGAATGTGATCGTGTGGACCAGGACCTGATCGACCACACAACTCGCACTGCCCATGAGAGTTACTATCAGACACGATCATAACTATCACAAGTCGAACAACACACGTGGGCCAAGAATACGACACACCATGGGAGAATCTTAATTGCGACATGTCTAATTAAGACACAGGGGTATCGAAATACACAGCAGTTTCCTATTCGGAATGAGCGATTTTCTGTCAAGGTGTCTCTTTATGACCAACTAGCTTCAACGCTACATAAAATTTGGTTCAATTTCAAGAGATATTTATTCGTTCAAGTTGCCAAAAGTCCACTAAAAGTATAAACGCTCAGCCGTTTAAATTTATCGGACTTCAAAGTAGACTTATGACCTTTTAAAAGCTTTCAAAATGTTTTGGTAAACCCTAAATGGAGCATTTTTCTATGAATTCTAGATTACAGATACTACAATTCCACTTATAAAACTGACAATGTTGCAAAACCCATATGAATATACAAACATCAAGTCTATCATAAAATTTAAATGAGTACCTATGTTGCCTCAAAGTGGAAATTTAATAGAATTAAAGTAGAATTAACTTTATAAAAACATAAACAAATAATAATATTTGAAAAATATTATACACACAAACAAACAAAAGTTCAAAACGTAACTGCTGCTTTATAAAATGGTCCATTGAGTAAGATTAATATTATTAACAAACAGGTTATTAATAATTATCTACTCTATTTTCCATTGCTAGTTGCTTTGGAAATTCTTAGTCGGTAAAAAGTAGTTTCCTCACAGCAAGACTTCAAATCAATCATCAACCTGCCATTGTTTTAGAAAACCAGAAAATACTAATAATGAACTTACTGACACTTCATAGTTAGTTTTTACTAACTGTTCATAATTAAGTAACCTGAGCTAGTGGTATTTTTCACCACACACACACACACACACATACATGATAAGAATCGCAATGCAAATGTTGTTAGCAGTAATCACCTTGGCAATATGCACGCCTCCACGGCAAGAGGCAAAGTGGAATTTGACGCATCATCTTGCACGTCTAATTAACCGTGAATGAGGGTGAAGTGGACTCGAATTCCTCAGCGTCATATTGCACTTCGAAACCTGATGAGAGACAAGGGATTTCTTTTTAGACCTGCAGAGTTTTTACTGTGAAGAGATTTGTCGTTCTTGTGTAGTTGTTAATTATTCTAGCATGCAATTGTAATGTGACACTATAAACTGAGATCATTTTTAAATTACCTAGAGTTAGACTTAGTCAAGTAGAAATGTGTCTGAAAATAGACGAGTTCGTTTTGTACGTAGTCTATGTTTTCAAGAAAATTTTTACAATGTTTTTTTTTAAATGAGCAGGAACGTAACGAAAATTACACATTTATCCTTAAAACTAAAATGCCTATATGTTAAGAGACTGGTAAAAACACTTATGCTTAAATTTGTTGGTTTCCCGCAAAGCTTCTCATTTTGTTATACAGTTTTAGTGAAAAGAACTGATTTTTTTAAAACTAAAATAATAAAAAAGTTCGTAAAATGTAATTTTTTTAAAACTGTTGCCAACTTGGAATATCACTACTTCATATCACATTTTTAAATCGTAGACACAATAATATTTCTTTATACAATTCTCTTTTTTATGAGTAGGTACAACACCTCTTGCTGCATTCTAGCCTCTCTGTAGATTCATACTTGGGAGGTGTCAAAAGACTACTTTTTTCTATCTCGATCTAATTGGCAATGATGGTTTATTGAAGTAAAAGCAAACAACTATTTTATTACTCCATCTCTGCTTCTCTGGACCAGTTTTCTCTGGGTTTGTCTTGGTTTTATTGCCACCTAATCTGGCAGCGTTTGGCCCGTGTTGGCTACCTGTCTTGCGCAGTACGTGTCTCAGGTGCTTTGGAAGTTGCGCAGGTTTTCACTGCATACATGATTCACATCATGACTTATTGAACCGGCCTACCAGAATCTCATCAGAGATTCACTCATTAGTTGGAGAAGAGAACAACATTTCATATCTGTTGACAACGAGAGGGGATAGATATTTTAGATTCGTTGTCAAATATTCGATTTCAAATCAGTATTTACAAAGATACGAGATTTCTCACTATTGAAAAATATATTCCTACAATTAATTATTCATTATATTCTTTTCTCCTTTGTATACTCCTATTCTATTCATCGTAGAACGATTCTCATAAAAAGAACAGTGTGCGACTTGAGCTAGAACTTTTGTTTTATGATAGAGCTTGAGCTTTTGAAAAGTTAATATTTTCTATCCATGTGCTGAGCTTTAAAAAAAAAGTGATATAATAAAGAACTTCTACAACAGTGCTATAAAAGAGTTAAAAACATTTAGATGGATCGACACGTGATTTTGAATATCAAATCTAGTGGAGCGGTCGCTCCACCCAGCCAAGTCGTACCGTACACTCACACTCACTCAACATACCGTAAATGCCTAATAAACTGAGGAGCAGACCAACCACTTTTACTGTAAGCAACAACATGGCATTTTCGGCCTACTGGATCTTAAAATTGGAAAATCTCACATTGTTGCAAAATATCTTAATTTCAAGCTATGGCCCACCCCACCCCATATACCGAATTTGGGAACAATAGGGTATGTCATTTTCGTGCTAGAGGGCCGTGAAATATGTAAAATTACACCACTTTCTGATTCTGAAGATGATGATTCTGATGATATCAGGAAACACTGTTGACAGCGCCACAGCCTAAACGGCTGAGCCGATCGATCTGAGATTTTTACCATATATGCACTTTTGGCGTCTGATGATACCTTGTCCTTACGAATTTTTTGTGCCACCATTTTGAAACCGGAAGTGACGTCATATCTTAAAAACTGATGGACCAATTGGGACGAAACTAGCGCCAAACGATTCGGATGGTCTTCTCAATGAAATATCAACAGTCAAAATAGAAATGTACTTTTACCGAAACCGGAAATGACGTCATAAAAATGCCAAATTTGAATGAAATCATCTCTTATAACAATAACTACATATTCAGAAGGCTTATAATGTTACATAGCATTTAAAGACACAAATTTTAGGTGGCAGTGAAGTCAGCCGCCATTTTGAAAACCGGAAGTGATGCCATAACTCGAGAACGGCTGGACCAATTGGAACGAAACTTGCGCTATACTTTATAGCATATCATTTATGGCATATACATAGTAACAAGCACAACTTTCTTAGCAACCAAATCAAAAAGGCGTATTTTTTTAAAGGAATTATAGTCTTTGGTTCCACAATATATGCTACAAATTGTAAGAATAAACTGAAAAAAGGAATGATATCCCATAAAAAACACTCCGTGTAAAAATACCAGCCAAGTCTCTTCAACTAAAAAAAAAATAGAAGAAATCTAAAAATTCAGCACTGAAAAGTAGTGATATCAAAAAAAGGCCAAGTCAAAACTTTTAAAAATTACTTGGCGCATCGTTTTTCTATGGGATTATGGATATATTTTATGTATAGATGAGTATATTTGATTACCGACCTACTTCTATACTATTTATATGCACGATGCGCCAAGTAATTTTTAAAAGTTTTGACTTGGCCTTTTTTTGATATCACTACTTTTCAGTGCTGAATTTTTAGATTTCTTCTATTTTTTTTTTAGTTGAAGAGACTTGGCTGGTATTTTTACACGGAGTGTTTTTTATGGTTGATGATACGCCAAATAGCTCATCGATTTGTCTTTTAGTCACCTATTTTCGAACGTAAAATAATTGTAAGAACATATTACACAAATTGAACAAACAAACCAATGAAACCTTCACATACAACCTAACCAGAGAACAGTAGGTAAGTAGTTCTCAATTATTTGTATAATTTACACACTTTTTTACACAACTTATTCTGTGCGACAAATTCATGCAAAATTAACGTAAGTGCATAGTTTTTAAAATTGTCGACAGTTTTAGAATATTTTTATATGTAACTAATTTCACTTTAATATTATTTAATATATCAAAGAATGAACAGCGATCAGTCGTGATTCTTTGCGGAATCGAAAGATGAAGAGCCAACGCAAACCTCCTACGTGTACACATTTATAATCGTGACTCATGGTGTATTACATTTTGTGGTTTGCCTTAAAACAAGGCTCCTGTCATAAAATATTACGAATCTCGAAAACCTTGTAAAAATGAAACTTAATTTTGCATTTTAATTATGATTGGCGAAATGAAGAACAGAATCGTGATTGGATAAGTTGGACCGTGATCTTTGTTCACTTCACGATCGTAATTAGAGACTGTGCAAATGAATCGAGTTCCGGAGAAGTTAATACAATACTAGACTGTCAATTGTTATGCCGGACCATGACCCATCTTTCCCTGTACAGAAATAATAGAGGCATCATACAAAAACAATTCATAGACCAACATTACAAAAATTGGAATATTGGTGCCAAAAATCACTTGTTTTCATTGACTCATTCTTGAGTATGTGTCGTCAACAAAAGACAACTTAGTCTTTGTTTTTACATGTTCTATAAGCATTTTTTTTTACAAAAAGTGCAATAGTCTGGTGTACTGTTTTGTTATTGTGAGAAATGTGTCCAATTACTTTACTAAGATGAACAGAGTGAAGCAAAATACTCTTGTATTAATATTTCTATAAAATGTGTTTGTAATAAGATTCAAAACTTACTTTACCTGTTTTCTTTTATCTCAAAAAACAACCGTAGTCCAGGATAAATTATAACATGGAAAAAATGTAATGTCTGCTGACTCCCTAATGTTACTTACCTTCTAATCATATTTCAATTTTTTACATTTTGTTTTCTTTTTTCTTTTTATATAATATATTGATTTTTTTATAATCTCGCAATCATTTTTTTTGGAATATAGTTTTTTTTGTAACGCCTCAATTTTCTTTTATTTCTCGATAAAAAGTGGAGAACCCCAAAAAAAGTATCACAAATACGCCGTGCTATAAATAAACTTAAATTATTCACATATCTGTTTATTTCTACTGAACTTCTATTAAAAAACAACTTTTTTTAACTTCATCATCTGCTTTTCCTGTCCACTACATATTTACACCTCGATCATTCTTCCCCTGAACCTCAATTCGCATGCACCTGCAATAACCAGGACACTGCTCATTCTTCGCCTGTACAAATCATATACTCGCCACCAACTCTCTTAATCCTATGTCTGGTCCAATAAATGATCACCTCTCAAGAATGGTCCTCGGACGCCTGTAGAGACACCTACTGGTAACGTCTATAGAATTAGCCTTGTTTAGTTAATAGTCACTCAGACAAAAGGAATCATGGAGAAGATGACAATAAATTTGAGAGGACACTTCAGTAAATCTGTGGGTCGGTTGAATTGTCTGTATCACAGGTTCCTACTGAATTATGCACGGAATTATGTTATTCTAAGCTTGCCGTAGGTGCAAGAGGTCACATCCCACCGATTCTGCACGTTTATTACGTTTTCTTTTTGTTAAGCCAAGGGAAGGATATAATAATTTAAAATTTTTTATTTAAAATTTTAATAAAATACACGCCAGATATACTCACTTTCTAAAGTCTGAAAAATAAATTTTTAGCCCATTCCAATTTTTCCCTAAAAATACAAAATTAGTACAAAACTTATTGTTAAAAATAAAAGAGTGTGAGCCGATTTTGTCAACCATTATTCATGGCGGCAGTTGATTTTTAATGTGTCCTTTCAAAGAATCCCAGTGTAACACCTACAAAATATTCCAAAACCTAGAAACTTTTTATTTGGAAGAATTTCTTCGACTTTTCTATGAATTTCGGACATTTACAGTACCAAAGGAAGAACAAATGACAGAAGGTGACTTTGAAAAAAAATTAAAAAAACGTAAGAAATAAAAGGAAAAATACATATACTAAACTAAAATAATCACGATTTGTCCAAAAACTCGAAATACGAGAAATAAAAACAAGAAAGTAGACATGAAATCTGAAAATCTAAAAATTACACCTGATTGTATTAAAATTAAAAATACATCTTGCTCAATTAAACAATTATAATCATCCGTATACATACCCAGCCTCCACGGCAACATCAGATTCATCTCAATAGGTATCTTTATCATCACATATCACAAAACCGGTGCTATGCCCGGCGCCTCTAACACTCATGACCTCCGTGCGTGCTGGCTGACCTCTTGAAAGCAAAGGTATACACACTGCAGAATAATCATGTCCTCGGCAATAACAGTCTTAATCGCTTCGAAAGGTCATCGAGAGGTCAGTAGTCATGAGACGAACGGGTGGTCCACGACGATTGTGGCAGTGAATTTCACGAACCCATCGGCAGATAGACCATCTCGAAGTAAATATAATTAGTTAGATATAAAGAAAGGTTCCAGGAAGTTTTCTTTACCGGCCGATTCGTTTTTTGAATTTCACAATAATTTATATTACGATTTGGAGCAGTGATTGTGTGGTGCGGTATTTTGATAGAGAGATAAAAACGAACCACGGATTCGGGAGAATTGAGTCACGTATACTTTCTATTTCACACGTTTAACAGTTTCGATTAGGTGAGCTAATTAATCTGAAGGTATTGTTGGTGTGCGATTGATTGGGTTCTAGATTAGCTACGGCTATGTTAGTGTGTTCATGTCAGATGTGATAGTTTAATTGTGGGCTAGAGACGATGACATCGAATGAAGCCAATGCGAATCGTGATCGGGAGATGATGATGACTGAATTTTAGGAGGATTTCAAATGGAATCGATAATCAAAGAATTATACCGCGTGTATTCATTATTTAGGCTGGGATACAAAAATATATATTGGCGAAGCGTTGTTTTTTATGTTTAGAGAAATAGTTTTGAACAATTACATTCCCTTTGGGAGTCTTTTTTGTGACTTGTTTGAATACTTAGAAATACTTCATTTTTATTAATTTTTTAAAGGAACTGCTACCTGTACCGCTGTTTTTATACTAAATTGATTTAAAATACGTCTAAGTATTCAAACTCTGGTACATTTTTTATGTCAAAGTTTTTATTATCCAAATATTTTTTGCAGATTAGAATTTTTTTAAATTACAAATTTAATTACCAGTAGCCCTCTAAAACTGTCAATCATTTTTAAAACGAACGACATTGTAATTCATATCCTATTACTTCTAAATCGAAACATTTCATTAAAATACTTTTTAAATCCAAGAAATAAATTTCAAACATTATGATCATGTTAAACTCTCCAATCGGGTATAATAAATCCACTCGTCAATTTCTAAATTAATTGTTACAACAAATAATACTTTGTTAGTTACGATTTCAATTAGGTATAAATGTACCCGCAACCACCCGCACACAAGTAAAAGAAATAATATCCATCTGACATGTGGAATGATAAAGTGCAATGGAGCTCATTACATGCTGGGAGTCTATCCAGACAGAGTATACATTGTCTGACCTCTTGATCTCCACCATCGTATACGTTGTTACCGAAGAGTGGAGGCGTTTGGTGGACGACGAATATCAATACCATGGCTAATGAATGTTCGAACGAAATAAGCCGTACGAAAACATGGAAATGGCACTAGCTCTTATGAAGACTGTTGAAGATAGCAAATGGGTTTTCGAAAAAAATTATGAAAAATTTCTATATGACTTTTAGGAATGAAAATGTGGAAAAGAGACTGGCACGTGGAAAAATGAAAAGAGAATACTTATAATATACATAAATAGGTTCCATTTCTACTAAAATTATACGTTTCAGGAGCTTTTACATTGTTAAAAGTTCACTTTGAAGTCTGGTATACCGGGTATACCCGATAGACTGAGCTTTTTGCTTATAAAGAAAACGTACCTATACCTATTAATATACCAAAAATGATGTATTTTTATGTAGATTACAGTAACATTCTCTTATGTTCTGGATACCTTGTAAAATGTGTACAAAGACTCATTTATAAATAAAACGGTTCAAAATGTCACTGTAATCGGTTTACTGTGAATTTGAGAAACAAAATACCTACACATCTACATAAATATGCTTCATTTATTTGGGTTTACAGCAAATGTGTTTTCGAAGTAATTTATGCAAAATGTCTATGATTTTTAGGAATTTAAATTTGGAACGTTCATCATTAATTTGTGACTTTAATTGTCAAATGTTCACTTTAAAGTCGAACTTTCCTCTGCTAACTAGAAGTACTCTAAACAATGGAGCCTATTAATGTGGATTTCCCTTCTCTCGTGGCACATCAATGGCAATTGCAAACCTACTCATGATTTGGTGCAGTGAGTTTATTGACTCGCTAAAAGATGCCTCTCTAATGGGGTACAACAGGGTTAAGAACTCTGTCCTATTGCGTGGGCGTCTGCAAATAACTATGCAATTACAATGGATATTTGGTGTGAGCTAGGTGTGGTGTGGGTCAATTATATCCTTGTGTGTGAATGTGATATGTGAATTGATGGAGAATGTGTGCCGAATTTTAATATATAATTTGAGTACTTACTAAACTCGTTTACACTGCATTAAAGGTAGTGAATAAACTTGACAAACTTTATGTTTGAGATGCACCTACTTTGTATTGACACATGATTACTTATTTGCATAAGAAATCGACTTTTTTCTGCACAGTGCACAGCTCTCACTGAATACTATCTAACATTTAAACACAAAGAAATGTATAATGTTTTCGTAATTTTCGATTATTAGATTGTTTGGTTTTCGCACACGAATTACATTACAAAAAATATAGAACTGACCTTTGATAAAGGGCAATAGAATCTACATGGAGGACTTAATTTTGGCATAATTTAATTGGTTAAAGTTGTTAATTAAGTTGTCAAACCCTTAAACCATCAACTTAGGTTTATCGGGCTGCATTGTGTACTTTTGACAACTGAAAAACTGACAAAACACTTATAAATCTGTAGTGCCTATTTTTGTAAACTCGATAATTTTTTAATTTGATTCCCAATGACTTGCAAAAATATCGCATCCAGTTTTTAAAAGCAATATAACAGCGACGATTTGCGTCGTTTTCAATAAAATACTTCTCGAAGACATAATTTCATGAAGCGTCGATTATCATGTCTTCACTGCTAAAGACATCTCGGCGTCGTTTAATATGCGTCATTACTTAGACGTCTCGGCGTCTTACTTGAAGCGTCGCTTGACGTGGCGTCGTCAGTTAGACGTCGGAGCGTCAAGCGTCGTTTATAGTGACGTCTCACTCAAAGCGTCGTTTATCGTGGCGTCGTCATGTAGACAAGTAGGGCATTTACATAACCTCTTTATTCTTTATAAAATGTAGAACGAATTAGAAACATAACTTTCGGTACCTCAGAGGTAGAAGGACGGAAGTCAATTTTCTCAATTTTGAGTTTGGAATGGTGTTATCATAGCTCTATCAATTTGCCAGACTGATGAACAAATACTGTTCTGAAATATTCTCTTACACAATCACTCATGCCACGATTACAAATATGATTGAGAAGTGCAGAAATACTGGTTTATGAACTCACCTCCAGAATCATTGAAATGGACTTCAGCCATTCTACCTCTGAGGTAAAGATTTATTTGAAGAAGCAGTTTAGATGATCTTATTAGGTGATTTTTTTTGCACAGAAATCGCAAAAAAATGTGTAATTAAAAGAAATTGGCAATATTTGGGCGAAAACGTCGTTCTTTAGATCCGTGAACCTCTTCCAAATCATCACCTCACCCCCCGACTCCACTGAAAGTGTCCTGTCCGGGACTGTATTTCGTCACCTCGGTCCGGTAGAAATCGAGACCTCGACCTCGGAGGTCGCCGAAGACAGAGAGAAGAGAGATGAACCTGTTCCACGCACCCGGGGTGGCGCCACCTGGCGTCAAGAGCCACTAGCCAGATCGAATACCTGTTCGCTGTACGTAACAGGTGCCCGGCACAACATCACCCGCCGTCCGTATGTTCCATCCAGCTACACTCTCTACAGTCACGCCGTGCACGCTAGATATCTCCGAGAATAATCTAATTATAAGTAAACTAAACTATACACATAGAATGCCTTGTTAATTGGAGATTCAATTAGCTTTGCGCTCGGTGCAGAATCATGGACGAGAAACCGTGAGGTTAGGCGATGTTTATTTTAGAAATTAGCATTGGTTTTATCGGGTGTTGTTGTGGATATGTAACACTAGGAGCGTGATTGCATGCTTGTTACGTGTGTTCCCTTCAAGATTGTGTATGTAACTTCATGCAGTCTCAAGTATTGCGACCAGAAACTATTCTAATTACTGAAATAATTAATAATTTAATTAAGCTAACCTAACTAGCATAAACTAATTCAGAAAAACTCAATAAAAGTCAAAATTTCTAAAAAAAAAATGTTATCTGCAGTCAAGACCTAAGATTTTTTAGACGAGCGTATCGAGCGAATTATTACTATTGGACTCTTATGCCATTTTCTCTGTATATTTGTTTGTTTGTTTTCGTGATTTTTTTTTGTGTTTTTGTAGGTAATGTCCAGACTAAACCGTTTGACCGATCAACTTAAAACTTTGTATGGTCATAGGGACCGACATTATCTGTATTTTTTTAAAATTCTCAGACTAATTTGTAATTAGATCCAATAGTTATTGACATTTTACGGATATTTTGCGTCTTGGCTGTAGAATTTCTTGAATGAAATTTCAAATAATTTATCACTGCTACTACGACGCTTCAGTTCCAAGGTCTTTAGAGCAGAAACTTTCACAATATGAATTCGCATGCAATACGAAGGCTCGCTTATCAACGCGTTACACACAGCGTTACTTGATGCTTTTATAGAAACGAAGTTAGAAAGTTTATCGATAACTAGTTCGTATAAAAACTGTTACTCGAGGTGAAATAATTTTGACTTATAGGCCGAGTTCTTCAATCAACTCTATGTCACTACTCTTCAAGACGTTCTATCACTTCTAATCTCTTCAATCGTAAGAGATGTCATAAAACAAGTGTCTGCCACGATTAATAACATGAGGGAGGAGATGAATGCTGTCGTTTCTATAACAGACTGCAATCAGAATGGAACGTAATGCAGGAAGTGTTCAAGATTCATTTGCCTTTAGCAAATTCCGAACAATACAAACTTGTTACGCCATTTCGTAGTCTTCCACGAACATGTCCGAATCAATACCAACTGTACTTTATTATGAATAAAAGTTTTTTTTATAGACGCCAGTTATTAATTTGCTGCGTCCTTTGCGTACTCCACAGCAGTGCTATGATATTTATTTACAGTCAATACAGAAGATATGACACCCACAACACCGTATAAGGAAATACAAGTAATCTGTATAGATAGATAGGTTGTATAGCCTGTGGTAATGCCAGTTCCTAGGCCATGCTATCTTTCTTCTTCATAGACGCTTTGCACGTCGTTTTCCGTAACGTATTTTAAACTGTACCCGATTGCTTCATGCACTATTAAGAAACGGCAGGTTAGACAAATTTGCATATATAAATAATATGCTGTGTCTGTGGCGAGTAGATTTACAGCGTTTAAGTGACTGTTTGGCCATATTGCTATAGTTTTCTTCCTACATTAATTCAAGTTCTCCCGCTATCCACCTTCGTTCGTTCGACAGGGGTGTCCAATACTTGTTTTTATATGCATAAATACTAGTTGTGTTACTGTTTTTGGACATCCTATCTAAAATATCGATTCGCAGAGTGTATAGTGCAAGCTGCAAAGATTAAATTAAACTTAGTGTTCGGTTTATAATATCTCTATACAGATAACTACCAATAGCGCAGTACGTAAGTTTTTATCGTACTGGGTCAGGATTCCGAATTCACAAAGACCCCCCCCCCCCCCCCCCCCGCCACCCGGTTCCTACCTCGCTTTTGCTGTACCTAATAAGCAGTAAAAGAAGGATATTACAATACCCTCTGGGAACAGCTTTTTTTTGTTATTATTTATTGAAAGTATAGGGCCAAAACGGGCAAAAGCTTTTTGAATCCGGGTCCTGATGTCTGAGCTTATGAGCTTACAACTAAGTAATTAATGAATATCACTCCAGTTTTTTCTAACTAATAAAAATTTTATATGCTTTCATTCATTCGACAGTGTTTAACTTTATTGTCGGTTTGGACATTCTTCATTTATTGAATATAAATGCACAAGAACATAGTTGATAGCCATACTTAAATTTAGAGAAAAGATTTAAGAATGTAAAACATTTTGTCTAAGGGAATCGGCTAATCGGGAATCGGCAATCGGCTAAGGGAACAAACCCCTACAGAAAATGCTGGTCCTCCAGGTTGGGGGTTTGGGCATAAGGCTAGCTCGCTTATCTCAGTAAAAAACGAACAATGCTAAGAAACCCAACGATAAGCCTCGAAAACCAACGGACGGAAAACCTTATAGACGAACAAAGCTAAGAAAACGGACCTTGAATTTTGGAACATGGAACATTCAGGGGATAAGTACCAAACAACATGAAGTCTTCCAGCAATTAGAGAAGTATAACATAGATATTGCCACTCTGACGGAGGTAAAGAAGAAAGGGAGAGGTAGTGAGGAGATTGGAGAGTATCTGTTTTTCTACAGTGGGGTCGCAAAAGAACGAAGGGCGAAGGCCGGTGTAGCAATTGTGGTAAACAAGAAATTTAGGAAGTTTATCAAGAATTGGGAGGAGACTTCTGAGCGGATAATGAAAGTGGAGATGGAGATATGGGGTCACTGTTTGGTTGTTGTTGCTGCTTATGCACCAACGGACGATTCTAACAAGGCAGTTAAGGATGCGTTTGAAAATGACCTCATCACCCTCTTGAGTCAAGTTAGTAGTAGAAAGGAAATACTGCTAATGGGGGACTTGAATGGAAGAACTGGAAGGAAGGAAGATGATCTGGTGGTTGGAAGATTTGGGGAGAATGTTGTGAATGATAACGGAGAGCGACTAATAGAACTGTGTGGTGCATTGGATTTGAAGATAATGAATGGATTCTATCAGCATAAGCAAATTCATCAGTACACTTGGATGCAACCGACGAGAAACTTGAGATCGATTATAGACTATGTGATAATGAGACAAAAATCAGAGCTCAAGACAATGGACGTAAAAGTAGTTAGAGGGGCTGAATGTGGCACGGACCACATGTTTGTAAAAGCCAGAGTTTGGATTAAATACAGACATCATGCTACAACGGGGATGCAACAACCAGACCAGGGAAGAGTCGAGGGAAAGAGGTATAAGTTACACCTGTTGCGAGACGACTCTATCAGATTTCTGTATAAGTTACGTCTAGCACAGAAATTAAGCCAAGCAGGGGAGAATGAGACAGTAGAGCAGAGTTATAGCAGAATCAAACGAGCGATTCATGAAGCGGCGAGTGAAGCACTCGGGGAAGAGGAGTCTAAGGAAAGGACGGTGTACTGGTGGAACACAGAAGTAGAAAACATCATAAAAGAGAAAAGGCAGCTATATCAGAAGTGGTTGGTGAGTCAGGATAGAGAGGATAGGAAGCAGTATGCAAGAGCGAGCAGAGAAGTAAAAAAAACAGTTGTTAAAGCAAGAAATGAAGCCTGGAATAAAAGGTGCGATGAAATTGATAGACATATAGGAGGTACTAGGGCTAGAGAAGCATGGAAGACTATTAAGGATTTGAGGCAGGATACGCAATATAAATCCAAGGTACAGATGATTGGGATAGAAGAGTGGAGGGGGTACTACGAGAAAATGTTAAACGAAGATCGGAATGAGTACATGCAAGGGTGGAATATCATACCAAGGCAGAGGCAGAATGTAGCAATTGGTGTAATAACCAAGAGAGAAATTTACCAAGCCCTGAGACGCACAAAGAATGGGAGAGCACCAGGCCCTGGAAATGTTTCAATAAAATTGGTGAAGAATAGTCCAGAAGGAGTCATAGAAATCCTACAAGACATCTTTAATAGATGCTTGATTGACGCTGAGTATGTACCAGAAGAGTGGAAGGTTGGATACATGAGCTCTATCTACAAGAAAGGATCCCGAACGGACTGTCATAATTATAGAGGAATCAACGTAACTGCATCTATTGGAAGATTGTATGGGCGTATTATAAAGACTAGATTGGAGCAAGAAGTTACCATTGGAGAAGAACAGTGCGGTTTCACAGCGGGGCGCTCATGTGTGGATAATATTTTCACCTTGAGGCAGCTAGTGCAAAAAAGGGTAGCGAGAGGCAGGGAGACTCATTTGGTGTTTGTAGATCTAGAAAAAGCGTATGACACAGTGCCGTTAAAAAGGATGTTTGAGGTGTTATACGACAGCACTATTCCTCATGCATATGTGGACACCATAAGAGACCTGTATGAAGGACAGAGGAGTGTAGTGAAAGTAGGAAATCGCATGTCCAGTAGCTTCGAGATTACGAAGGGTTTGCGTCAAGGGTGCTGCCTCTCACCTTCTCTATTCAAAATCTATATAGATAAGGTTTTGCAAGAATGGCAAGGCAAGTGTAGATGGATGGGTGTGCCTGTGAATGGAGATTACCTGCATTCCCTTCTCTTTGCTGATGATCAAGTAGTGGTTGCATTGGACGAGGACGACTGCAATTATATGATGCGGAAATTATCAGAAACATACGAAAAATGGGGTTTAAAAATCAATTTTGACAAGACCAAATACTTGGTGGTAGGGGGAGAAGGTAATGACATGGACGTGGATGGGAAGGAAGTGAAAGAGTGCCGAGAGTATAAGTACTTAGGATCTATTTTTTCATCGGAGGGAAGTAGTCGCAGAGATATTAGCAGCCGGATAATCCAGGGAAGACAAGCGGTTCAGAAGCTGAACTCGATGTGGTGGTCTGAACAACTGCAGAAGCCTACAAAGAATAGAATTTATAGCAGCATTGTACAAAGTATTCTTACATACGGATCTGAGACCTGGGAAGTAACGAAGAGGGATAAAGAGAGGTTGATGGCGGTTGAAATGGATGCGCTCAGAAGAAGTTGTAGGGTGTCAAGAATTGAGCATATTAGGAATGAACAGATACGGAGATGGATGAAGAAGGAAGAAACAGTGGTAGAGGAGATAGAGCGAAGGAGATTGTGCTGGTATGGACACTTAAGAAGAATGGATCCCCATAGGTGGCCCCTGAAGATATGGCATTGGACCCCTCCAGAGAGGAGGAAAAGGGGCCGACCGCCGAGAGAATGGCAAGAAGATGTAAAGGAGGCAATGGGGAGAAGAAACTTGCTGGAAGATGGTTGGATGGACAAGGAGAGGTGGCGATTGGGGTGTGAGAAACGGCCTGTGCTGTAAAATACTCACAATATATATATATATATATAAAACATTTTGTATACATTTCTTCATTACATTAATCATGTTTTCCCGCTGTCTTCATCCATTCATTCGACAGGGGTGTCCAACACTCTTTAGTCGGTTTGGACATCCTTTATTCAAATATCAACTCACAAGAACATTGTTAATAGTTTTAATTAAATTTAGTGACAGATTTAAAGAAGTGAAAATCATTTTGTCTAGTTATCTAACAACAGATGACAAGCTTGGAGACTCGTAATCTCTCTCACCAATCAATGATTACTGATACTGAACTCCATAGTCTGGCATTGCCGTCTAGAGAACAGGTATCGTAACAAGAATGATCAATTAAGTGCGTCGTTAAAATAGTCGTTAGGCGAACATTTATCGGCAATTAGCTAACAATCTTTCATCAAGAAGCTGTTTTCATTGAAAGTGTTTTTTGAAACTTTTATTTTTAAATTATTTATAATATAGACGTGTCGCCAGCTTTTAAATTTGCGTCTATGATGTAAATGAGTCTATGGGAAGTATTGCAGCTTTTTCAATCCATGAGAGCTTAGGGAATCGAATTCATTTGATTCTCCCAAAACAAGTTCACAAAACTTGAACTTTCGATCGCTAAAATGCTGTTCGTTTTGCCTGATGGAAGAGCTCGCTGTCGAAATGTCCTAAAACGGCCCTTTTCAGGGTCAGACACACTGTACTAGTTAGAAGAAATCCTTGACCTAGTCGCCAAGATGTATTTATTTCAACGTTGCTAAAAAAAATAACTTAAAACTAGCAAAATTAATCCTAATGACACACAATGGTTCTAAAATTTAAAATGTCAAGAAAATCAACGCTGCTAAAAAAAACTCTAAACTTTAAAAATACATCAAAATCAATCCTAATGATACACATAAATTGGTTCTAAAAATTTAGATTTCAAAAAAATCAATATTGCTAAAAAATCTAAACTTTAAGAATACATTAAAATTAGTTATAATGACGTTGCTAATGAATGACACACACAAATTGGATTGTTTGTTCGTCTATTGAAGTATTCAACCTAAACTGTTTTCATAAAAAAAAGCAATATCTGATTTTAAATCTCTTCTTTTTTAATTTTATTGAAATGTGAAAACCCCCAACAACGTTTACATCGATTCCCGGGTGTTCTTTCAATCTCCAACTAAATGCTGCGGGCTGGATTCGAACTGGCGATGCATATCTTTGACATTTACACATCTTGTCAAGTGTTAGTCTATTGAGAGAGAGAGAGAGAGAGAGAGAGAGAGAGAGAGAGAGAGAGAGAGAGAGAGAGAGAGAGAGAGTTACTCGGGTTTCAAACCCAAGTCTCGGCAATAATCCATACATGATTGTTGATGTCCACCGTATCAAGCTATCAGTGGTGTGGATTACCATTCCTAGTTCTTTATGAAGGAACTCTATGTGCAATGCTGGAGGTGCCAATTGTTTATTCACACGTTGTATGTGCATGGTCAGAGGATTACGGGTTTATTATTACTGTAAACGAGGGTGTAGACTAGAGATAGACGATATTAACGGTTGCAGAGAATCGCTATGCTTTCTACAGATCATTACAGATCATTATTATCATAGAGTTATTATGAAGGAGTTCAAAATAGACTTGTAATTTTACGGAGTTTTATATTTTTCAATGGGTGGTAGGTAGTTATATTTTTGACTTCTTATCGAACGCTTTCTTCATTGTTATAATTCTTGTTTTACCCCTTAATTTTTTTTTAATGAAGTAGGTCCGATACAGAACCCTGATTGCATGCATGAACCCAAAAATAATAATGAAAATGAAAAAAAAACGTGATTACTATTATATGTATGATTATTCATATCCGTTATTTGGTTACTTCAATGTGAAACCAGATTTTATAACTTCACCCCTCTTTACCCCACCACTTGTTAATTAAATAGCATAAAATTAATTTAAATCAATGCAAAAATTTCCATGCCCTTGAATTTGAGCAATTTTAATCAACCATAATAATACGTGACATTTTCACGGTTTAGCAAATCAGAGCTGTGATTATTTTATGATATTTTTGTTGGTGACGCACAACGATGGTGACCGTGGTCCCAGAAAAATGCCATAGCAGTGTTACATTTTTTAATAACAACCATTTGTATTCAAATGTTGGGCGTTATCATTTTATAAGTAAAAGAAACAGAGGTCTTGTCAGTTTAATAAATCATAATGTTCGGGTAATTTTGTTGCCAAAATAACGTAGATAAAAATCTACGCGAAAGTTCGAGGATGAAGTGTGGACAATCTTGAAAACAGCACCCCTGACTTTATAATTCAAACTCTTCCACACTGGAATGTCGCAACGTAACAAAAGGCGTGTCGATTGTCTATTATTTAAATGACCCAAGAAAAGGTTGCTGTCTAATGACCTTGCTCTGTACGCCCGCACCTGATAGAGCTCATTCCGAGGCGCTGACCTTCTTGATGCCGATGTCCAGCACCTGCGGCGCCGTTCGTCTCGACGACATTCTGTAGTAGGCGGCGTCTACAGCGAACAGGCGCCGCATTCCGACGACGTCGGCCTTGCTTGCTGACACTCTGGCGCCGTACGACGACATTCTGTGAGGCGCCGCATTCCGACGACGTCGACCTTCTTGATGCCGATGTCCAGCACCTGCGGCGCCGTTCGTCTCGGCGACATTCTGTAGTAGGCGGCGTCTGCAGCG
Source organism: Leuctra nigra (assembly GCA_934045905.1). NCBI lineage: Eukaryota > Metazoa > Arthropoda > Insecta > Plecoptera > Leuctridae > Leuctra > Leuctra nigra. The sequence continues at coordinate 43,675,588 of OW203761.1, forward strand.
AGAAGGCGCCACATTCCGACGACGTCGACCTTGCTTGCTGCCGGCGCCTTACGACGGCATTCTGTGTAGGCGGCGTCCTCGATTAACAGACGTCACATTCTGATGACGCCGACTGTCTTGGCGCCGTCGTCGCTGTCCTCCGGTTACCGTCGACGTTTACGTCAAACAGGCGCCTCCTGACAACGTCTCCCTTGCTTACTGACGCCTAAACTATAACTGCAGCGTCTCTCGACGCCCTCCAAGATTACCGACGACGTCAACGTCAAAAAGGTGCTGTTTCGCGACGACCTCTTGTTGTCGGCGACGTTTACCTTAAAGCGCCGCCAGACGACGGTGACCTTGCTCACTGACGCCTACATCACACCTGCGGCGCGTCTCTCGACGACCTCCTGTCGTCGGCGATGTCCTCGATCAACAGGTGCCGGTCAAAAAGCGAACCTTCCGTAACATCTGTTAGATATCTCTCCTCAGTTCACCTTCATTTAATCTTTTCTTTTCTTGTTAAGATGGGCCTCGGAGATTTGTTTTTTCCTTCTTTTTGTAGCGGCGTCTGCTGTGGATCCGGTGGTGGAAGCTAAATGTTTGTATAAAACAAAACACTTCACCTCCGGTTGTGTCGATAGGTTCGATGGAAAGTGCCGCTCTGCTGTCGAAGCCTTCTGAAATCCTTGGATTTTAGTACAGTTTACAGGTTTTGCTGTTTTTTCTTGACACCAGAATCCGAAAGAACAGGTGGCAGCCACACCAGTATCTAATTAAGCCACACGAAATTTATATTCCGTAGAATATGCTGATGAACTTTCTCGTGGTAATATATCTAGAATAGACATTTTCACACATATCAACTGCATTCGCGAACAAGTTGACTAAACTAATAAAGTTTGTCATTTGGGGGCACTGCTAAAGACATCAATTAAGACCACTTAACATGTATCTATAATGCATGTAGCGTGATCGGAAGAGGTCACCACTCTCGAGCTGTGACGTCATTCAAAAGAGATGGTCAGTGATGTTTCGAAGATCAGGAGAGGCGCCTATTTTGACAGGAGAAAGTGGCGGCGCCCCCTCCCTCCCCCCAAGAGATTTGCGAACGACTACATGAATATGCACATCTTGGTAGGTTTATTGTATGCATTTGAATAGTTATATGAGTGAAAGTCATTGCAGTTCGTCAATAAACCAATGCTAATCGTCAGGACCCACTTGTTAGGACCACCTTATAAATCAAAGGATCAATTTTGGTCAGTGGAACACTATAAATAAAGATTGCGAAAAGTATATAATGGCAATTTATATAAGTATTAAAAATACGAACCAGTGTTCATGATAAGTATGAAATAATTTTCACTACGACACAAGAGGAAATGAATCTAAACAAAAGATTTTTTTAAAGTCCTCAAAAGTCCACTTAAAATTTAGAAACTTTTGTTTGAACTTTATTGATTTATGTTGATTTTAGCACAGTACCAGCAATGAAAGCGCATAAATGTCCCAGTAATGGAGCCTCTTGTGTAGATTCTATTCCCCTTCTCTCGTGCGATGTCATTAAAGTCAGGTAACACATTTTTGTTTTGGTCTTTTGGAAACTTTGAACCTGTTAATGCATTTTGTATTCTAAATTCGCAATATATAGAAAATAATAGTCGATCTCAACTTTAAAATCATATTTGTGTCCTTTGCAATGTCCAGCTGTTGATCACACTATATTCTGTCGGGAGACCCAGGTTTGACTCGCGTAAAGTATACTTGACTTCTTGCAAGAGAACACCGGTTCAAGACCGTAGTGCAAACAGGTTCAGAGATCTGCGAAGAACGATTTCCATGTTTATGAATAATAAATGATCTGGATTATTATTAGTTCATTAGTAATTATTGACTGGCGATGGTCTTGGAAATGATCATTTGCTCTTTAACTGTCAACAACTTCATGTTATAGTTCAACAATCATTATTTTATTATAGGAATACTGTTATATTCTAGGTTTTACTAAAATCTAATAACAATCCATTTATTTCATCCATTACATTCATCCGGGATTTGATCTTATCAAAATACATAATCCTGAATGAAAGTTTATGACAACGCCTACTATATCTTGATTTAAGTCATAATTCCGCGTATCCGGAATGAAAGCTCATCACAACGTATAAATTCCTTGATTTAACTCACCACCACGACGAGTATTCCTGAATGAAAGCTCATCAAAACAGACTTTTCTGGATTAAAGTTCATCCTAAATTTATAAAAGCTTAAAAAAGCTTAAGCATAAAGCCTAAAGTAAATTCCGTGCTTAAAGCTCATCACCACAGCGAGTATTCCTGAAATAAAATCTCATTAAAACACACATTTCTGGATTAAAGTTCCCCACAACGTAAATTCCTTGATTAAAGCTCATCACACGAATATTCAAGTATAAAGCTAACCAATTAACACACTTTTCTGACGTAAATTACTTGAGCTCATAAAATGCAATCTTCTGGATTTAAGCTCGTCACAACTCAAATTTCTAGATTTGAACTCATACTGAATTAAAGCTCATCACCACAACGAGTAGATTCCTGAATTAAAGCTCATCACCACAACGAGTAGATTCCTGAATTAATGCCCATCACCACAACGAGTAGATTCCTGAATTAAAGCTCATCACCACAACGAGTAGATTCCTGAATTAAAGCTCATCACCACAACGAGTAGATTCCTGAATTAAAGCTCTCCACAATTCTCAATGACAATGCGCACGTAATCACTGTATATCTCTCGTTAAAGGGCATTGTAACGTCCTTGGCGTGAAGCACCCCTGACACCTGTGCCAGTGCCGGGGTGAAGCTTAGAGAGCAGGCACGGTCTTTAAGACATGGAACAGATGGAGAGCACAGGTTGAGGCGGCCCACACCTGTTGCACGACTAGAGGAAAGCACATACGATTATTGCTCGAGCCGACAGAATATTAGCACCAATTTACTCGTGATTTGAGTCCGACTTGTGCACGCCAGGTATGTCGAGATGAGACTGGATTCGCAGATGGAACGCAGACTGCGAGAACAGAGTTGTGTGGTCAATTCAATGAGATGTTTAAATTCGGTCATTAGTTTGGTATTTTAATTTAAAACATCCTAATTATCTTGAATTATTCTTAAGTTTGTTTGTCACCATGAAATTTAAGAAGTTTATACTGAAATTAGGAAAAGTTTTATTTTTTGTAATAAAGAGTTTATGAAGAAACCAACCAAATTTTGATACTTATTTTAAATTCAAATGGCACTTTGAGCCTTGTTAATTCCTAAATTTGGCGTAGTGTCCAATAATTTTAAAATAAATTAATGACTACACGTACATTATTTGTGTTACACCTCAGAGAATGATGATCCTAATTTTTATCAACCTTTATGGAGTGATTATGAAATGTAAATTACCAAACTGATTTTCTTTTTTAAAAAGTACGCTTATATAATCTTATTTACTTTTTATTTTATCGACAAGGAATCAATCAGATTAGAAAATGCGTTAATTAATTTTTAATTTCACCTCTTACCTCGGTCAGCAAACTTATAATTCCGATTACATAAAACTAATATGTCTTATTTTGTTTACTCCTTTCACCAACACAACAAAGAAGAGTAGCAAAACGTAATGCAAAAAAATTACTCAATAACTAATAGATCTCACAATGTAATACCGTATTAATATACTAAGTACCGTATCTTTATCTGCCAATTCAAATAATGTCTACAAACATTCTTCAACCTTACATCATCCAAAGTATGAAGCCGTTGTAACTTGTAACATGGCAATCTGAGCTCATCAATTGATTTGACCTGTACTCTATGTAGATGATCACGTGATGGATGTTGCCGAAACTTTCACACTATCCAAACAATCTCTTGCTGTGATGGTCAAGCTGCCCCTCGATGACCTCTCATGCCTCTTTATATTGACGTAGAGATTGGCCGTGTCAGATGCTGGGCTGGATCCACCTACTACTTAACAACATCACCTTGCATGAGATGTGCTTTAGAGTTCAGTGAAGAGATGAGGATTCTTGCGGATGAGGTTGCTGAGGAGGTTGGAATCTTCTTGCTGGCGTTACTAGAGTCTGAGTAGTGATACAGAAATCACATTTGTCAATAGCGAAGTCTCGTAAAGTTCTTTGCCAGTAAATTTATAATAATCAACCAAAATAATAAATCATATCACACAATTGTCACCCAGAAATTTAAAATTTTCATTCAATCAAATTCAAATATTCTGGGACATTTTGTCGGGAAAAATGGCATGTGACAGAATCAGAACTGTGATGTCATTGACAATTTTCCGGTTTTAAAATTAAAATAAATCTATCAAACTTGGTTGATATACAAAAAGTATATATACCGCATCTGTGTTCAGCAACATATCTTTTTTGTTAATCTGATATCAAATTTCCACTAGGGGATATCCAATCTTATCATTGAAAAAAATCTTGTCCTCTCCTCTCTTAAAATTACCAAAATAATCTGTCACAGAATATAACTATTTTACGTGAGAGACTTGACTAAAATATTTGGACAGTCAGTATCCATGAGTTTGATCCATGAAAGGCAGGAAAATATCTGTAGGTATTTCAGTTGCATGACAATAAAAAGTTGATTTAGTGATAGCATTTTGCAAGATAATGTCAGTTACACACATTATATTACGAGCACTTGTGCAGTTGAGTTATTCCAGAGAGAACGAAAAGACATCTAATTGTTGACATGGTTGTGTGGGATGGCAATGTTTTCAACGCAAATAGTTCTCTCACGTTTATCAAATTTGGGAATTAATTCGTCACTCAGATGAACATACATTAGAACTGTCGAATAAAATAATTAATACATTTCCTTAACTTTGCGAAAGTGTAAATTTTTTATTTGAATGGCTAATTTCTAAAAATCCACACCAATAACTGTTGTGTTGTATACTAACATTTACCGTCTGCACACACCTTACCTGCATTAGGTACGTTTACAAAGCTGAAAATTACCCAAAAATTAAATGTTAAAAACAGTGACAATGACACCTGAAACAGGATCCATTACTTCGGAATTCCTATTCTTTGTTTACAAAACAGTAAAATTAACATGTAGTTCTCGTCAATTAGTCTGATGATCCGGTAATTGTAGACAGGTCTTACTTATACCTGTCATATGGCCAGGTACTTTCTATCTTCCACGCCCCTGATCTCCACTTCCTTGTCTCGGTCCGGGAGAACGGACTAGCCTGGGATTCAGGCACAAGGAAATCACGGAAGAGAAAACGAAGATGAAACTGACTTTGATTTGATGACGAATCTGAGAGAAAGATCGTGTTACACTGACCAATACAGAGCATCACGATTTTACTTGACAGCTCAAATAGATGGTTGAAGCCAAATGTAACAGGGATTATTTAGATACCTACTCATTTTCTGTTCCGTATTTTTTTATTCTTCACTTTATGCATGTATATTTGACGATTTTTTTTTATTATTATTTCTGTTTAGGTTGTACCTTTCCAGGAGCCTTATTCTTGACCATATATGTTTTTAAACATATTTTAATATTTAATAACATAATATTACATATTTTTAAACATATTGCCACTAGGCAGTGGATATGGAAGTTTGCTGTCTATACAGCTCCGGCAAATTTATTTAAAAGTTCTTATTTATCTGGATTTTATTGTGTTTTTGTATATGTGAGTGATCTCACAGAAATTATCTATCGACTGATAAGGTTAGTTTCCCTGATTTATTTTGTTTAAATCATATTGAAGAGGTTTTTCGATTCGGCTCATTTTGAAGAAGGGCTAGAAAAAGCTGAAGCTCATGCAAGGTCAGTGAATATGCACCATGTCAAGTCACCGCACACGGTCGCATTCAACACAAGATCCAGGAAGCGAGTCTCAGGCAGAGTCACACAATGGCTTGAATTCAAGTTCAGTCGAAAATATACCAGAACCAAGATGTCAAAACACTCAAACAGAGCACACTGTTATATGCCCGAATTGTCATGAGTCTTTCCCCAATATTCGTAACGTTTTATTCCTTGATCATTTTGATAAATGTAATGCTGAATTATCAAGAAAAGCGAAAGATCAATGCCCTTATTGTTCAAAATATTACGTTAGGTTGAAAACTCATTTAAATCGGTGTCATCCTGAGCATTTTGAAGTCACGGAAGATGAAAGAAATTTAAGCAGTGAAATTCTTGATATACAAGCCATTCCGGTAGAATCTATCGATAATACTAATAGAACTTCACAATGTCCAGAGTGTAAGGCCTTCTATAAACCTCGAGGACTTCGTAATCATATTCGCTGTGCTCACCCTGATGTTGCGAGAAGTATGATCGCTGATACATATCAAACACACAGTCAAGACTCTCGTATGGAGACTGAGCAAGTAGATGACTTAATTAACTCGTCAAAGGAAGGAGATACTTTCGGAGTTCGAATATCCAAGAAAGGTCCGAAAATTGATATGACTGAATGGGAGGTGAGATTTCATACATTCTTGCGAACATCTGACAAATCTATTGAACAGCTTGATGTTCTCGTTGATGAACTTATTGTTTTTCTGTCGGAAGTAGTGCATAAACTTCCAGGGCCGGTTCATCCTGCGATTAAGTTTTATAAGGCAAGAAAAGCAAAAGCTATTGGCCTTAATAATATTACGTACAAATCATCAAACAATCCACAACGTAAGTCAAAACGTGATAAACAAAAGAGAAAACAGCAGTATAGCTATGATTTGGCTCAATTTCAATATTATAACCAACGACGTAAAGTTGTCCGCACAATAATGAACACTAATAGAACTGCGTCATGCACCATACCCATGCCACTGATTGAAGATCATTTCACTGACATCCTCGGCCATGAAAACATGAAGTCGTCTTATTTGTGTGATTTAAATCAGAGCTCGGAAGTCGAGGATAGAAACTATAATTTGACATTAACTGTTAAAGAGATAAACGAAGCAATGATGAAGATCAACATCCATACTTCACCAGGCCCTGATGGCATTCTTCTTGGTGTACTTCGAGAGCTGAATTGTGGGAAAACAATCAGTTTACTTGCATCCGCTATGTTTGAATTGAACTATGTACCAATGAAGTTAAGGGAAGGGAGAACGATATTGATTCATAAAGGCGGCGATGAAAAGAACTTATCTAATTGGAGGCCCATTACCATTTTCTCTGTGATTCGTCGTGTTATTGAAAAGGTAATCGACAAGAGACTTCGAGCATTAGTTCAATTTTCTGCACATCAGAGAGGCTTTGTTTCTTCACCAGGAACGTACATCAATTCCTCAATTATTAATGGGTGTCTGAAAGATGCCAAATTACACAATAAGGATTGTTGTGTTACTTTTCTTGACGTTAGCAAAGCTTTCGACAGTGTTGGCCATGATCACATTAAACGGTGCCTGCAAAGTCTACCGATTCCAAACAAGCTACGGGAAATTATTATTTCACTTGTGACGGATAACGTAATCAAGATCGAAGCAAACAGAACAAAATCTAATTTTATTTCTGTGATGAAAGGTGTTCCACAAGGAGCTCCATTGTCTCCCACGTTATTTAACCTTGCAATTGACCATATAATAAAGGAGCTGACTGAGCAAACAGTATCAACTTCCCTAGGATACTCGTTGGTCAAGGAAATGGACAACATCTCGGCCGTTGCCTTTGCTGATGACTTAGCTGTAATTGGGAAGAATATGTCTGCGGCGTCTGAATTAGTGTCCATGGCGGTAAGAGGGTTTTCTCTTATTGGTCTGGATATTAATTCCTTGAAAAGTAAGGCAATTGTAATAATGAATGGTAAACTTTCACACCTTCCTGTTGTTTCAAATACAGGCACTGTTATCCCAGCAACTGCTCCTGATGAACGAATTAAGTACCTGGGAATTGACTTCCATGATGAGATAGTAGTAGATAAGGGGAAGATAATTAAAAACCTGGAAAAAGACATCCATCTACTAGTATCGTCTTCTCTCTTGAAACCTGATCAGAAATTGAATATTCTGAACCAATTTATATGGCCCACACTGATCTATCCTCTACAGTGTGCTCCGACCAATCAATTACCAAAATCCTTCTTGGAGGATATTGATAAGATTGTCAGAAGTGGAGTTAAAGAAATGATTGGTCTTCCAGGTGATACTCCAAATTCCTTTATTTACTCTCCGCGTAAATTCAGGGGCCTTGGAATTATGAGAGCAACATGGGAGGCGCATCTGCAGAATTTTAATATCTGTAAAAAGTTATTAAATGCCGATGATCCTCACTTTCATAATGTAAGAAATATTGAACAAGAAATGACTCAATGTATTGAAACGCTTGAACTCACAAATTGCATTAAAGTTGATAATCGAATTACTGGCCGAAAACTACGAAATGCTATGAGAGAAAAATCATTTCAAGAATGGGTTGATTTGCCACATAAAGGACGTGGAGTGGAAGTATTCAGAGAAACGACAAGAGCCAATAAGTGGTTACACTCTAAGGAGGGACTGTCTTCTTCTCAGTGGATAAATAACATCAAGATGTCTGTTAATCTCGCCGCCGTTCGTGCCGTACCAGGAAGATCTTTCGAGAACACCCGTTGCCGTCAACCAGGCTGCAATGAGTATGAAACCCTACCTCATGTTCTCGGAGGTTGTCTGAAGGGAGAACTGTTGAGAATTAACAGACACAACACAGTGAGGAGCCTGTTAGCAGATTCGTTCCGAGCAAATAAGTGGGAGGTACATGAAGAAATTTCTTGTGTTTCGACTACTGGCTCTTTGAAGAGAATAGACATAATAGCCATTCGAAGAGACCGGAAAAAAGTCCTTATTCTCGACCCAACCATTAGATTCGAGCAAGGGGGATCACAAGCGGAGGACGTGAACAAGGAAAAACAAGATCATTACGTCGATTGCATCCCCGATCTTGCTCAAAGATACAAAATTAAAGAACAATACTGGAGCGTTACCGGTCTCCTTTTAGGAGCTAGAGCTTCAATTCCGGATTTTTTTACAAAATTTCTTAAATCACATTTCATTTTTTCTTTGGTTCTCGTAGATCAAATAGTTTTATCAATTTTAAAAGATTCGTCTAGTATATTGCATAATCATTTATATAATAATTCATCTTAGTTTGTAGGTATATTAAGTCTTTACTTAATTAATATTTGTCACATTTTGTATCCATTAGAATTATACTATTGTAAGCATGCTGGATCCTAGTGGTCATCCTTGTATTGGACAGCTGTCATTTGTTTTATAATAAATGAATTTCTCTCTTTTATTGTTGAAACGTTAAAAAGAGGATTTTTTTAATTTTCACGATTTTAGCCATAACATTTTTGTTTTGGTTACGGGTCAGTTGAAAACGTAAAGTTGTTTGAATACAAAAAAAAATTCAAGAATTTTGGTCAGGGGGTATTTAATTTTATTCGGGTCTTTCTTTCATTTCAGGTATGTTGATAAATTGATTTTTGTAGTTTTTTTAAAAGTTTTATATACGGCAAAGTTAAAAAGTTAATTATTTATATTTTGTTGTTTTGTTAGAGTGAGTACTACACATATCCATTCCTAATCGCACGACAATTGGTTTGGCTAAACGAATTTTATTTGCCTTGGAGGAGTATGTGAAAGTTCAGGGGGAGTGTATTTATTTTCTCTCTCTTCGTGATATGAATGGTACAAATATCATAATTACCAACAACATTACTGTCATTTTGTCAGCAAATATGGTAATAATGAACTATAGTAAAATCACCAATTTGATGTCAATCTTTCAAAGAAAAACGTTTAATCCATAAATTTACAATTTCTACTTTCTAAATATTTGCCTTTAAAATACTATAATTCGATAGTCAGGAATTTCCAATGACACTTCACCTTACGACCTCCATCTTACGTTAGATAACGAAATAAAATTCTTTGTAAATATTAAAGTATGCATTATCATAAATAATAAAATAAATTGTTTTTGCAGTTTGTTTCATTCATAAATTCTTTTTTGTTACGACTATAGGTTGACAAAGTATTATATGGAAAACAAATCAGAAAAAAGTTAGTTGATTTTACAACACACACATTTGACTGTTAATATTTACAATTTATCTCTAATTTCCCTTCTTATTTGAATGAAATTATGTAATGTAATTTATGAATTGTCTTACCCCCTGACCCAAATAATATTTGGAACCAGGGTTTGGAAATAAAAAAAAAAAAATTGCCACTTAATGTCTATAATTTGATTCTAACTTTCCTAGTGTAGCCCGCGCTTGTCGTATATGTTCCTAATCGGGTGGGCCAACTCTCGCCCCCCACACACTATTACATCCCACACTCTCCAGCATCACCGCTCTGTGGCAGGCATCAATCACATCACTTGCCAAGATTAATAATGATCATGTCTCAGCATCCCACTGGAGCAGCTGAAATCCGAGCTTCTGTTTAATGCGATCGAGACGAAAGTAATTCGCAGTGCTGAGGCGGTTGTTGGACAGGTGAGGTAAACAATAACAAACCAGATGATTCATATTTCAAAACATATTAGCATAATGCGTAGAGGGCATGAGAAATGAAGCCACAGAACAGATACAACATCTTCCAAGAATAAACAAGCGTCGGTACATTCTTTGACGTACTCTTTGTAATCATTCTGTTTTGACTGCCATAAAATATTAAAAATATCATGATCTAGCTCGTTTTACTTTTGAAAACTTTGTCTACGACATTTAGGTCGCCTAGGCAATACACCTGAGTTAGATTCTCTCAGTCGTCCTTCTTGACTGAGTTTTCTGTGTAATTTCCCTCAGTCGAGAGAAAAATGCATGAAAAGTTCCTGCCAGATATTTCCTTCCATTCATCCTTCATCATCTCCCAATCGAGGCGAAGTGACCTAGTTGTTAAGTCGTCTATAAATATAATTAAATACTATGTTCTGCCTCAGTCAATGAACGAGAATGACAAGAATCGAACCACGGACCGCCCAAATTACTGTTAGATGATTACACTCAACTACTTCGTTTTTTAAAACGTCTACGAATAACGATAAAGAGGTGTGTTTTGATTACATTTGCTTCACAGCATCAAACTCTCAAATAATCAATAATGACATGTGGAATTGATGTATGAACAAGCAGTCCATCGAACTTGAAATGAAAACACTTGTTCAATTGCTTGAATAGTAATCGAAACATGCACTTGTTGTCCGTACGTAGGAGGAACTTGTCAATGCCCAATCAAGAAGGCCTGAACCTCAAGAGGAAGTTGTCTAAGCACAGCTTGATCCAAACTCGATGGAAATTTTTATCATCCATGGAGAGAAGTATTAATGTATGACTGTGCTATGAAATTGGTTAAAAGGACCCCTGGGTGTTCTGTTAGGATGTAAGTTCGTTGTAATAGGAGAATCAATGGTTTGTGTTTTGTTTTTTACATGTTGTGAATTTATTGGCCGGGATGGAATTGTGTGACAGAGGGCGTGTTTGAGAGAGATTTTTTGGCACGGATTTGGTTTCTGTACATTCTTTTTTGAACCATTTAAAGCGGTCAATAACATTGTTTTTATGTGGCACTCCGTTTTAAAATTTTATTCTGTTTCTTGGTGAAAATATGAAGAGAAAATTTGGTGAAATCCCATCAAATTTTATAGTTTAATAAACGTAAAAATTTAAATTATTATAATGGTCGTTGGCTGCTCACCATAAATGTTAACTATAGGTAGCTGCAGGTAGTAAAATAAAATGAATTAACTGTCCAGCTCAATGGGGCCTAAAGTTTACGTGCTGTTAAAGTTGGTTGAGCGACCGTTTCAATTTAACTATTGTGTTACGTTGTCCAAGATATGTTCAACAACACCATGGACAATCATGTCTGCTCAAATAAAATCTTTTATTATACTGAAGCTGATTAAAAATTAATTTTATGCTAAGATTTTATTGTGACTTTGTAACTTATCATTAATATTTTAATAGTTTTTTTAACGATAATTATATTGTTGCATGGTTAAGTAGTTACATTTTATTATTAAACTCATATTTTTTGAGGTATTTCTCTAGATTACAAACTGGCTTACATAAAAGAGATTTATTTTTAAAATAATCATCCATTTGAAGAATTCCGGAATCCGTCCCTCAGCCAACATTCCGAGACTCCCAGTGGCTCGGTCCACGACAGCCTCCTTCCCACCGACCATCATTACCTAATTATTCCTCGTCATAATCTTCATCTGGCGCCATCAGCTTGGTTGCAGATCAGTGCGACGTTAAACACCATTAACATCATGCAGATTTGAGCCATTGGAAAAATTGTTCGAACGGTTATTACTTGGATCAATTTGATTAAAAAAATGTTAATGAAAGATTTTTTCGACAGCCGTACCCCAGGTCAAACCGTTCAGCTAATCGATCTGAAATTTTGTACACATGAATGTAATCTAAACGGTCTCGTGTATAGTTTTTGAACAAGATCCTGTAATTATTTTAAAATTAAAACTGGGACCGTTTGACCGATATACCTATTTGAAATTTTGCATGGTAATTTTTACGATTTGTTGCCAACAATTTTCAGGCTAATCACTCGTTAACTTCAAAAGGATTCTGGAGAGTTGTTAAATTTTTAAGGATATTTCAGATATTTTATCACTAGGTCTACTTCTTCCCCTGAATCGTGACTCATTTTGTTTCGGCTCTTTCCAAGGTCCTGTATAGAGCAGAATCTTGCAAACGCATATCATCAATCCGCATGCAATACGAAGGCTCGCTTCTCAACGCGTTTTCCTAGTATTATTCATGTCTGACCTCACAAGAACCGAGTTCCTCTACAGAACGCTTCTGACTAGCAAATTGTTTGGCAACACGTCTTCCATGTCACGCCGGGACACCAAGCAGACTATTGTATGCAAATACATCTTCCAATGGAGACTCATCAGATGCTAATAGCGACTAAATTATACCCAATGGTCTTCTTGTAGTGGGAAGACGTGACAAACTCTCCATCCATTCATCGCATGTTCTTTCAAGATGATTGAAGCTATTAGTTGAGATTGTATGCGATTCAGGGTCAGTGTCAAATATCTTGAGTGGGCTACTGTAGGTGCATCATGTTCTACTCTTTTCAGAGTTTTAGTTCTACTTTCCAAATTTAGATTCTAAAGTAGGTGGATAGTGATAAAGTTTCTATAAAAATAAGTTTCTTGAGATGGAAAAGGATTGAAGTGGGATACAAATAAATACAACCAGTGATTTCCTCATAAGAAAAACAATTTATTACAATCGTATAAAATTTCTGTATTCTCTAATATATAAAATCCACGTGAAATACGCGATTATACAAAAAAATTAAGGCACTGTACAAAATTTCTGTGCTCGTTTTGTTTGATTTAACAAAATGTGTGATGATTTTCGAGCCTAATTCGGTAAAGTACACATGCCTTAGTGACTAGTTCTCAGCTTGTCCGTTGAGACAAGTTGGCACGACAACTTGCATACAACTTGCCGTGCTGAAAGAAATTCTTTACAGGAATAGGAATACTCGAGAATATATAAAAAAATATTTACAAAAGTTTAAAACCAAGCATTGGTGCGGTTTGGCACTTTGGCGTGAAAGATAATAATAATTAAAAATAACTATAATTGTTTGAATAAATAAGCTGTTGACTGGTTAAGTACTTAGAGGACTTTATTAAATAATAGTCTCTCTCTAAATTAAAAGATGAAAAAAGCGAAAAATTACTGATTTACAAAAAACTGTGAAAGAAATGAAGCAACATCAAAATGATGTTTTGTACTTAATGGTCACATACACATGTTTGAAATCAATGAGATAATAATGTGATCAGTCTTTTCGTCGATAGAGGCCGTCCATAAGGCATAATAATGTTCATAAGATAAGGCACTTTGATAAGGTATAACTTGAAGACCAATGGTATAGAATACGTATGTACAAATGGATTGATTGTTCAAGAGAATTCGCAGACGCCCCGGTAATCATGCTCCCGTTCCACACCCAAACTTCCCTTAATCCTCAATGGCAGAAGGTCATTCACTCGTCTACACTTCGTAATGGCATCATTTAGATTCACCTCGTAGATTACGTTCATGTCTGAGGAAGCATTGGGGCGTCACCGACAATTAGGTGGGTTCGATTGTTCGCCACGACGACGTCGTCCTCACGCGTACATCGCCTCGCCGCCCTCCCGCTTGAGATCCTCCATGAGGTGCTCGTCCATGAGGTGTGGCGACGTCCCCGGACACCCTCCGTCCATGTGTTTCGTCAACAGCGACATCCGCGAGAAGGTCTTACTGCAGGAGACGCACGAATACTTCTTCACGTCGCTGTGCGTCTGCAGATGCGCACGGAGGTTGGAACGATCGGCGAAGGCACGGTTGCAGTGTTGGCACGAGAACGGTTTCTCGCCGGTGTGGGTACGGATGTGACCTTGGAGCAGCCACGGTCTGGAGAAGGCTTTGCCGCACATGTTGCACTTGCACGGGAGAGTGTGAGTGCGGATGTGCATCTTCAAGGCGCCGAGACTGACGTAGACCTTCTCGCAGTACTTGCAACTGAAGAACTTCTTGACTTGCGCGCCGGCGGAGGCGGCGCAGTGGAACTGTTGGTGTTTGTTCAGACCGGAGTACGTCGAGTAGGACTTGGAGCAGTCGTTGCACTGGTACCTCGGCGCGCTCGTGTCTTTGCTGCGCTTCGACTTGCCGACGCCGACGCTACCGGCGCTGCTGCTGCCGCTGCTCACGCTGCCCGGCGACGACAGGTCCTCGGGCGTCGGTGGCGCCGGTGAGATCGAGTGGTAGGCGCCGTGGGATGACGACGACGCGATGGAGGACGTCGGCGACAAGCCGCAGTGGTCGAGTGGCTGATAGGGCATGTAGAGCTTCGGTGCCTCGGGTTGGCGATGAGGCAAGGAGGCGACGACGGCGACGGGAGCTCGCAACGACGAGGTGAGAAGAGGGTGAGGTGGTGAGTCACGGGGAGCGTACGGTGAGAGTTGTTCGTGATGGTGAGCGTGTCCGAGTAGGGGACTGCTCCTGACCGGGGACACGGGGTACATCGACGAGGGGTACTGATGATGGTGGTACAGCTCCGGGGTGGGAGGGTAAGGGTAGTGCAAGGCGGCGAGGTAATGCGACGCCGGGTAGTGCGACGGCGTGGGGCGATGCCACGGCGACGGGTAGTGGTGATGGGAGTCCGCGGGGGTGTTGAGATTGAGCGGCTCCAGAGGGCCTCCCGTCTTGCCGAGGTACGGCATGAGAGGGTGCGGATGATGCAGGAGGGTGGTGGTGGACGTCGGCCGGGGCGCGGCGGACTCCTGACGCTCCGACATCGGCGTGCGCTTGGCGACGACGGGCGGAGAGCTGGTCTTGCGGGGATGATGCGCAGCCGCCAGACTCAGATCCTCCGGCTTCGTGCTCAGGTTCTCGGGCTCTGAGTTGTCCACGGACATCTCTGCAAAGAGGAAGAGTACAAGGTCAGTCATGAGTCAGAACGCAGACGCCGCGTGAGACCAAACATTGCAACCCATCTGACAACTCGTCAAATCAAGCAAAAAATCTTCTAAAACAATTTTACTACTTCATAACTTTTTGTCATCAAATTAGATTTTAATTTCTTGACACACAAACTTTTATGTTCTGGACATCTTTTAAATGAATTACTTTATGACTCATCTTTTCTTCACACTTGTGCAATTTCGTCTTTCGGTCGCAGCAAGTTGAGACTGGTAAATGGTCCAGACATATTGCCGTCGGATCATCAAGTAACTTTACGCCGCCTAACTGATGACTAATGAGTTGACGTGCATTATGGAAGTGATTTGTGCAGAATTACCGACGCAAAGGGCAATAAACTTCGGGCGAAACCCTCAAAATTATTGTAATGACATTTGGTAACCTGTTTATTTTCTCAAAGCTGTCGATCAACAATCTTTGGATGTAATGAAAATATGTGATCCACGAGATGATGATGACAATAAAAATGATTTAATTTTGTCTTGAAATATCTTTGAACCATACTGATGTTCCACGATATACGCCAAGCCAAGTGAAATTTTGCAAAATTACAATTCAAAAAAATACTATTCCTACAGTGTTTACGAATACATTAGATTTTCAATTAATTTTGAATATGTCACAATCTTTTCAATGAATAACAAATTTTATTAAGTCTCACATGTTGATTAAAATATTGGCTTTATTATTGGTACTACGAATGTTTCTAACAAATTGTTTGAATAAATCGAAATTACTTCGGTTTTAGCGTCAATTACATGAGTCGTCGGAGAAAGTCGTTTTAAATGCCACACGAGACATTGTTGAATGAATTATTCGAAACTCCTGCAGTATTTCAACACCTGTTCACTCCTACATTAAACCGCACATAATATATTATTATTCACACTCTAAACGCCGTCAACTCGATATTCACTCGCGGGTAAAATATTAATCAGACCATCTCTCAACAGTTGTCAATTTCGATCGCAGTCGAGAAACTTGAGTTTATCGCGATTACGATTACAACAGTCTAATTGCAGGTTAGAGGACATGAAATATATCATTGCTAAGATTTAATTACACACCTTTTTCGATCTCCTCAGGGGCTTCGTCTCTCACAATCTGCACCGGCCGTTTCTTCAGCGGACAGTGACTGTAGTTCGTCTTCTTCGAAATAATTCGCGACATTTTTATATGATCTTCTTCCACAAACATTGATAAACACTAAACACACAAAATATAATCCACAAAAATAGTTTGTTTAAAAATAAATAGTATATATTAAAATTATTTCCGACACTGAGAACACTGCGTAAGACTTCTTGGACACATGTGAACAAGAGCTGGGTTTCAAAACACGTCTGCACAGTACGAGAGCTGAACGCTGTCTGACTGCCTAGCTCGTCGTCGGCGCTGCTTTACTCGTTGCTTCTCCCCTACACGGTCCTCAACCAGCAGCTGTTCAGGTGGACTCGCACGTGCCGACCAGCCAATAGCAGCACACTGACGTCACAAACATAGCGACCAATCACAGACGAGAGTAGCGGCTATTGGTTTAGGCTTTAGAAAACAGTGGGGGGATCGAGAGAAAAACAGGTGCGAAAAGACGCAATTTCTTGATTGCTTCTGTGTGTTCTATGAATTGAAGAGGATGGTAGCTAACAAGTATCTAAAAAAAGATCCCCCCCCCCTCTAGTTTTTGGGGGGTGGCGTGAGGTACATGGCCCGAAGGTGAATTGCGGAGGTTGGAAAAAATGTGACCCGTTAAGATGATTGTGCAATATGGCAGTGTGGGGCGCAACGGTCACACTAGCTGTGTCCAGGTACAAGGGGGGGGGGGGGGGGGGACCTGGGGGGTGCAGCTGTCATGTGTGTGCTTCAGCTGCAGCAATCTCGACACCAGTTCGTACGAGATTCATGTTTTCAATCATTCATCATGCTTCGATGGAGATTGGAGATCAGGGGATGATATTGATACTTGGGTTTAAAATTTAATTTCCTTCGGTTAATTGAAAAACCTGGTAGCTCTAGTTTTGTTCTGAGGGCTGTTTAAATGTAACAAGTTTACATTGTGAGCTTCAATCAAGGACCTCCTGCATTTAGTGTGCTTGATGATGACACTTTGCTAAGCTCGGCACCTCCATCAAATTAACAGATCCTGACATTGTCAAAAAACAAACGAAGCGAACTTATTTTTCAATTACAAGCAAATAATACCAAATGACATTTGAGTCTTTGCAACTAAGTTGGGATGACACTTACAACGGTTTTCTTCAGCAGGACATGACCGCTTTGATTGCTAAGCTCATGTGTATAAAGATTACTAAATACTTATAAAAGAATTTTCGTCATGTTCAAGCCCTTGAAAACTTCTTAAAACTGTTTACTTTACAAGAAAATGTTTCACATCTTTTTTGTCTCATCGTTTTCTTCTCAATTCAACAGTTATGTTAATATCCGGTCCACCCATTTAAATTCAATTATTCCTTTTTTTTACTTCACTCCCATTGAGCCATCAATCACTAGATCAAAGTCCTGTTCGGTACTCTGTTTGCCAACTAATACATTGTAACATCACAAAAGTCTTTCGCCGAAGAGATAATAACGTAACATTACGTGTCTGTTTACACGACTTCTAAACTGATTCGCAGCCAGCCCTCTAGGGCAACGTTCTGTGTGTACAGTTTTCGCTGCCGCTTCGCTGACTGCAACGGAGTCTAATGTATGCACAATGCACGTGCAAAAGAAACCTGTTGCACCATAGAAGTTCTTCGAAGCGCGCTCGAATCGCTCTTCTGTTTGTAAGAGCTAAATGCAAGCGTGGGACATCGCGAAATGCGGTGCACGCAGCATCCATAAGAAGAGATGAATTCACACAACGTTTATAACGAGGTGACGATTTTACTGTCGTGAGGGTTGAGAGTTAAGAGGAGGGGTAACTGTTTTACACATTGTGTAGCCAACATCTAACCAAAGAAACATGCAGTCTCGACTATGTGAATAGATAAGTTATATAAAAGGCAGTTAGCAAATATAGAGAACTAGCTCCGATGCATTCTGACATATAAATTTAATTTAGTGATGCAGAAATTGTAACGATGTTGCTTTTAACATGTTGCAAATATTTGCAAGCCGAAATTGATGTAAACTGTCGTTTCAAATCCTAATGCTTTCAATCATGAGCGCAATACGACTATACTAAATACCTCTTCAGGTTTCAAGTGGATAATAATGCACTCCTCAAAGCTCTAAAGACCCTCTCTAAGTGCAAGATCATTTATACAATTCGAGAAATAGAAGTATTATCATTTGTCTAAAGATCATGTTTCGTTGAGTCAAATATTTTAGCATAATAAATGAACAGTCAGTAATCGTCCTATGATTACAATAAAAGCTCTCTAAGGGATAACAAAAAAACTATATATTTCTTTGATCTCGAATAGTGAGGGACCGTTAGAAGGTAAGAAGATAGTCCTAATATTGTGATTAGTAACTCGAGTCAATGCAGAAATCACTGGTTCGACGTTCCTCTTCTAAAAGTTCTCAAGCCTTCAGCAGCCCCTGCATTTAGCATCCATCTCGGGAGGCCCAGAGATTATTATGTGCCTATATTATATTCTCTAGTTTATAATCTCCTGGAAAAACCGGATGTGTATTCTATAAGGTTCCGGTCCATGTCATGATTCTGACGTAACGACTATTGTGGAAACAGGTTCGTGGGGATCTTGGGTATGAACTTGCAGTGCAGCACTCGCTCCTATAAGATCCTATACGTCGTATGATGTTTGCTTAGGGATGGTACTAAGCGTAGGGTAAACTTTGGCGAAGACTGCGGTGTGCAAAACAAGTTTCTGCGGTGAGTTTGTCCAGCAACAGCGAGATGAAATTGAAAAGAGAAAGAACATTTTATTATCTATGTGCAGATTTCCAATGCGAGATTCTAACCGACGTTCATGAATAATATTATACAAGAGTTAAGAGGTTGGGGGTTGCATCTTTTCGAAAAGCATAACCTAATTAAGCTGGGAAAATGTTAGACGGTAAAAAAGGATTACGCAAAAGAGTTTTGTGTGTGGATGAAAAATAGGTGGAGTGAAAATGGCATGAGTATAAAATTTGTCGTTGGATTGTAAAGATTTCAATGCATGAGCAATCGTGATCCTATATGATGAGTGATACGAATGGAAAGCTCTCTCGTAGCTAGGTCCAAATATTATTCTCTCAACTGCCAATCAACGATGCTACTTGTTGAAGGATTGACTCATGTTGTTGACGATTGAGTTGTAATTATGACTCATGAGTCATGACTTTGCACAGGTTGAGGAAGCAGGTCATCCGAGGTTGTTACCGGCAGTTGTTTTGAAGACGGTTGAATATTCTTATCTTAGATCGACATATTTGGATGGTGACTTGCCGAGAGATGTTTTCGAGGACCAACTTATAAACGATTCTGAGTCACTCGGGTCAAGAACATTAATTGATTTCAGGAGCAAACTACCGGTTTTTATCTGCAATAAATCAATGACCTCATCTTGTTAACGCAGACATCTTACTTTTAGAGGTATTCTTCTTGGTCAATTCATTTTCAACATGATTTGCATCCAACATTACGAGCAGAATGCAGATTGAGATAATTTTATGGTTCAATCAATTGGTTTAGTTGATTGGAGAGGGGGAAGGGGGGGGGGTCAACTTAATTATTGATGGTAAAAACAATAATTTATGAGAAATTGACACTATCTGCCAAGAATCTATAATATGATATTGACTTCCTTAATTTATAAATAAAATATAAAACTTAGGAACAATTTTGGAGCGTTTTTAAACAATGTTCATATTGCATCCCCCCCCTTTCCTTTCCGAAATTAATAAACAGGCACGAAACTCTAAATAATGGAATAATTTTTATATTATTTCGAGATAATAAAGTAATATTGCATCACTCTCGATTCGATTGCAACGATGAGTAAGCTTCCAATCTGTTCAAGTCTCAACTTGAACCATCTTGCTGTGATTCACCCTCTTTACATGCAGCAAGCTGAGAGCTGATCTGCGCAGGTGATGCAACGTATTGAAAGTCCACGTCAGGTGTGCGTCAAGACGTCTTAGCATGCGCACGTCGGCGCGCGCCATTGTGCGTCGCTTGAGGGGGTGGAAGAGGGGGGGGGGGGGGGGAACACGCGCGAAATCACAAAACATTAGAACGTCATTTCATCAATCATCAGTTCTTCAAACAGTTCCAATCTCAAACCCCTTGACATGAAATCAAATCTAAAATCTCTGCAGGATCTTGATAACTCGTTTTCTTATCATCTTCGTAATCAATGTTGTTGAGATTGTGGTCTTTGGCACCGAGCTTACTGTTAGATTTCACCCTCCTAGCTCACAAACAACCCTTAGACCAGAATACCCAGTTCTTCTCCCTTCCCTGCACCTTTCTTTAGCTTTATTGGGAACAATCTATAGAATACGTGGTGGTTACCTTCTTCTCTCTTCATTCATCTTGCTTCTCACACATGTTCCTCATCTTCCTCTATGCTTGACTAAACTCAGTTCGCCCCTAGGTGTCCACCTGTCGGGAGATTCGCAACCTTTGCAAAGGTAAATACACAGCATCTTGTTCAGGTGGCTGCAAGGAATAATAAGTATATGGTACTGGGTGTAGTAATGGCCATAAAATAGTTTATATCTCAACCAAAGTTGCGAATCTTGACCGGAGGCAAGTTATTGGACCGTGAACAACATGTTTTATTATACATTATAATATTTGGCTGTCTTCAAACATATTATCAAACTAAGTTACAAGTTTATGTAGAGAATAATTTTAAACAGCGACCCAATTTAAATCTAAATTCGATGATATTCATTTGATGGCAGAGATTATATGGCAAACCTATATTATATTATACTTTTTGACAAACATAAATTATATATTAGGGCGAATTTTTATTGACGATAGAGAGAAATCGTTTACGCAACTTTATGACATATAGTTCTGTTTTCTTTTTCGTTGGAGCACTTAAATGATCTGTATCAATTGAAATTAAAATCTGTCTTGAGTATTTCTGAACAAGTTCCTTTCAACATAACGCCTGAATGTACCTTTGTTTCTACATTGCATTATATCCACAATTGATAGTTGATCAAAATGCAATTCAATTGATTTACTATCCAAGGTCTACAAGTCTAGAAATGCAGACAACAAAGTGTCCTACAGTGAACTAAAACAGTGTCGATTATGAATTTAAGTAACAACAACTTCGATAACCTCCACAGATCGTGATAAGAAGTAGAGAAAGGGTGGTCCAACATTTAACAGTCGTTGACAAGAACAGGTCCTATCACTAATCATCAAGTCCGGTAGAGAAAGGCGACAGTTTGTTTTTATGTCACATTGTGTGTCCAACCATCAGGCACGATGTGGGCGATCTTATCGCGCGCGAGTCGTGGCGATATTCTCGCTCACGATCGTCGATAATGTGCAGTGTACTGTTCGATCAATGGGGGTTATAATGGGGCATTGTGAAGACGCGTGTCTCTTTTGATGGCGCCCACCCCCGTGTGTTGGTCCGTGCCCTCGTCCCCCCCCCCCCCCCCCCCCTCCTCACTTCACTCCCCCGCGCTTTTGACCAGGTTTGGGTCAGGCAGGTGCGAGTGCAGTCGTGTTTACGTAGACGAGTTTCTTCGATTTATTCTTTTCGAGTTGGAGATAAATTAGTTTTTAACTTTTTATCGAATTGACGTGATTGATTTGTAAGATTTATTATTTTTGAGAATGATTATGAAGTCTAATAAAAAGATTTTCTGTGAAGTTATTTAGTAAAATTTATACATTGGGTGTACTTTGTTTTGGAATCTACTGCAAATGCTTGAAAGCTCTGCAATTAATGTATGAAGCTTTCAACTTAAAGTTGAGCTTTAGCTTTGAACTTGATGACGAGCTTTAACCTAAACTTAAAGTTGAGCTTTAATTTTGAACCTGAATACGAATACCTAAACTTAAATATGAGCTTTAAAGTTAAAGAGCTTTAGTAAGATTTAAAGTTCAAAACAATCTAACCTCTAACTTCAAATAAGTATGTTCATAAAAAAATACTTGACACTTTCTACGCAAATGGGCATCTCAGTAATTCATTACACATTTTATGATCCACATGAAACGAAATATTTCCATCCCGATAGAAAAACTATTTTTAATAACATCATCGCCACATCAATTTTCACGAATAATCTTCATGTCAAAGTCCACGACATGCTCACACTTTGCCGCCATATTTACATATCTTAGCAGCGGAATGTCCCTCTAGATTGAAACGAAAGCGATTAGAGCGCGTACGTGAGCGCGCATGGAAGCTGCTACCTTGTCATCTCCTTTGTCTCCACATGGGAACCGCGCGCACCCTTGACGACATCACCAGAAGAATCTAATTAATGTCGAGTCATTTTCACTCCTCGAAACTCTCCTGTTTGCGATTATCGAATTACAACGCTATGATTTTTCAGTTAGCGCGTGAAAAGAGATTTTTTTCTTTTTTGAATGATTGCGTGTCTTCGAAGTGACGTCCGATTAATAACCTGTCATGTCTGGACGAGAGGTCTTCATTATGTAAGACGAAAGTGAAAAATTCACTCGATGTGAAATATTGCGTCTGCTTTTCAGTTTGGGGTTCGCTGTTTTTCATCCCCTTGTTCAGGTACTTCATGACCAGAAGGTAACGTATGATGAATCCAGACCCACTTTGCGGGTAGAAAACATTAAATAAATTGCGCACCAATGATGATGCATGAATTGCGTGCGGTGAAGACATTGAAGAGAGAAGAATTGCATCTGCGAAGACGTTACGATCCCATGAATCAGGTTCTCTAATGTTCTGGAAAAAATTGAAATGGCAATAATAATGACGAGTGAATTAAAATTTTCGCGCAGTGGCATTGTGCGAATATTCAAGCTGCGACCTGTTGTAAAGAATAGAAACAGGTCGCCTTCACTCAGATTCAATGCGAATCTACGCTTATATGCTAAATAGTAACATTATGCAACACGTGTAAAGTTTCGCAATAGGAGTTGCACAATTCCACCCTCCCCTTGCCCCCCTTTCCACCCTCCCTTGCCACCTTTCCGGCCAGCTGCAAGAGAGGACCTCTCTGCAAGATCTTTCACTCACATCGGCCCTTTATCCTGCAGCTCGGTGCTCCAAAACAACCCCTTCGCTCCCCCAGGGGGAGGGGGCAAGACAGGGCACAGGAAGTGACCTCATGAGTAGTTTCCATACGCGATTCTTTCATTCTTTTTCTTGGGTAATATGGCTCCCATTATGAAATACGCTTTTTGAAAAAAGCAGGTTACAGAGAGGTTCTATTGAAGTCGGTCTGGTTGCTCGGTCGGTGTTGCCCCCCCCCCCCCCCCCCCCCGTTCATGCGACCTCTTTACGTCCCCTAGTTGCTAAGACGTAGTTCATTTGTTATTTAACTAATTGGTTAGCCTATTGATTGTGGAAGGAGCTATTGATGAGTGAAGTCCTTCTCCGAAATCAGGTTCTACCTTTTGTAATGTTGGGGACGTATTGTAATTATTTTATTTCAAATCAAGCACTGGGTGTGTTATTTTGAATAGGTTTAGAATAGGTGAATATAGAAAGGGAGTGACTGCTTTTCAACCTTTCTTAGTTTCTGAATTTCGAAACCTGATAATAATCATCATCGTTACTTTGACCAACGAGATCTTACAGTCCAGCAACTCCATTCAGATTTACTTATTTTAATCAATAGCCTCAGTTTCTAAGATGCGGTTGTTACGTAATGATGTATTCGTTCCACTGCGCAGCATCCTTGCGCAGGTTCATCGGTTAATATCAAACATCATTGATGGATCGCCACATGCTGAGATTCAGTTGATTTGACCGTTGGTTTTGTTGCATCTGTGCTAATGAGTCTGTGGTCCATCCATCTCTCTGATTAATGCTTTCTTTAAAAGCTGATCCAATCATTGATGAATCGATCGAAGTTGTGAATAATATTCGACGAGAATACCGACTCCAGCTACCTCACTTCACACTCTAACCCTTTCAAAATAAAACTAGATCAATGCGTTGCTCCTTTTGTCGCATGAATACACTTCAGATGACACTCTTGCCACCTTGCCACTGGGACATTTAACTGCATTGCTATTTTCACTGTTCACACCTTCATCGGGCATAGGTCATCTCTTTTCTCACAATTGTTTCCCCTCTCTCACGGACTCTCTATCTCATGACGCATTTGCCACGCACATAGCCCATCGCTTAAGTGGGGCCGAAAACTTTAAAGGTAAAGAAAAATTTCCACTTAATCAACTCTTCCTCCGTATGATATGAATAGTAGCGAACCCGGTTCATTTGCATAACGTTTATTGTGAATAAGGACGAGACTAAGATGCGATTTACCCTTTCGTTCCAATGATTCCATTTGTCGGGTGATGTTTTTTAAGATACCCCTGTTGCATATAAGTTGTTGTTAAGTAGTGCAAACATTGACTGTTCCGTCGCCCAGTCAAATGTTTCAAAAGTGATGTGTATGGTTAAAGACCATGAGTGTATAAAACAGAAGACCCCTTCTTCTTCAGCCCTCTTTCATCAGTCTCCGATGGTGCTTTCACTAAAGAGACAGTTATAGTTCTGCATGGAAATCATTTAAAACACCCAGCGAATTATTATTGTTCGGGAGAGTTTACGACATAAGCCAAGGTATTATTATACGGCTTAAGCTTTTGATGAATATTACGGGGGTTCTCTTTTAAAAAAAGGTAGAAACGTAATTGCTCCTCGTTTTGAATCTAAAGGGTCAGAATTCTTTTGTGGTTTCCGTCGTTCCAGCCTTTATTGGCTTCTTTCTGCTGACCGTTTGATACCTGTTTGATCTGGTTTTATTAATTATCGTGGCCGGCAAACGGCTCGTTAAAGAATGTTCCCATGCGATGATGCGCTTGAGAGGTATTGAAGTGTGCAGGAATCGAATGATATATGCGCGAGTAGTGGCGTCCCGTCGTGGCCCCCGCTGGTCGATGCTGGTGGGCTGCGGGCTTGATCGTGAACGAGAGCGCTCCAGGACTCGCAGACACGATCCGCCACTGAATGCTGATACGTGCTGATGTGTTGCAGAAATAGGAGATAACATCGACACTGTGATACGTTCCTCAAAATTACTTGAGAACTGAAAAGGACACCCAACTTAAAACATAATCAGCGACGACTTAGAGTATTTTGTAACGTTGAAGAAGGTACTAAGTTCTTTAAAACGCTTGAAGGATGGCGTTGATAAACGATCATTTAACTTAATATGGTGTAGATCAGGTATAAGGAAAAAGTTTAAAATTTGAATGATATAAGGTTTATAGGTATATTTTTTCCATAAAACACGTGACAATTTATTTTCATAATGCATTTTGGCTCAAAATTATAAAACTGCTAAAAGTTGGTCTCGAAAACATTGCAAAATTTCAGATGGATCGGTCACACGGGTCAGCTTCTTGTTTCAACCTAGAACAGAATGATTTGTGAAAAAAAAATAGAATCCTGTTTATTGCTTCGAATATGAGTGCCAACTTTCAGCTTGATCATGGAAAAGGTATGACTATCGAGATTTAATTGAAGAATAGAATTTTAAAGAGAAGAGGCCTGAAGAGCCGAATGAAGATACTAAATATTTCAAAATGCTATGCTATTTTAAAGAGATCCAAGTTTTCCCAAACCTCAATAAAATCCAACTCAAAGCTATATATTGACCTCAGAGCTCTGCAACGGATTGCATAAATCCTTTATTTCCCTCATACCCACACACACAGACGCACACATGGCGCCTCGTGTCAAGGCGTCGACTGGCGCCTGTAGTTCGACGTCATGTAATGATAACCACTCTGACACATTTACTCTGATAACAATTACAGAGTTAGCTGACCACATGCTGGCCACATGGCTGGCCACCTCAACAGATCGTATCTTTCCCTCCATACAATCGGGTCGAAGCATGGGCAAATGTACCAATGTTTTGACATAAATGGTAACGACGATTTTTATTCTCATATATGTGCATTTTTAACGATTTCTCAATGCATATAATCGATTTGATCAGTGAATTGTGTTGTTTATTATTAATCAATGCGATGCCATCTTGGATATGGAACGTAGCCAACTTTGGTTTCATGAAAGCAACGTTTTGTCTGAAGGAAATAATAATTTGTCTTGATAATCTATTGAAAGAAGATATAGTAAATAGGTACATTAGGATTATCTTTGAAAGGATCACATATGCGAATAAAATATGATCTTTAGAGTAATATCGTTGCCGAGATAGAAGGAAATGACGAAGGAATGGTGGAGGTGCCATATTCGCGCTTTTGCAAATGCTATAAACAGAGAAATATAAGTAATAAATATATGTATCATAATAAATGTCTCTCTTCAAATGTATCGTGAAAGAACATGCAAAATATGTGAATATAATAGAAAAAAGTAGTAAATTTAAATAAGATTTAATATGATATACATTCCCATTCGTGCATTCAGGTCTTCCATTGAAGCTGTATTTTATACAAATGCATAATAAAATGCAAATTAAATCGATCGAAATTGCATACATATTTTTTTTTTCGGTTAGTTAAAGTATGCATTTGTATTGTCAAATTTCTTTAGAATATTAGTAATTCAAAACATTTTTGTTACAGAGGTATACAAGCTCATGATAGAAAATTTGGTGAACTAAAATCTTATTTCAGTCGATGTTTGGCTTGATCCAATCTTCAGTTCCGGATATTTGGAATAAACGGTATCGTTGTCGCCAATAAGTTTGGTATGTTTACATCGGTTTAGTCAATATCAACAGGAAGCAGTAAGATATGAGTATGATGTCTTCCATATTAATAGAATCCAGTTCCTGTTTCGCTTGTTTTGTTGTTTGAATAGAAATAACGATATGAAATACAACACGTGTATTCCTCCTAGCAGTTGATAAGAATTTTCAAATAAGATAACAAGAATTCCGTTGAGGGTGAATCGTCCTTAATATTCCTTCTAATCAGCAGTAAGCTTGCTTGATGAATCACTCATCTATTTCTATATACTCTTTGCCGCTGTGTATGGTCAGACAGTTCCTCACATCAAGCTGATATTTAGCATAGCATTAGACAATGTGTACTGTTGACATATATTGTCTATCTCCTGACTGACCCAAAATATTTGGAACAAGGGTCTGTAAAAAATTAATATCAACATCAGAATGATCTACTATCTCTTTTTATTTATACAAAATGATGATGCGTCTCACTGTTTCTCAACTAAGCTAATGATAACAAATGAATTATTATTATTAGGAGATGATTAAGAATAGAAGAATGGACGGTGAAGAGAAGGGGCCTGGCTTATTAGGAACCTTCCCAACATTTATTTGACGACTGAGGAAACAACGATAATCCTCAGTCAGGAATTGACGATAGGAAACGAACCCAGAACCTCCGGAGTCTGAGTCTAGAGCGTTACTGCTTGAGCCAACTTGCTTCGTCCAATGGTTGAAAAATAAAAAGTCCTACAGCTGCCACCAATGTAATATTTCTTAGTTTGGCGAGACTATAACAACAGGTGGTTTTAAATTTATGTCGTTTGGGACAATTAGGTAAATATTGTTTGAGTCACCTCTGTTTATTATTGTGTACATGCCAGACATCAGATCAAGCTGAAATTTGGAAATACGCTAATATCAAAAAATCTGCTTACGACATTTCTGGAATATCTAATTATGTACTCCCGATCGTCTCTCAAAAATATCATACACGATCATGTGTTTCACGTAGTGTCTATCCCGAGACCCTCGCTCGTTGTGTAACTAACACGTACGATCGGATGTTCCATAGAGATTGAACCCTGGGATCCTCGCTCGTCGCTCCAAGTATCACGTGCGATCGGGTGTTCCATATCGCGGACTCTCGCTCGTCTCTGCAAGATCAGGTGTTCCACTTACCCTGGGACCCTCGCTCGTCGTGTATTAGTAACACGTACGACCGGGTGTGTCGTGGCTACCTGGAGGCGCAGTAATCTGATCGAGTTGGTCACGCATTGCGCATGTCTGAAATCATGTGAGTTTATAGTTTGATGAGGAATATGCGACGACCCCCCGCGTCTGTCTGCCAGTTGTGTCGGTGTAATACTGACATTACATGGACCTGTTGCGTATATAACGGAGTATGAGACCTTCTGGCTGTTGCGTGAATTCGCGGTCGTATAGTTTAGAGACAATAGTTCTACAGAAAACTGTACAGTTTCAATAGTATAGTAGTTTCGTATGCACTGCTAGAGTCAACCAATCGATCTGAAATTGTGCGCACACACTAATGTCATCATAAGATAAGAGCGGTCTTGTGTATAGTTTTGAACCAGATCCTGCGATTGAATGAAGTCAATTTAAACTGGAGACATTTGACAGATCAACTTCCAATTTTGTACAGTCATTGGACTAACATTTTAGTGAGTTTTGAAAATTTCCAGACAATTTGGTCATAAATTCCAAGAGTAATTGACATATTACTAATATTTTATACTTGTTTTGAAATAAATGTATTCAAAGAAATTTCGAAGAAATTATCATTGACGCCTTTGATATCAAGTTTTTCAAGGACTGTAAAACATTTTAACCAAATTCGCATGCAAGAAGGCTCACTTATCAACGCGTTACACAGAGCGTTTTCCTATGCCATAGTGATTCATCCGTCACCATTTGCTGAACACCATTTTATATTAAAAAAAAAACATTTCAAGTAGGAGTTGCATCCATCACTGGTTGCTTGTTTATTTAGTTGAGGGAAAAACCTTTCAACATCAACCGAGAATCGAACCCAATCCCATCGATCATGGTCATGTCCCGCATTCCATGTGGCGCTATATGGCGCCTCATATACCAATACATTATCCACTTGTTCTCTTCGGTTGCCATGGTTACATCATCGCGATTGTTTCATCACTTCGCTGCGCTTGCGCCGTGCTGTGCAGAGGTCACCTGACCTCACTCATGACTCCTGCAGGATTCTACCTGTCAACACCGCCATGATGATTTCATTTAGAATTCTATATTATATGCAACACAGAGTCACGAATCAAGTTTAATAACTACTTTGACGTGATAATAACATTCTTAGAAGGAAGAAATTGTTTTGGATTTTTTTTAATGTTTATGTTATGGTATGAAAATAAAGATGTTTAGTGTATTAGCGAAAGTACTCTTGGCATCTTAAGTTAATAGGTTTTATTACATTTCCACGTTTAACAGGTTAATTAATGCTGGTTAGCATGCTAAGTAAAACATAAATATTACGATTTTATTTCATTTCCGTATTAAAAATCACCGTGTTTAAGAATTTCATAGCTTCGTTAATACGATGGATATAAATATCTTGTCCGTATAGGTTATTCTGAATCAGGTCAAACTTGTCCTGAGAAGAAATACCAGGTAATAACTATATTTATGTGTATCTTTATTTGTTTATTCCTGGTGGTTGATTCAGTTTCTAAAGAACATGCGGTAGATCAATTGTTGATAATCTATTAACCGGGTGTTCCTATAAAATATTGATTTAATTCATATGTAAATCTATTGGGTGTGTAAAACTAATAAAAACAGTAATATAAGTCACATTTAATTCATTACTTGTCTTCTTTAATTACATAAAAAATACGCGTCTGGAAATAATTTAGAGATCAAGTTCTGTGCAGCGGATGAGAGTGAAGTGGTGCCAAGAGACAAGTATTAAATCATGTGGCAGTGTGATTGATTGATTTGATCGATCCGAGAAGCTGCGTCACTCTTATAATCGATTAACTCACTGCCCACGTGATCGTTCTTCTCGTGGTGTCGCATTCATTCATAGATCATTGATGAGGCTGCGATACAGACGGGAAAATACCAGGTACTGCACTGATTGATTGATTATTAGTGTTTAACGGCGCGTCAACGACGAGGTTATATTGCGCACATTAATTTTTACTTTAAACTTTGTTGAATTAAGTGGAGGACATGGGGAGGGGGTCGACCGAACGGGCCCGATCCGGGGGAGTCCAGCACTGGTGGGAAGGCCAGGCCGGAATGGGGACGGACTGGGGGGTGTGAGGATTCGGGCCGGCGGAACCCGATTTCAGGGGGATCACCATCTCGAGGGGGAAGGCCGGCCCGATGGGGACCGCAATTCAAGGGAAGACATGGTTAGGCCAACCCTGGCTGCTCTTGGTCTGGGCCTCACCACTGATCTGTCCGGCATGGGTAGCCCTTACACATGAGCATATGCTCGCCGGCTTAGCTGCAGTGGATCATTGGCCAACGCAAACCCACCACCGCGCTAAGGTGGCAGCCGTCGGGGGGGGGGGGGGGGGGGGGGGGGGGGGGGGTACTGCACTGTAAATGGAAAATTAATTAATAAGAAGCGCAATTTTTCGTAAACACTAAAAAGAAGTGACATCCTCTAAAATAGAAGTTGTTCAAATGCCAAGTACGACTGAATTGGAAAAATCACTAGGTATTTTATATTCAATTTTTTAAAAATAAAAATATTTGTTAAAATAATAGATCTGTTATAGATAGAACTTCTTCCCCACAATCTCTACTCAAATCATGCATAGTTAGTACACAGATCAAGTTGGCTCAGGGGCAAGCTCTACGGAGGTCCCGCATTCCATTCACTCAGTCGTCCTTCCTCAGGTACCGAGGTTTCCCTCAGTCGAGAGGCAAATGCTGGAAATACCTCTACTAATAGTTAAAATCATTTATTTGTAGATATTTACCTTGGAATACGTTAAAAATACATATTAAAGATGAAATTATATCAGTAATAAAAAATCAATCTAACCACGTCTATAAATAATACGTTTTCATTTATAGTTCAGTGAACTTGACTATAGAAGTGCCAAATTTATGATTTGATATATAGTCAATAGTTAATACAATTAACTATTTAGACCCTCGACAGTAACCACTCGCTTAAATCAGATAACAAATACAATAAACGATGCTCACTGTTTCACTTATGTAGTTCTAACTATTGTAAAATACCACTAACTCCGATTATCTTTAAATTGCTCAACGTGTCTTTCTCTCTCTAGCAAAACCACGTGTGGCATGAGTAAAGATTGCTGCATATTATTAGGTATATTATTAATATTACTAATCTACTACAACTTGGGTAGACAATTGAAGCGAGCTGTCAACGTAGGAGCATGAAAACACGTCACGACTCTCGATTATCTCTTCGCCAACTTCTGGTGTTGTGTCCATTTCCATATTGCTAACGCTGTTGAGCGAGGGAAAAATGAGGGAATGATAATTAGTGTTTGGTAATCAATCAATGGAGCTGGCCACGACGGTGTTTTCTGAGTTATCGGGATTGTATCGGTTTTGCGGGTGTAAGCATTGACACAACAGTTAGAAAGTTGGAGGTGATTTTATTAATCAGGACGCTTTTCTATGCATGTTTGTCAATTGAATTCATTGTAAAGGGTTTAGTCGTAGTGGTGAATGTGAAGTGGAGTTCTTTCTTTGAATAAATTTATTTGATTCTGTAGAAATGGGAAAATATAAATAGTTAAATATTTTACGAGTTTTCTTATACTTGCTATTTTCGTGTTTTATAATTTGAGACACCTATCGTCTGAATTTAAAAAAATCAAATTATCGGTTTTCTATGAATAAGGAGTGAGAAATGTCTGAAACAAATATGTAATCATGTAATATTTAAATAATAATGTTAATAATGTATCTTGTTTCTTTTTACATATTTATTAATTTCGTAAATGGTAAAAAAAATGAAAGAAATGATAGGTACTAGGGTGGATAATGATTGAAGATAATACATTCTAACTGTAAAAATAAAATGAATTAGAATGCATTATTAATGTTTTGTTTCATGTGCAGAACTTTCCAGAAAATACAAGCTAGAAACATTTAAACAAATTCACATAATAGGTTAGAGAAAGTAATCAAAATTCATCATACAACATTTTGAAACATTACCTTATTAAACGTAAAAAGTTATCTTATGTTGTCATAAATACTCTAGACGAGCCTTAAGCGAATATTGAGTGAAATCGATTGATGGCCCAGAGAGTGAATTCCACCGATGATCGTAGCAAATTATAATTCGCCATAAGTGAACGTAATCGTTGGCTACGATAGCCTGTAATTACCCATCCCAGTGCAGTGACGAAATAGGATTCTCTGACGTCATCTGCCATCGAACTTTCAAAACATATCCGTGTCTGGAGAGTTTTTATCAACTCTGACACCTGTCGGATTCCACACGACGATTTATTTCACGACTTCTCTAGGTTTGTGACGTCATAAATAATATGTTCCAATGCATTCACGAGTATGTAATAGATAAAGTAATGTTCTGATTTACTATGTTTTTGTATTCAACTAGCAAGCGAAATGGTTTTAGAATCATTGTACAGATTAAATTCATACAAATATAACAAATGTGTACACAAATGCCTAAAACTAAAATATGTTAGGTAGGCAAATACCTAAAATCCTTTAATTATTGAGTACAATTTCTCATAAGTTTGGAAAGTGTGCATTGTCTCATTTCATCAGTAAAAACAAACATCTATTCTAATTTTACTATGTTAGGAACTTTTTTAAAGTCGTTAAAAATTTAGGTGTATGTCTTACTTGCAATTTCTATAAAAATATAAATACGCACTTACTGTTTAAAAATTTAAATTTATTGTATGAAGCTTGACTAAAGATACGATTTAAATAATTTAAAGTTCAAATCCTAATTCTCAAATTCTTTAGCCCGTCGTATAGCAATACCTAGATAACTAAATGTATAACTTTGGCCGCTATAAAAGGAAAAGTTAACATGTAAATAATGTGAGAAATGTCACTCTTTAAATGAATTTTAATTCAATAAAAGAAATACGTTCGGTATCAAGAAAAGCTACTTGCTTAACAAACTAAACCCATTCACCATTCAGGTATACAAAATTAAAATATGCAAACATATACAGTGACTACAGTCCAAGATCTCTTACATAAAACAGATTCGACACTCGATATCGTTCGCCTCTGTTTGCAAACCTCCTGGCAAGTTTCGAACAACAAAACGACACTTGATGTCGTGACAGCCACGGCAACGACTCGAGTCCAACAGGAACGAATCTGTCGCTCACAAGTCGAGACAGACATGACAATAACTTGCAATAACTTTTGATCAAGTTGATCGGATTGCTCGTTAACACATCACGTGACTGTCCAGCCCTGGTGGTCCTACGCTGCCACGCCTATAGACCACAGAGTTTAGAAGCACAGCCACAGGATTGAGTTTCAATCGATCATAAAATGTGATATTAGTTTTACTGTCTGTACAACGAGAAGATGAAATAAAATTTGTCAAGTAAATACTCAATTTCAATTGTATTCATGAGTTTAAGAGCTTTAAATTGTTGAAGTTCACTTAGAGCTTATTTTTCAAAGCTATGTTAACTCAATGGTTAACTTTAACAGCTACTTAGTGGGTGGTTCTATTTCAAGGAATGTCAGTATCTAGTTGTTGCCATGGCAATACTAATCAATTGTTTATATTTAACTGAGCATTGAAAAATTGGCCCTTAGGGCTGGTTGGATTTTCAATGATCTGCTAAATCAGTACTTTTGTGGTCATTCTATTTCTAGAAATGTCCGTTTTTGTTGTTGCAATAGCAATAAAGTCCTAGTCTGCTGTTTAAATTTAACGGAGCATTGAAAAGCTGGCCCCTAAATGCAAAAAGTTTTGCACTTTTGCATCAAAGCTTTGGAAACTTTAGAATTCAAAGATTCGATTAAAAGCTGTTTGATTTTAAGGAATTATCTTATTCACAATACTTCATAAATACACAAATAGTCTGTCTATGATGTTCGTAAAACGGGCCATTATGTAATAGTATAAAATATAAAATAAACATATCATGATAAGAATTATTTTAATTAATAATTAAATATAATAATTAGCGATAGTCGAGTTTTCTACGACTGTACTCGTCTCTTGTGGCTTCTTCGTTGTAAAGGTAAATGATAAAAGGTTTGCACAGCTCGTACAGCTTTCCTGGATCTTTTCCCGTTACTGGACAATTCATGGACGATGGACTTTTCCACAGCTCGAGCACGTGAGTATACATTACCGATCTTGATCAACAAATGATTCAAACAAAATCATATTTTTAGTTGAGTTTAACGTTGCACTGTTCTGCAACTTGGAATAGCGATGGTTGATGATCACTGATGAAGATGCTTGGTAGAAAATTAAGTATGAATAATAGATGAAATGTGGAGTTATGAAGGTCGTGGCCTATTTGTAGAGAACCATCATCATGGGTGTAATGAAGGAAATGATATGGAATAGTACATTCCGACTTCATTTTTAAATTTACAACAATGAGACACCAAGGAAAACAACCCCAAATACAGGATTTACTATTCCAATTCTGATAAAGCCCTTGAATACGCAAGTTACGGCTAAAGTGACTTAACCTTTTTGACTTCTGACAGTCCATGTCTCTCGATTGACGTAAACCTCATAAAACCAGTCTAGAAAGATAGCAGCTGGATTCGAACCAGGTACCTCCGGAGTACAAGTCCAGAGCTTTTCTTCCTGAGCCATCTTGCTCCATAAAATCATCAATACACTTGCTACCAACATGTAGTAGAACTTCGAATATCAGCTAATGGCTGTCTACTACATTCTATCATTTCCTTATGCCTCGCCAAGTAGACGCAAGTGAAACCAAGTAGTAATTTATGCTTGGAGCGAAAGTTGACAGGCGGCGATTCTTGCTTCATCATTTTGTGGGTGCAATCAGCGAAGCACGGGGTGTTATCTGACAAGATCGAACTAAACTAGATCGAAACGTTGAGACAGAACTGATGCTGCGGTACAGCGACGTGAAGGGAGTTTAATTTGATTCAGTGAGAGGTCCCAAGTGATTATTTACATAATATTTTGACCAAGATCTCGAGCTAACGAATGGATTATTGATTTTTGGTAATATTTGTCGATCAATCATTGTGGATTCATCTTGTATCATCAGACCAGCTTATTGTCAAGAGATGGTTTACCAATATTTTAGATATAATTGTATTGACAAACTGTTGGTATTGTTGACAGATATGACGCAAATATCAATTATTACGTATTAAACAGGAATTGGTCAAGTAATTGTAACGGTTTGCGATTTCCAAATAACCTTTTTCTATCGATCATACTTTATTTTGCAACTCTCTTTTTTGTTGAATTATGTAAAAACTGGTCCGAGCCAACTTTTCTATACAAAAATATGAGACAAAATTTAAATTAGTACAGGTTAGAACAATGAAATTAAAATGTTTCTCCTAAATGAGGATTTGAGAATTATGTCTAGTTGAATTGGTTTTTTCTGAGAACGAATTATCATTATTAACCACTAATCGGTCAACGGTATTATTGAGTATCCTATTGGAAAGTTTCATGAAACAAATGGCATTTACACGTAGTTGTTGAGGCTTGGGCCTCTGGAATCCCAATATTCAGGATTTTTTCTCGAATGCAATTCGCAAACTAAGATATTTAAAAATATGTAAATACCACTTTCTAAAACGTCTTCGAGAATTCGTTTACCATCCTGACTATAATCCCACCACCAACCGAGATCAAACTAAAGGAGAAAAAAAAAACAAGCCAATAACTCTAAGCAAAATGTCAGACTAAGATGGGGTAAAAGTTGCAAGAAGACGCTAAAGTGATGTGGCGGTTACAAGTTGTTTGCAGATCCGCATTGAGTGACGCACGACAATCTCCTCTTCGAGCACACACATCAAGAGCTGCGGGACCATTATACGCACTTTTCGGTTACACAAGACCTGTCCCATGATAATAAACTCTTTTAAGGGTCTTCTCATTTGGTATGCATCGTCACTCACACGTCTTAGAGCGAATGCATAATCGTCCGTCCGAGCTCCTTTGATGACAAACTGATGGGAAAAAAGTCTTGAGCCATTGACTCTAAGGGGACATTGAAGTTTTCACCCTCATGAGTGACGAGTTATGGATAGGTAGGTATATATAACAGGCCAAGCGGAATATTTAATTCTATTCAATGAAAAGTTCTGAGTGTCAAAGATAATGAAACGAGAGGCGTGGACTGGTGACTCTAATGATGACCGGTCATGCAAGCAGAGAGGACACCCCAAAAAACTTGCGGCCGCGAATTACACTGCATTTGTGAGATCAATAGAGGAGGGGTGTAACTTTATTTTTTAAGAAGGCAAAACGCTCTGTGTGGTCATTGACATTTTCGTTTGACGTGAATAATCTCCTGAGATTTGATTGTACAAAGCTCTGTGCCAACGGCTAGGAGTGGATGATAACCTCGATCACGGTCTAGTGGAGGTTTATCGCGGTCTATTGTTCACTTCTGCTGCGGATTAATCGCACGGAAGACATCAGGGAGGTCGTGATTTGTAACGTGTTTACTGGACTACTGGTGAAGTGATGTGGGATCTTGTTGAACATGTGTTGCATCGGGTTTTATGTTTGAGATGGAGTGTTACGCACATATCATTATTCATTACTGGGTTTACATGGACCAAAGAATAGAAGATAAGTCTACAAAGATAAAAATACGTAAAGAAATAGGATACATTTCTAGGGAAAGTTATGTTTTTTTGAACTTTTAAGTTGTGAAAAGTTAACTTAATTTGTTTAAACTTAAAAGCTCTAAAAAGCATAATTATCCAGAGAAATTGAGCTTTTGTGTGGATTCTAAGCTTCATTCACTTGTTGTGGAGAGGAATTCAATTTTTGAGTATTAATGTCAGATTTTATTCCCAAATTTCTGTGAAGACCAAAAATGTTACGGCAAGATTTTTTTAATTTCATAGATTATGGGTCGCAGGTGGAGACGATTTGGGTGGGTCCATTAGTAAATACTTTTTACGGACTTGTAAGAGTATTTTGGTTATTATTTGTATGTCCTTCATCCTTTCCTCTTGACTATAAGAATGGTAGGATATGAATCAAGATCTAAGGATCAATACATGATTAATATATTCTTAATATCTTACAAAAGAAATTAATTTACTTCGTGGGAGGTAGGGGTGGAGGATGTTTTAGCTCACCCAAACCCCTCCCTTATAAGAGTTAGTTAATTAAGATGCCAGGAATATCCCAATAAATTTTGATAATAGGTATACATATATATTATTTGATTAAATATTTTTAAAAGTAGCTTTTTATTATTTAGATAATAATGTTGCACAACTCTACTAAGTTAGATAAACACTCAAAAATTAAACTATGCCATGTATTATCAATTTATCATAGACATTTATACTCACTGCGTGTATAAATGTCTATGGTATTATCATATACGCCGGCATAGGGTTGGGTGGGGGAGGGTGGGGGAAATTATTCCGTTTTTAGGGTAAGCTGGAAATCAGATTTTTTGAAAATTTTTATCGGATTTACGCTCTTTTAAAACGTTTATTAGGAAACTACACCACACTTGAAACTGAAAATACTATTAGTAACATTCCTTGTAATGGTACACATAGCTACATTCTTTATCACACATTTTTACCTCAAAAGTAGACCTTTCATGCTTTTCAGATTCATTTGAAAACCCATTGACAATAAATTATCGTTCCTTCCTCTTAATTGATTTCCATTTCAGAAATGTATCTTAAATTGAATATTAGTCCCCACCCACCTCACCCCCTACCCTGACAAAGATCATGAGAAGCCCATGTGAATTATGCCGCAGAAATTACCTACATTCGTCCCATTAAAACTCTACATAGCTCAACTATGAATAAATTATCAAAGCTGTTCTCATTTTGCTGTGACATTGAATAATCTGCATCATATCTCTGAGCATCTCTGACATCTCGACTTCGGTTCACATCATCTTGGTTGATGTCGCATACTGAGAGCTCAACTGTCACTGCAACGGATTTCGCAGTTTCCAGTTTTGCAAACTCACACCATGCAATTGTCTTGAATTGCACTCTATGAGTGAGAGTGCAAGTTGCATCTGGCTATCTGCATCTTTAGAGTTCGCACAATGCCTGGGAGCGAGGTGGCGGAGGGAGTCAACTTGTGCGAATTTTATTCAAGATGTTTCGAGAGAAAAGGAATGAAGAGTTTCTATAGAAGCTTCTTGCACTTGCCTTTGAAAGCAAAAGAGTCAATGGTTTATAGGGCAAGAAAATTGCAACATTTCGATGTGGTATATAAGTCAACATAGAAAAGTGTTTCAGTAAAAACTTTTAAAATATTTCGGGTACGTTGTCAATTTGAGTAAACAATTTGAATTGCTTATAGATGAATTGGGTGGGGGGGGGGGGGGGGGGGATTTTTGAAACCACTCTTTGCGTAAAGAAAAAAACACTTTTTTTATCACGTCAAGTCGCTATTAAAACAACTAAATATCAACATTTGCCAAAAATTGCTGCAAAATAATTTATTTGTACATGTATCTTCTATTGCAATAGCACAAATATACATTTAGGAATGACATATTTTGTATTTTCTAAAACTATTGCATTTATGCTAGAAATTGGCACAAAAAAATCACCCATCCCCTCCGTATAAAAATATCGTTTTATATACACTTGCAAAATATTTCTAGAAACGTCAATAGGTTATACAGTGTTTTTAAAAATATATTTTTTAGAAAATTTTATCGATAGATAATTTTGTTGTTTGAATATTATTAAGAAGATGAATGGCAAAATGCATGACAATCGAATTACATCTATTGATAATGATATTCTAGGAAGTGACTTTGATAGACGTCATTGTCAAAAATATAAAAATCTCAACATAAAGGAAATAACACAATCCAATAATTTATTGATTTTAATTGATTGAATGCAAGTGTATGTCATTGTCATTGATTATTAGAAAGTAAGAATTCTCTTCTTGGCGCCGTACAGCATCCGTCTTGATGAATGATAATCACTTAGGCATCTTTTCAAAATCACACAACACAATCACCTCTCACATGCGTCGTTTAATCTACACAAATGAAAATAAATACGCCGATGATTGAATTGCTTCTGCGGAATGTGAGGAGAGAAAGCTGGCAGATCAATGATCGGGTCCAGAGATCGGAGGATGCGACGTCTAACGAGATGATGTCTGCACTCGCGGGGGTCCGGAGAGGGTGGCGCACTTAATGTCAATCCACCAAATCTCCTCGTCACGTTTTATAAACTCGTTGTTTTTATGAACACCTCTCGGAACTTATTTTTATGTTCTTTTCGCATCGCGGTCAAAGTTCTAAGAAATTATTGATTTTAGTTTTGAGAAGATAAAATGTCTATCTTTGTGATGTATTTTGTGATGGGGTTTGGTGTTTTATTGGTCGTAAAGTCAAATACAATTTCCTTGACAGGTATATAAACTTGAACAAAAACCAGCATAACTGTAAGATTTGGCCTCTTTTACATGAATCCTTTCAGCTGTTTGTAATTTTGGCAAATGGGCAATCATTCTACACACTGTTTAAATTTTATGTCTTGTTTTTTTTGCAAAGAATTAACGGTAATTTGAAGTAGAAAATTTGTGATTGAGAGATGTAAAATTGAACGCTTGATTTAAAATTCAAAATAAGGA
This sequence comes from Leuctra nigra, assembly GCA_934045905.1. Taxonomy (NCBI): domain Eukaryota; kingdom Metazoa; phylum Arthropoda; class Insecta; order Plecoptera; family Leuctridae; genus Leuctra; species Leuctra nigra. Next base: position 43,715,735 of record OW203761.1, read on the forward strand.
TATTAAACTTCACCTATGTGATGATCTTACAAATTTATTGGCTCGTAAACATTTTTTAAAATATATTACCGGTGTAAATCATATTTTTGGTTAGATGAACTCTGTATGCAGAGTTCAAGAGGATGGTCAACTGATCGTCAAGAACTTGTCTGCAAATTCTTTGCGGACCAGAGACCTCGATATTCTTTATGTCAGTGCTGGCTTGCGGATGTAACGAACATTACACATTCTTCCATTCATAGGAAGAAATAAGTAACATTTAAATACGCTCTCTCCCAAATAAGTAAAAGTCAAAGTGAATTCCTATACAACTCTGAACAATCAGTCAAATTTGTTAAGTTATTCATAAAACTATAGTTTTAATGTACTCTTTTATGATGTTGTTTAGACGACTGGACCTCTCAATTGAGGAAAACCACGAACACTTATGAGTCAGGAGACTCGGCCACAGGAATGGAACCCGGGTCATCGGAATGCAAGTTCAAAGACAACTTGATCTGTGATAATTGTTTCTCTACCGATACCGAACGATATCACTATTTATTTGGATTGGAAATAGGTTGGAATCCAATACTTAATATTGATTAGATTTAATTGTTTTCCAATATTCTTTATTTGTTGTAAGTACACACAAGTAAACACAAAATACACAAATAGAAACATAAGTACAAGAAATAAAAAAAAAATCGCTCATAATCCGCAAAACTGGCATAAGGACGCCAGTTTAACTGCGGAGTTAACATATTATCATAGACATTTATAAGCGGTTATAAATGTCTATGATATTATAATTTAGGGTTTCTGACATGTTACATTTTTTACACTATTATTACATATTATATTGCAAGAATTAGATTGGAATATAAAATGTTGTGAATTCATATTTTGTATTTTTATTTTAGTGACATATTGTTTAACGTCACACTGTTCACGACTGACGATCGGGAGATGATGTAGAATGGTGGGTAATTTGGGAAGGAGGCGTTCATTGACAATAGTAGGGAACCTTCCCAACATTTGCCTATCGACTGAGAGAGATCATGAAAAAACCTCAGTTGAGGATAACAACCACGGGAATAGAACCCGGGAGCGTTTTCCAACAGTCAACTTGCTCAGTCAGCTTGCTTTATAAGTAAATTTGTGTTTAAATAAACCTAGTTACCCTGTGAACTGGTGCACGTGATCTGTATCGAATGACTTGAGTTTCAGCTGGACGCTGGCAGATGATGGATGCTGGGGGGGGGGGGGGGGGGGGGGGGTTCATGCAGCCACCACCCGACACGTGAATGTGCACCTGGCTCACACGGGGTGATTGGTTTCGTGATTTGCCGCAATCGAACGCGCGATATCGATGATGAGTGATGTTCCCCGCCATCATCAGCCTCCCACGGCGATCAAGAGAGAGGAAACCAGCTGTCCAGGCGCGTGGTCGCTACCGAAATTAGGGGTTTACAAACTATAGAAAACTATGTTTTTAAAATTGATTTCATTTTTTTTTTAATGTATATGTACTAAACTTTCGTAGATACAATTGAGTTTTTGACGAAATTTTGGGATTTTTCTATAATTTTGTATATTTTTGGTTCTTTGAGGTATTTTTTTAAAATTATAATCGAACATATAAAATTTCCATCATAACTCAATTTTCTGTGCGATTGTTGATTTTTTTTTTATCAGGATGCTCATTTTTTTATTTTATTTTTTTAATATATTTACTTTGTTTTGTGTGTTTAATAGGTAAAATATTGAATTTTAAAGGTTTACCTTGATATTTAAAAAATAAAATCATAAATTTACTTGGGAAGTGTCGTTATTAGTTATATTTATTTTCTTTTGAAATGGGTCTTAATTTATTTTTAATAAAAATAACGTTTAACGTTCATTTTAAGATTTTCACTGGATTTATGATATTTTAAAAATTAAAAATTTGTTATTATGTGATTCAGTTGGTCACCCCTTATGCCCCGACCACTTTCAACCCTTGGTCATCTTCACTTTCACTTTGATTCATGGAGGGTTTTGCACCCCCGAAGTGAGGCGTCCATCATCCCTTGTCGTGATGAAAAGTAAAAGTGGGTCAAATCACCCTTTTCTTCGAGTCAGGTGAGAGGTCAATGCCATCCCTCAAGACATTCTTCTTGTGCAGACTCCTCTCAAATGTGCAGCCTCAGCGATCCTTGGGCATTTAATTAATATTTTCAGTATAGAACAGACTACCGAAATGTTATGTTTCAATTGAAATTAACACAGAGAGTTCAATGCGCGAATACACAATGTAATCAGTTTTCGTGTGAGCTTAGTTCGCCCAAAGATAAGAGATAGATAGCAGCACTTCCACTCTCTTTTGGAGGGTGCACAGCCAAGTTGCATCCGCCAAGTTGACAACGAAATTCACAAATTTGCTTTATTACTGATGATTTTGTACATACGATAATTGCCATATTTATGAAACTCTTGTAGATAGTTTCTGTGAAAGTAGATACATAATTATAGCAAAGATACAACAAAATAATGAAAATAGTAACTCAGTGGATATTGAGATGTGTTGGTGTTAGGTTTAGCATTATGTCGGTTTTAGTTTTCATGAATGGTTTAATGAGGCTTATCAAAATTTTCCAACTAAAATAATGCAATTTATCGCTGGTTGAATATTTTATTTCATGATTTAATTAATAAAAAGTATGTATACCTACTCACGTACACTTGACCAAAGTAAAAACGGTATTTGAACGAAACGGATTGGCTGCTGGTTAGGTTCCTTGACAATCAATCCTTGTTATTATCAATGAAATCCCCGGACGATGCCATCCAATCTTTGTTTTTTGAATACCGTTTTTAGTTTGGTTAAATAATATGTACCTACTAAACGTTTTCGTAAATATATCTCTATAATGCTCTTTAGTAATTTCTGTTGTTTTGTAAATATATGCTTCTTGAAAAACATAACCCCACATAAAATCAATGATTAACATCACAAGTAATCGACCAGATTGTGTGTAACCAAATCAAGTCAAGTGATGGGTATTAAACACTCACGCGAACATCCTGTCAATGAATCAACTGTCACTGATATGATGTTAATACCTCATCACGGGTGTTTTATCTCGTATAATGACACTGTGATAGCGCCGCCACTGATAGCGATGTATGTTTGGAGGCGCACGGGGGTAGATAACAGGCAGATGCCAGTCGGGGGATTATTGAATGAAGGGTGGTGTTATCATTTCCAGCAGGTGGGGTGGGGGGAGGGGGGTGTCTTCACTTGTGTCAGATTTGAATTCAATTTCAATAATACGTGTTCGATTTCCCCCCTCCCCCCCCCACCAAAAATAAAAAAATTAAAAAATCAGAGATCCGTGTCAAAAGAGTTAGAGTAGGTATTAGTTGCTCGCTTCACTCTCTCAATATGAAGCTGGGGAAGAGCTAAAGTCAAATTTGGATGAACTGAGATTAACGAAGTTATGAATTGAATCTTGTATATCTTCCATACAGATCGATGTTTGAATTGCTTTTTTCAAGACTTTGTGAATTTTTTTCTCTAAAAACCAAGGGAATTGCTGAAACCTCATAAAAATCACTGCAAGAACAAATTTTTCAAAAAATTCACTCATCATAGCGTCCTTCCCCTGTACCTACCCTTCAAATAAAAATGTCACATTTTATTTGTGTTTATTTTTTATATCGATTTCGTATCTTTAAATTTTTACGAATTTTAATAATTCACTTCCGATGTGTCGATGTAGGTGCCGAGACAACAAAAGCTTCCAGATAAAGCCTAGCAAACAGGGAGGGGGGGGGGGGGGGTGTTAGTGATAACACGGCTTGCGCTGTTTGTATACTTGAGCCGCTACAAGGTGGCAAATAGTGGGCTAGTGGGAGTGATGCGTTCTTATTTTACTGATAAGACATCGAAAATCATCTTTCAACGATCTCAAGCGAAGTCTATATAACTAGGAAATGTATCAGAAAACCAGTTTCGAATGATCTTCAAATTGTAGATATTGATAGACTAAAACCCTGTGATTGAATGGCAATAAAATTTTATTTTGAAATCGGAAATGATATGATTATAGAGCAATTATCCTGATTTTATTACTTCTGAATGCTTTCATTGATTGAGACTTCAAATCAAAAGCGATTTAAATCGACCTCTCAAGTTACAATAGAGACATTCGAATTCTATTTGCTGTTTTTAACAACCAGATTCTGAAAGTCAGTTTAAATCTAATATGCAGTTAATTTTTTGTGTCTATAATTAACTGTAATTTAATTTTTTCACTGTCTAAGAGGTCTAGATTGCGACTTAACTTCCGTTATAGTAGCTTTGCAGGAATACTATGAAGTCAACATAAATTATTTTGATTTTTTTAATATAGTTTGATCGTTGGTGGAGGTGCCAAGTTCCTGTGCAACACTAGTGGAGGCGCCTCAACATAACTACAATGTATCCCTTACATCATGCAAATATAAATAGATTTATCTGCCAAAAAATATAATTTTATTGACAATCGTGACAGATGCATCGACGGCGTCACCTGATCTCGAGCCGGAGGAAACAAGCGCTTCCTCTGTTGCTCAACGGCGAAGTACGACGAGGACGTGTGTATATTGAAGCAGGTGACACTAGGACCGCGATTACCTGTTGGAGGTGTGCGTTCTTGGGTCAACATTGAAGGAGTTATCTTGTTATCTGACTGCCAGCCCCCGCAGCTGCGATGTAGCTGAGGTTGTGACATATGGCTCGACCCGGGGTGGTCAAAAACTTGATTTACACGGGTCAATACATTGCGACCACACATTCGATATTTAATAAAACATGTTTTCTTGGAGTTAATATTGTTGTTTTCACTTATTATCTCATTCAGTTCATGTTATTCAATTTTTTTAACAGTCCTGCTTCTACATAATATTGTTTGGATTATGAGTTGAACTCAATGTACTAATACATTGACCGTTTAAATCAAGCTTAACGCTGATGCAAGCTAACATTATGATTCATTTTTATATTTTAGTGGCTGTCTGCAACTAGGTGACAGATGCTTATGTTTGGGAGATGATGACGAAGAGTAGTAAGATGGACGGTGGAAAGGAGGCGGTCGTGGCTTATAATGTACCTTCACAACATTGCATCTTGAAAAACTTTATTTGGAAGGAAGGTTGCGAGAACGAAACCCCAGGCCCTCCAGCCATCATCAACATAATCATTAATATGTGGCTATTCACTTTGCAGAACGGTGCGACGTTAAAATTAGAACATTTTATTTAATCTAATCCTGTTTACATAATTATCGTATAAAAAATAAAATGCTGATAAACTTACCAACGTACAACGATAATATAGGTACTACTTATGATTATGAAGCTGTGAGGTGGTCCAGCTGTTTCTATTGTTTCTGTCCAAGGCAACTTGGAGTGCAGTGTGCAGCGTACAATCAGCCACCCATCTAAAACTGTAAACCAGTAGGTGTTCGTTAAGCCTAATTTGTGTCTAGCTCTAGACAGTGGTCAGTGATGAACAGCCAGTGTTAATAGCCAGGTGATCTTTACCACGCGCTCTAGGGGGGTGTGGACCAAATCACTAAATCTTCACTTCCATGGCCAATATTACACCCAGAGCCCCTCTAGCCCGAGGGTAATGTTTCCATTGAAAAATCCTAGTTATGAGGTTGTGATTGTTATATAGAAAAGGGTGAAAAATAAGGGTGGTTGTTTAGTTTGAATAATGAGCTTTGTTACACCCGATCGTGATTTTTTTTACATCATCAACCCCTATATTTTTATGCTTTTCACGGTATTTGATGCAAGTGTTCCGTTACATGCGTTTACTAAGTGGCGGTTTAAGGTTAATTGATGGTTGTCAATGAGTAATTATACAAGTGATCGATTGATCGATTGATTGAGCCACGTGCGACTAACGGATGGTTATTCTTGCTGATTACTGAGTTTGAACGCTGTTTTTACATCGCCTACGGTGGCGGCTGGCGCCATTGCAGATGCTGCCAAGAGGTCTGATAAGTAGGAAGATGAGTGTGAAGAGGTGGTGGTTGGTAATTGATGGTTCGCTGTTTTAGATTTACACCTTTCTTGATGAGTTTGCTGGATTTCCTGCTTCTTCCAAAAACTAATTAAATCTCGTGACTCTATACAGGAAGTTTTCTATAAACACTTAATTAAACGTAATTGTAATCTCAGTGAGGAAATAATCTATATTATGTATTATAAATACAATTGGCACATTTGTAGTTATGCACTGTGTATAGGAGCTTTTCTCAATGTATTTCATTAAATTCATATATTTAAATAAACCACAGACTGTTTAAATATAAAGAATCTTCTGAGTAACAAGACATTTAATTTCTTATTCTATTTTTTCCTAGTCTTTGACATGTATCTAATACTTAATTTTCCTTTCTAATTTTACAATCAGTCAAGTAAAGTATTTTAAAACTATACAAGGGCAAGCAACTTTCCTACAATAAATCAATCGAGTATTTATTAATGTAAACATTGGAGTATTTGACTTTATAAACCATTGTTAAAATCTAAAAAACACACACAAAGGAACGAGGTCTTCTCAAAACCGTCTTACTCATTTTAATTACCCCCCCCCCCCCCCCCCCCAGTTTCTTCAGACGTTCACCCCCTTCACAATCTCAAGGTGTCTGACCAGCATCCTCTCTGTACCAAACAAAACACCGAGATAACATCTCATTCGTTCAAACCACATCCACACAATCATCCGTCTGCACTACTTGCATCTCTACTCCAAACCGTTACTCAACTCTTTCTTTAACAGTTTATAAAAATAAATCTATTTCACACATCTTTCACAGAACAACTTGATTTTATTAATGATTACGATAGTCGATATTAATAAAATAACAATCACTTAGAGACGTTATTATTTTTCTCGTCAACCGTATCTGGAATGTCTCAAGTGATTGACAGATTGACTATTGTATGATCTTATATGTGTAACGACTCGCAAGTCGCAAGTGGGGTTATGTAACCAGCTGCAGAGATTTCTAATAACGAGAGCACCTGGGCAACTTTGCATTATAAACTCCATATCTTAAGATACATAAAATGATTTCAATTGCCTTTTATTACATTGTTCGTTGTTAAGAAATGTTGGAATGGGCATATTGCTGTATGTACGAAGCCTCGAGTCAGATAGTGTATTCGGTGACATGGGGAGTGTATAATATATATATTTTTTTTCTTTGAAAATTCTTCAATTGAAGACGTTAGTCTTGACAAAGGAGACCGCAATGCCACCTGGTCCAGAGAATATAATCCTACCATCTCTCTCTCACTCTAATGGCATGATCTCGAATGCTTTCAATTAATTTGATGCAATCAAATTATGACGACTTAACGCTGAATTAATTATCACGCAATCAGAGTTAAAGATTTAGACTGATGATCACGAATAATTAGTGAAAGATCTTGACGTGAGATTAAGATGATTGTTTTTTATTAACACCTCCATTAATTGAATCGTGCGAATTTTATGAAGATCTGTATGGTATTACTGTGAGACCTGTTTGAAATTTGCACAACCGGTGGTGTGAGATTAAGGGGGGTGGGGGGGGGGGGGGGAGGGGGATATAGCACAGCACCTGGCCTCATTATGTGTCGTGGAGGTGCCGTGTTAGATGGGAAATTAAACGAGACAGCTATTACACTCCCTATCAAGAGAAAAGGCGATAGAATTCAAGCAAAGTGGCTCAATTTCTTGGAAAATGTAGGAGTTTTTACATTTTTAAAGCGTAAAAAGTTTTTTTTTAATCTGGGAAATCCATTGGTTGAGCATTTTTGACTAAATGGACTACGTCGCATTAATATTATAAGAATCAAGTCTTTTCATGTGGATTATATTCCCTTCCCTCGTCATACATGTAGATTGACAAACTTGTGCTTTGTATAAAATGTTAAATTTATAGTTACGTTCTTCTAGATCATAAAATAACGTCCCACCGATAGTTTTATTTTGTGAATATATTATACCATTCCTTTAGCAATACCATAAGATTCCATAATGTATTCCATTACTCGATAATGCATTTAGTATTTATTCATATATCTTTAAATTAGTAATATTTCTCCTTTATGTCTCAATGATATCACAAATCTCATAAGACAAAGCAGATAAGAATATAGGGTCGTGCTAAAAGGTTGAAATTTAGATAATATATTTTGAACACGATACTTTTAGAGACAACACTTATTACCTGGTCCGTATTGTTCATGATTCTATCCCCTAAATGTAAATCATCAGCTGCTCTGATGAAGAATGAAAGGGTTGATATCCGGCGACTAAAACAACTTGGCATTATTACAATTGTGTCCGAGATTTACAAGGGACATTTTATACAACTCTCCCCTATCACATGAAATTCTCTACCAGATAATTTGCAGAATAGGTCACGTATACCACATCTCTATTATCTTAAAGATCGATTGATTAGTGACCAAATGAGATGTACAGTGGCATTCAGAAGTTGTTAACCCGTTTCGGAACATGGAAAACAATTTCTGAAAGTCAGTGTACTGTCAGTACACACATTTTTTCATTAGAACGGTACTGCATTTGATCTAAATAAAATCTTCAGAATCTTCCCAAAAATTATACATTATTCCGTCTGCAACAATAAAACTGTTGTGGCTGATAAAATGTGCAAAATAACTACGAGGTGTATACTTACGAGTACTTACGAATAAGATGTATAGATTGATGCACAGAACATAATAGTGATAGTTTATGCCTGACATTTTCAATAGAGTGCCTAAGAACTGAAAATAATTGACATGAAATCACTTTGGGCACAATCGTTCATCATGCATATAGCGGAATAATAATCGTCATATCTGTGACATTCCCATCTGGTAAAATGTGTCAAGGTAATTGGTTTAGTTAATAACCACGGTTAAGAGTGAAAAGTAATTACTTTAGAGTAATTAGATCATTATTTTGTTATTGATTTATAGAAAGTTTATAGATGAGGATGAGGATGTGCTCTTAATTATAGCAGTCAATCAATCAATAAATGGAGCAAAACATTTTATTTCAAAACATAAGATATAAAGTTGAAACGATCGTTCAGTATAAAATATTTATTTCGTGAGGATAGTAGCTAAAGTTTTGTAATTACGTGACTATAGTTTAGTTTTAAAGATATTATTTTTGTGGATTTTATGAAATCGTTGAGCATTGACAATTTCTTTTATTCTCGCTGCCTTTTCTATGGAGAAATATAATTTTGTATTTTTAGACAGCCCGCCCACAAGAATGTTCTTCTTATGCGGGCTTCTCAACTAAGGTTTTCAATATGATGAGAATAAAATGATTATGAAATTGAATAAGATGATTTTATTGCCATGGGAACTGAAATTAAGATATTTAGTGCCTGAACGCAAAATGTAGATTTACTTGATTCACACGCAAGTTTGAGAATATCGTGACGTACTAAATTAAACTATGTCTAATATAATATTTATTGAAATATAATAAAATAAAACCCGTATTACATAATAATTAATTTTGGATCGTATGGAAAATATTTTTTTCCAATAATATTGGGTTGCTCATACTATTTTAATAAACGTAGATCCATTTAATTGTTTTAGAATAATGTATGGTGTCTGTCTACCCCACAGATAAGTATTGATATTGTGTAGATGTGTAGATATGTGTAGACCTGCGTAGATAATAAAGAATAATTTAAATAAATAAACAAAATAAGTCCAATAAACTCTTAAAAATGTAACAAATCGTGTATCATTTGCTTTCAGACACCGGACCGGACACGTGGCAAGTGTAAACACGGAGGCGACGCGTGATATTTCCGAGGCGAGGGACGTGACCGCCTGGACAGTAAGGAGTGACGGGAGTTCGCAACATATGTCCACACATGTCCGTCACGAGTCCATCCTTGTTACATGTCCGACAGCGCGTTGTGTTTGTGTTCGACCAGGAGACGGACAACATAAACACAACTCAGGGGTGTCAAATTCAAGATGCAGCAAACTTTTTCATGTTTCAGACGAAAAATATTCACAGAAAATTAATGGACTGCAGTGTCATTATACTTTGTTCCCGATTTCCATTTATAAACCCATTCTCAATGTAATTCATTTATAAATATCGAACATCTGGCTGCAATTTGCATTTTCTATCAAAATTTGGGTTTCAGCTATTTAAGTTCCTTACATTAATTCGGATCGAGAGTGGAGAATGTTGCGCCCTCCCCGCACCGAATACCTTTCCTCTAGTCTACTTTTTGGATATCAATTACATTCTTGAAGTTTTTGACCATTTTCTTTTAATCTCATAGCAAACGTCCAAACATTTTTCCAAATAGATGCCAAACCAACAAAGTAAGGTAATGGGGTATGTATCCCTTTAAGAACATTTTCAATTGTGCTGTACAGCCGCTCATTATGTTGTGATAAAAGCCAGTGATAAAACCAGTCTTGCAAATCACCCCTCTGTATACATATTTTAGGCAACTTATACTACGTCTGTGTACGACTGGTAGTCGCTGCAAGGGGTAATTTTTATCCAAAAATGTTAGTGAGTACATAAAACGAAGAACTATACAACTATTTATGATTTCCAAAAATATTTAAAATTGTGAACATAAGAAGAAGAAACCTAAAACAGCGAAAAGTGAGCAAATCTCCTGTGAAACTTGCCTCAGATATCGGCGTATGCACAGAACTCAACTAATTGATTTGTGACGCGTCGTAAGAATCTAAGTTTAGAGATCGCCTCGGATCACCCCTACACTTAGTTTCCGGGGTGTTCTCGAAGCACGCTTCCCTCCTATAGAGATCGCGAGCAGGTGTGCTCCCCCACAGCCACCCTCTTGTTTGTCAGTAGCCGCATCTCGACGCTTTTGTCTGCTCCTCTCGGATGCTGGGCACGCGACATGTGATGCAGATTCCAACACGTCGCTTCCTGGTCCATGTCTTGTCACCAGCATCCGTCTTGGAAAGAGTAAACAATCTATACATCAAGATTAACGAGAGGACAGTGAAGATGTTCCATCAGGAGCAAAGTAATCTAGAAATTCCAAAATCTATTAATAGTTTGTCTGATACACTGTAATATCATGAGAGAAAAGGAATATAATCTACATAAATTGGCTCCTTTTGGGGTTTAACAGCTAACAGCTTTTGACGAAAAGTTGTCAAAAGTCTACTTTGCTGATTGTTTGAGCTTTTTCTTTTAACAACTTAATAGATTTTAAAATATATACTTATATAATATATTATGTAACTTTTTAAGTTTTTACTATACTACTTATCTAGTGGTAAAGATAAGCACAAATTAATGGTGTTTCAATATAGAGGAAGATAAGTTATTTTAGACCACGTCGATTGATTGTCTACCCAGAATGCTCTGCACTTGTTGCTATTTCAAAAAAAATACAGAACTATTTTTATTATTTTGATTTAACTCTCTTTTCCTTTGTAAATTTGCTGATATCATAAACAACCTGTAAAGTTAAACATAATTCAAAAATGTGTGTTTCAATACCACAAAAACTCTAAACAAATACTTAGGCAGATACTTATTCCAAGGCAAGGTACATGTTTTGAAATATGGGTATTATGCAGAAATAGCATCTCTTGATCCATATCTAAATTGTCTCCAATAAAACCGTTGAGGTTAAAATACGAGCTGCATTAAAGTAACATCAATTCCAATAAAAACAATAATAAATACGATTCTTGAATAATAACATCATAGATCCAACTGATTTTCAAATTACTTAATTTTATCTTTAAAATTTTTGGCAAGTGATCAAAATGTCTAAGTGTTGAATAATCGCTACCCCCGACATCTGTTGATCAAGGATCTCAACTCCATTACAAAGCGAAGAGATCCGTGTTTATTTCCACATTTGATATGCATATCGAGGAGTGTTCGCCGATAATAAAATATAATACAAGCTAGAACCAAAGTCTAACATATAGTTTACTTTTAATCCTGAATACGATGTTATTTCACCTTGAAAACTCTCAATTGATTTACTGGATGTCTTAAAGTACTTAGCATATTGGCGACTTTGAGATTTTTCTTCGTCAATTGTCGGGAGGAAATACTTGTAGACTGCATTGCGTTCTACACTACAGATACTTTGCTACATGTCACGTCAATCGAGAAACGTTTATAAAATAAACTTTCGAATAGAGTTGGTGATGTCATGTTCAAAATTGTAAATCTCAAAACGAGAAAATTAATTTTAATTATTACAACAAAACATACGAAGATAAAGACACTATGATTCCGTATTGTTTGAAAACGATGTTATAGGAATACACATCAATAAAAAGTATTTATCATATTTATTTGACACATATGAGGTATTATGTGAATTCAATTTGGTGAATTCATGATTCATTCTCTTGGCAATTCATTTAATTTTGATAACAGAAATGTGAAATATGGAATTTGGTCAAGGAATAAGAAATTTTTTATTATTTTTAAAGAAAATATTTCCAAAATATGATCAAAACTTTTAAATAGAAGTATTCAAATTACATACGTTTAAAAAAATTAAATATCTATTTCTTGAGTCGAATTAAAAATATTATCGCCAACTTCTAAATACAATATTTGTGGCTAAATTCGAAGCTGATGTAAAAAATGACACTTCAGCTATACACCGAGTTTGGTAACAAATATTGATTTCTTATAGGTCGACTCAATAAAATTGGTTGCTAAAACAATTTTTATATTTCAAATAATTTGAATTATTCAAAAGTTAATATTATATTTTGGAAATATCATCTCTTAGATGATATTTCCTACTTTTGATTTATAGTGTAACCATCGAACATCATTACAGATTTGTACTTTCCATAACCAAGTAGTATAGTATTCAACACCCTTAACAAACTCCTACCTTTTACTTGACAATCTCTCCATGTAAGATGTAACACAACACCAAGATCTCCGAGCCTTGATTGGTGCCTTGTACCTCTAGAGTTGCGTGTTCGACTCCAGACCGAGTCCAAGGAAGAAGATATGCCGACATAATCGTCTCCCGTCTTAATCAACCAAGAAGAAACAGATTCAACTGCTACATCGTATTAGAGAGGTGGGACAGTTAGAACTTGTCTCACCATAGAGAATGGTAAGCCAAATAAGGCGAGATGACAGGTGGAGTGTTGTAGTGAGTTGGAGAGAGAGGACAGAGGAATATTGTGGGAGTGAGAGAGAGAAGGTGGTGAGATTGTGTGTTCGGTGTAAGAATTGTTCATGAAAGGGTTTGTGGGAATGTGAGAGACTTGGGAAAAATTAGCAGGAAAATAATGCAGTACATTTTGAGTTAAATTATCACACAGTACAATTCAGATTAGACAATAACAATTTCTAACAGATGAAATGCCTTTTTTAGTAAAACTCTGAAATATGATTGCGGCTTATGATTGAATTACCAATTTTGAATATAGTGTGATATGGACTTAAAAACTTCTGAATTTGGTAGCTCTGAATTTGGTGATAATGAGAGGTAAAAGTAAAACAGTAAAAAGTAGTACCTATATTCATCTATGCTCTTTATGGTTTTGAATGAAATGCTGTAAAATATTTCAAATTCCAAGTCGTACTTTTAATATAAATGTATCTCTATTTTGTAATTTTCTTCAAAAACGACTTGACAGCGACGAAAAATAAGAAACGTATTGGAATTGCCGTTGCTTGTAAGGAAGAAAAGTTACTAACAATTGACTTTTGACTGAGGAAATCCACGAAAAGGCTCAAGACAGAAAGTCAGGTTGCGGTGAACGAACTGGAGGTCAAAACCAGAGTATTTTCTGTATTTTTAATTACATTGGAACACATTTAAAAAAATAATATATCTAACCATCAATATTGCGATCAATAATAAGTCATAACAATTTGTAATCACAATTTACAATTTGTTCAATCGTCTTCTTATCATTTGTAGACGCTGTTGTTGCCCCGGTCATTTGACCCAACACCATGAGGTCACATTGACCATCGGTCACCTCGAAGTCCGAACCGCGCGAGCCAATGTCCACAACAGCATCCCTTCAGGAGCCCAGATGGCCCGATAGAAAGAGAGAGTGATCTCCGGTCAGCTAAAGGTCCAATGGGACAGGTGTACAAGACGTTGCGCCGAATCTCCAACACAATAACAAACGAGGCACCATTCTTCCCTCGCACTCGGCGTTTTAGCGGAGATTCCTCTCAAAAGATGCATGAAGTTCCACATCAATGGAACTATTCAAAGAAGGTAAGTACACTCGGCGAAATAAAAACGGAGATTGAATTAATCGCGAATGGTCAGAATAATTATCGAATTAATTGACAATTTATGTCTTTTATCTCAAAGCTTGGAATATAAACAGATAGATCACCACTGGATGATTAATTCATTTTGTCGTCCTGATTTATATGTACACCGTTTTTAAATTGACCGAGTGTACATGTGTAGAAAATCAAAAAACATTCATATAAAATTCAAACGAGCTTTCTTACAAGTTCAGGTCATAATGTTTTGGAACGAAGTTTAGATTTATTCCATCCTAAAAAAAATCAACAAAACTTAGACCCAGCTGGAATCCATTGAAGCGAACCTTTACTTCCATTCATTACTTCACAAAGTTTATGGAAATCTGTGCACATTCCGTTCTCCTTTAACTTCATTATACCGTGCACCCTTCACCCCGGTGAGCTCTGCGGAATTCTTCAAGGGTGGATTTACTTCACTGTGTGCGCATGGATTTGGTAAAGACCAGATCGAATTGGCTTACCGACAGCGAAGAAAAGGCTTCGTTACATGAAACCTGTGTTTACCTAACTAACTTACTTACCTTCTTACATCAATTGATATAATGGGCGACAGGAAGGAACTTGCAGATGATACAAAATCTTGAAATCAATGTGATCATAACGGTTTTCACCAATCAATTGAATGAATGAATGAATAGATATTATATGAATGCAATCTTCTCCTGACCCCTCTTTATTTAAGAGAGCAGTATACGGGTCGTACCTGAAACTTTTTAAATGCTTTTTATTTGATTGAATATATTATATTTAATGATACCGTTTACGTCCATTTAATAATTTATCTAAGAAAATATCAATATTGAATTGACTATTTGAGATTGACTATTGCCTGGGGTGTGTAAAAAAAAGAGTAAACATGCCAGAATTTAACTAAAAAAAAATTGATTGAGCAATTAAACAACATAGTCAGATCCTATTCCTATTCACCTATTCAGATCTAGATATTTATGGTATTTTATGACGAAAAGAAATATACGAAATATTTTCTTTTACAGGTAAATGAGAAATAAAAAACGGATGTATTTCATATCTTCCTATTTATGGTATTATTTACACTCACAAAACGGCATACCACGTGTTTTCTTCTGAAATTTAATCAAATGACGACGAAATAGTATGAACGTAAACTTAGGTAACGTAGTTTAGTGGTCTTAAACAGTGTTTTATCTCTCTGCTTTGTCTGACGGGATCGGTGGGATAACCGCGGAAACGTTGAGGTCTCGATGGGTGTAACCTGCAGCCTCATCACTAGAGATCAAGGTGGATTCAACTTCCGGATGCAAGATGACAAAAAGCGTAGACAGGAAGCTGCGAGGGATCGAAACAGATGTCCGGATCTGAAATAAGAGACGCCGTCGAGAAGAGGGTGCTCAGGATGATGGTTTTATTCTCGGATCTAGTCCGGCGACGTTGTTTTTGTTCCCACTTGGAGGCGTACTCGTCGCATTGGAGTGTCGTACTTCCTGTCGAACTCGAACACCGGGGTGTCTTGTCTCTCTGAGGAGGACGTCGACGGCCAGAACGGAGTGGGCGGCGTCCTTCCTGTTCAAACATCATCTGTTCTCGAGTACTCAAATTAAAATCAGGTCAAATCAAGTTTCAATGAATAATATATTACAGATATCGAATAATGTATCGATAACTACATGATGAGGTACTTTATTGAGTTATATATTCTTCTAAGTTTATTACTATACAGGCAAATTACATGTATAACTTATATTTAAGCTTCATAAAGTGTGTTTTGCCGATCGGAATAGACAGGTAGAGAAAATCCCGCTCTAAATCACATTCAAAAACACGACTGTTAAATTGTATTACGACGTCGATGCACCTGCACGGTATCTGCTGTTAACCGCTCGTACTATCACATCGTGCGGCGGTGGCGTCGGGAAGCGTCGCTAGGCGGCGTCGGGCGTCGAAATAGACGACGCCGATTTAAACAGAAAAGAAGAGAATACATTTCTAGTCATATTATTTTGTTATGATTTGTTTATTGATGGTTAAAAGTTAATTATTTTGATTGTTTTTGGATTAATGGGTTTCTTTTGAGAGTTGGTTTTGTTTTGGACGTCGCCAGAGCTATCTTACGGATGCTACAGACAATTGCGGAGGATCAGATGGAGAGCGCTCGCTCTTTTGCCGAGAGACGCTACTTCTGACGCGCTCCCAGCTATCAGGAGCTCAGAGCCGACAGGAGGTGTGTCGTCACCTCATGGCTATATCGACCTAGGTGAGATGAGACGGAAGATACACCAGGGAGATGAGAGTGAGGGAGAGAACTCATGCGCTCTGCATGCAGGAATTATCAGGATCGATATGTGAATGACGTTTGGAATGATGATTCAAAATTATTATTATGTCATGCAAGTTGCTTTGTGCACCTTAAATATGTAGAAAATGTGTTATATTTGAGTTAGTTTTGATGTAGAATGAATTGAACTTTAAGTTCAATAAGTTTTACTTTAAGTTGATTTAAGTAGAACGATTTTCTAAAAATATTATAAATCAGATAATCCGGAATCCGAATCAAAATCCGAAATTATGGAATCCGAAATAAACAAGCACTGTGCTTTATTCTGCCACTATAGGCTAATGGCGACGGGTAGATGGTTATGTTTATGTTTATGATGATGATAAGGAGATGGTGATGATGATGATGATGGAGAACAGGGAGGGATGCGGTAGGATTAGTAGGGAACCCTCTCAGCATTTGCCTCTCGACTGAGGTAAACTACGAAAAAAAACGCAGTCAGGAAGAATGGGAAGTCCAGAACGTTCTTCCTAAGCCATATTGCTCATTGTACGCTTTTCTCAAAACATTAAAAATCAGATAATGTGTACGAAGACACGGTCCATTCTCAATATTGTTACTTACACAATACTAGGCGACAAAGATCACATATGAACCCAATAAAGAAGTGCCTATACTTGTGCCACGAAGCATAGCTGTGTCCTACCTCAATGCCTCATTGCCGAGAGTGCGTCGGTATGATCATTGTATTCCATATTGTTCGGCGGCAGCAGATGCGTGGGCATGAAAGCCGTCGGGGGGGAGCACGCTTCGCACGTGCCACTGCTCTGCCACCACGCGACTCAAATCTCTGCAGTGGCGACCACCTTGTCTCCCTTCTGGCATCGCCAACGGCTCTACATCTGACATCACCTGCCACTAGCCAACCCCATTGTACAGGGGGTCTTTGCACAGATTGTCGGTTAGCTTTTCCTTTAAAGGGAAGAGGGGGAATCCAGATAGATATATATATAAAAAAGGGACTGGGTGGAGTGAATGGGTATCGGAAGGTACATCACCTGCGACTTGGGGACGAGGATGAATAGAACGGGGACCTGATGCCCCTGGTCTCGGGCCACGCGACACATTGGGGAGGATGAGGGGGGGGGGGGGGGGGGGGGGGG
Organism: Leuctra nigra; assembly: GCA_934045905.1. Lineage (NCBI taxonomy): Eukaryota > Metazoa > Arthropoda > Insecta > Plecoptera > Leuctridae > Leuctra > Leuctra nigra. Next base: position 43,733,484 of record OW203761.1, read on the forward strand.
GGGATCGCACTCAGCATAGGTTCGGCGTCGCGATTCAATAGTGTTATTTATTCACAAAAGGTGCCTCCTGGTTTGATCGCACACATGGTGCCAGGTGTGTGTATGTGTGTGTGTGTGTGTGTGTCAGTGAGTTCTGTTTGTCGGGGTCATGTTTCATCGGCAAAGCGGGAGTTTAGTGATTAGAGTCATTTCGAGATCACGAATCATTTCCGTTATAAGTTTCTCTTCAGTCACTGATTCAATTTTCATGATTTTCCGAGTCCACTGTAGAAAATGCCGTGATTTTCCCCAACTAACCAGATTTTCTCTCCCTACTTTTTCTCCTTGCCTTCATCAATCATCCTTGATCAAAGAGGCAGGCAGTGAACGAGGAACATCACAATAAACACGTCAAGAGCAAGTTGGCTCTGGCAGTAACGCTCTAGACTTGTATTCCAGAGGTCACGAGCTCGATTCCCGCAGCCGTCCTTTCTGACTGAGATGTTTGCATGGCCTCCCTCTCTCAATAGGCAAATGTTGGGAAGGTTCCCTAGTCTCTAATAGGCCACGACATCCTCCATCGCTCATTCCACCCTCTCCCTCTCGCATCATCTTCCAATCGTTTTCAAAATCATTCATTTGCCACCTTTAACAGTTGCATAACTGTCCACGACTTATGCTGCTATCATCGCATAAACCATCAAGACTATGGAACTGTTACTTAAAAATGACCTGGCGCCTCCACTAGAGCAGTCACTCTAAGTCAATAACTTGGCTCGATATCTCGTAAAATGTCAAATACCACATTTAGAACATGTCAATGCTTGCGACTGTGCTGCAATTTCTGTCCGACTTATACTATTAGTAATCTTAGATTCCAGACTCCAGCCGATTCGCTGCGAGAGTTCGCAATTATTCACTTCAAAGAGTTCAATACAGTTCAATATCTTGCCAAGAATTCAAAGATAGAGTTACATTATCGGTATGCTTTATCGAACAAACGGTACGTATTAATAAAGAGCTTGCTAAAAGCCTCGATTAGTAGCTGTAGAGATCTAAGAAAACATTTGTTTTGCTTGATGAATGCTCAACAGGGAAGCATTCAGCAATCAATAATCTTTAAATTCTCCTGTCACATATCTATCGCTATCAAGGAATTCCTTAGCTGGAGTTCTTTGTGCATGGAATTCTCCGAAGATGTGGGGGGAGGGGGAGAGGGGTTGGCTCATTGTTGATCATTGAGAAGGTGTAATCGCGCACCTCAGGGCATTCAGGAGGCTGTGGATCCAGCTGACTGGTTGGACCAAGTTGAGAGCAGGGCTTCTTTTTGGCACGTTCCTTCGAGACACAGTGAGGTCACCTGCACAGGGGTTACATATATCTCAGTCAAAATACTAACCATTTGAAAACGTTCTCGCAGAATGGAACACATTTTATACTGGACTATTTAGATCGGGAGACAAGTTGAATCGAGCTTAGGATTTGCGATTCTACAAAAGTGTTTATGAAGATTTATTTAAACCTTTTGGATGTGTACATTAAAACAGGAGAAATCTAGTGGAGCGGTCGCTCCACCCAGCCAAGTCGTACCGTACACTCACACGCACTCAACATACCGTAATCTAGTGGAGCGGTCGCTCCACCCAGCCAAGTCGTACTATACACTCACAGTCACTCAACATACCGTAAATGCCTAATAAACTGAGGAGCAGACCAAACACTTTTACTGTAAGCAACAACATGGCATTTTCGGCCTACTGGATCTTAAAATTGGTAAATCTCACATTGTTGCGAAATATCTTAATTTCGAGCTATGGCCCACCCCACTACATATACCAAATTTGGGAACAATAGGTTATGCCATTTGCGCGCTAGAGGACCGAGAAAACAGTGAAATTACACCACTTTCTGATTCTGAAGATGATGATGATTCTGATATCACGAAACGTCGCTATCACCGCCACAGCCTAAACGGCTGAACCGATCGACCTGAAATTTTTACCACATGTGCACTTTTGGCGTCTGAGGTGCCTTTTTATAAAACCAACCGGAAGCCGCCATTTTGAAACCGGAAGTGACGTCATAACTCAAAAACGTCTGGACCGATTAGAACGAAATTAGCGCCATTCGATTAAGATGGTCATCTATATGAAGTATCAAAAAAAAAATATTATTTTCTTATTTTCTAAACCGGAAGTGACGTCATAAATACGCAATATTTAACTTATTTCAACAAATTATACTTAAAATACGTACATAATTAACTTACATTGTAACATAGACAATACAATTTATATATTCAAGGTAGCAGTGTTCTCGGCCGCCATTCCTGAAACCGGAAGTGACGTCATATATCTAAAACGCCTGTACCGATTGCAACTGAACTAGCTCCTGCGTATTCATTCTGCTATTTATTTGAAAAATCAATTGTGAAAAATGAATAAATAAATTAATGGTACCGGAAATGGCGGCAGGAACCACTAAATGAAACCGGAAGTGACGTCATATATTACAAACGGCATGACCGATTTTACGGAAGGTCGGCGGAAGATTCGCCTGCGGAAGATTCGCCTGACCCTCGATTATACCTGTCGAATGAGAGGTTGGAAGATTCGCCTGCATGGGTTCAGGTAATCAGAAGGGTACACGGAAGATTCGCCTTACAGGAAGGGTCAGGCGAATCTTCCAACACAACTTGGAAGATTCGCCTGACCCTCTAAAATACCTGTCTAATGATAGATTGGAAGATTCGCCTGCTAGGGGATGTGAATCGGAAATGAAAATTAAGGGTCAGTCAGGGTGCACAAAATGGTCTGAAACGTGTCAGTTACGCGCATTGTTGGCGGGATATTTCAAACATGATGAGATCGTTTGATTTTGGTACTTCTAAAATTTTAGTCGAACAAATTTAATGCATTCTAGGAGTAGAAAATAACTTTTATGGAATAAAAGTAAAGTATTAATTTGGTCGATAAACATAGTATTCCTTTCAAAGTCCTTTACCAATGTTGTTCATTAATAATTACTACACAACTGTACAATTAATTCTATAAATACGAGGCAGAATGGCCTAAGTCCATTTTCTCTTATACTTTTGTCGAGGTCTATCTGACTGATGTCAACAAATATGGTTAGGTTATTGAAGTAATGACTCTGGCACATAACTAAGTTATGATTGAATGAAGGCATAATTACTGGTTTTGTAAAAATCCAATCAAGAATAATTATTGAAATGGACTTCGGACCTTCTACCACTGATGTACAGATTAATAATTATATATTATCAAAACATATTTTACAATGATCGGAAATGTTGATATTTAAATAGTCTATCTATAATTTTAAAACTGATGAATCCAGAATTCTGATGTAATTCGAAAACCATGATCTTTTCAAGATAATTGTGAAATAAACCTGAAATTATCTGATATTTTGTATGAAGTTGAAGATTGATAAATGATTGACAGGAAATATGTTGAAATGTATGGATCCACTGAAGTATAGTAGGTAGTGAAGTCCGAACATTATATTTTAATCTTCAATATTATTTGATGTTCAGTGTTAAGACGGCTGGGTAGTGAGTTTGACCTTGAAGAGTTTTTTAATCGATTTTTATCAATATCTTTTTCCAGTGCAATTGTTAACAAAATAGGGCTATGGACGTCAATTAAGAACAGTTCAATGAAAATAATTTCATAGATTGAAATGGTTTATTAGATTTACTTTGTCCTACTGACGTTTAGTACCCGAAAATTAGTCAACTATGGTACTAAACATCTGTTGGACAAAATAAAACTAATAACTTATTCCAAGCTATGAAATTATTTTAATTGAACAGTTCTGAAGACGAGTACAAAGCCTTATTTTGTTAACAATTATATAGGTAAAAGATATTGATAAAAATCGATATAAAAACTCTTCAAGGCCACGCTCACTACTCAGCCCTTTAGACAAATATCTGGTCTGGAGTCCAGACATCTATCAAAATTACCTACTATAGTTTTGTCATCACCATTTCCAATATTTTAAAAATTTTGCTGATAATATATTGCAACTTATTCAGATCTTAGTTCACGATAAATTATTAAATTTATGACAATTCTTTGAACTTCCACGTTAACTTCTTTTTTATTTATACACATATTTTTATTATGTGTATGTACAATATTTTGTCCTGTTTCACAGGACTTCTTCAGGGCGTTTGTTTTAAAAATTATATGAAAGAAAACAAATTATAAATTGACTAACCCAGGTATTGCATTGTATTGTATTTGCATCACTATCGAATAATAAAGATGTTAACGTAAAAGTTCAAAGAATTGTCATAAATTTAATGATTATATATAATTATAATTTATTGAGCAGTTTGGTATGTGTTTATTAAAAATAATTGATAAATGTTTTCTGTTTTGTATTATTAATACTTCAATACAGTAGTTCACCCACTTTTATTCCATAAAGATATTTTCTAAATTCTAGGATGCATGAAATATGTTCCATTAAAATTTGTCTATAATAAAGTACCAAAATCAAACGATCTCATCATGTTTGTAATATCCCGCCAACAATTCGCGTAACTGACACGTTTCAGACCATTTTGTGCACCCTGACTGACCCCTAATTTTCATTTCCGATTCACATCCCCTAGCAGGCGAATCTTCCAACCTATCATTAGACAGGTATAATAGAGGGTCAGGCGAATCTTCCAAGTTGTGTTGGAAGATTCGCCTGACCCTTCCTGTAAGGCGAATCTTCCGTGTACCCTCCTGTTTACCTGAACCCATGCAGGCGAATCTTCCAACCTCTCATTCGACAGGTATAATCGAGGGTCAGGCGAATCTTCCGCAGGCGAATCATCCGGCAATCTTTACGGAAATATAGGGATTAGGAATTCAGATGGTCGTTCATGAAGGTATCAACTAGATAAAACTAGATTGTTTTCTTATTACCTATACCGGAATTCGGCCGCTATTTCAAAACCGGAAGTGACGTCATGTATCGAAAACGGCTGGATCGATTATAACGAAACTTAAGCTATTCTTCTTGGATAATCATTTTCATCTTATACCAAACGCAACTTTTCATAGTAACCAAATCGGTTGAGGCGTATTTTTTTAAAGAAATTAGTCCCTGCTCGGACATGTGCTACAAGCTGTATGAATAAACTAACAAAAGAAGTGATATCCCAGAAAAAACACTCCGTGTAAAAATACTTGCCAAGTCTCTTTAACTATAAAAAAAAATAGAAGAAATCTAAAAATTCAGCACTGAAAAGGAGTGATATCAAAAAAGGAGCCAAGTCAACGAATTTTCCAAATTTTAATCGTACCATTGAAATAAAAATATCAACCCCCGAGAAATACTTAAAAAAAGGACTTGGCGCATCGTTTTTTTAAAGACATTTTTCTATTCTTAAGCTTATGCCACTCACATACTACGTAGTTCAGAAATGCCTAGAAAAATTGGGACAAAACTTTCAAATTAAATATTGAACATTCTGTAAAATATTTTAAATTTAAATATAAGTACGCAAAGAAACATAGCATTGTCTTACAAGCAATAAATACAGAACAGTTGTGTTTGTGATTGGTAGGTACCTATAGTTTTGTGGGTACATCAACATACCTACTACAGCATTATACTTTGAACCTTCTCGCCGTGTAATTAATTGCTATTAATTAACATTTTATACCAAAAAAATTCATAAATTATATAACGTATTACTTTAGATAAAAATCTAGTCAGTAATTATTTGAGCAGCATGGCTCAGTGCACTAGTCACTTATACAAATCTCATTGACGGCCTTCTTGTAATGAGCGCTTTCGCTATTTCCCTCAGTCACGATATTGAGAAGTATGATTGATTAATATGACCCTAGAAATAGTGGCAATAACGAATAGACTAGGCCGCTTCCGTTTATTCGTTATTCGTTTATCCGTTTATTTCCTCTGAATATTGACAAAATACCAAAACTGCCAGTAGGTAAGAGTACTAGTTATATTAAAACGTAGTATGATTCGTCGATAATGAATGTGATATACTCAGGAAAATATACTTGTAGAGTTCTTCCTATACTTTTAGGATAGAAAAGTGTCTTTAAAAAAACGATGCGCCAAGTCCTTTTTTTAAGTATTTCTCGGGGGTTGATATTTTTATTTCAATGGTACGATTAAAATTTGGAAAATTCGTTGACTTGGCTCCTTTTTTGATATCACTCCTTTTCAGTGCTGAATTTTTAGATTTCTTCTATTTTTTTTTATAGTTAAAGAGACTTGGCTGGTATTTTTACACGGAGTGTTTTTTCTGGGATGCCTAATAACTGAGGAGCAGACCAACCACTTTTACTGTAAGCAACAACATGGCATTTTCGGCCTACTGGATCATAAAATTGGAAAATCTCACATTGTTGTGAAATATCTTATTTCGAGCTATGGCCCACCCCTCTCCATATACTAAATTTGGGAACAATAGGTTATGCCATTTGCGTGCTAGAGGGCCGTGAAAACAGTGAAATTACACCCCTTTTAAAACCTATCTGATGATATCAGGAAACACCGCTATCACCGCCACAGCCTAAACGGCTTAGCCGATCGATCTGAAATTTTTACCACATGTGCACTTTTGACGTCTGAGGTGCCTTTTTATAAATCAAACCGGTAGTCGCCATTTTGAAACCGGAAGTGACGTCATATCTCAAAAACGGCTTAACCGATCGGAACGAAGTTTGCGCCAATCGATTCAGACGGTCCTCTTTATGAAATAACAATAGTTAAATTAAAGTTTTCTAATTACTGAAACCGGAAATGACGTCATAGTTTAGCGAAATCTGCTTAAATTCACTTCCCTTTATATAAAAACCAACTATATATTCAGAAGGCTTATAATGAAATATTAGTATTTATATACATATTAATACCTACAATGTGTAAGAGCTTTCAGCCGCCATTTTGAAAACCGGAAGTGATGCCATATCTCGAAAACGGCTGGACCTATTGGAACGATGCTTTCGCAATTCTTCATGGCATATCACTTTAAGTTTAAATTTAGCTCCAAACAATATTTTTTTAGTAACTAATTCGGAAATGGCGTATTTTTTTAAAGGAATTAGCCATTGTTGCCCTAATAAGTTTTACAAGTTGTGTAAATAACGGCTGGACCTATTGGAACGATGCTTTCGCAATTCTTCATGGCATATCACTTTAAGTTTAAATTTAGCTCCAAACAATATTTTTTTAGTAACTAATTCGGAAATGGCGTATTTTTTTAAAGGAATTAGCCATTGTTGCCCTAATAAGTTTTACAAGTTGTGTAAATAAACTAAAAAAATAAGTGATATCCCCATAAAAAACACTCCGTGTAAAAAAACAGCCAAGTCTCTTCAACTAAAAAAAAAAATATGAAATCTAAAAATTCTGCACTGAAACGTAGTGATATCAAAAAATTAGCCAAGTCAAAACTTTATTTGAAAATTAAAAAATACTTGGCGCATCGTTTTTTTAGGGCATTGTAGGTATAGGTACTATAAGTATATGTATTTATATCTAGCCTATACTTCTAAGCTATTTATATAAACGATGCGCCAAGTATTTTTTAATTTTCAAATAAAGTTTTGACTTGGCTCATTTTTTGATATCACTACGTTTCAGTGCAGAATTTTTAGATTTCATAATTTTTTTTTTTAGTTGAAGAGACTTGGCTGTTTTTTTACACGGAGTGTTTTTTATGGTATGAATTAATCGAACTTGGATTTAAATATTTCGATTAGAATTGGAATTCAGAACCCCGAATCAACCAAATTGAAGTCTATTAATTTGACAATCATCCAATTTTAAAAATGTTTATTCGAATTTCAAAAAATTGGACTCAAGCTTTGAAGAAGATTTTGATTTAACTTTTGAATTTGCCAATTATTCAATATTAAATTTGATAATTTGAATTGGACAGTGAGTCGAATTTATTAAATTGAAAGTTAAACTTCTATAATATAACGATTTCTTGCTAATTATCACTTTTAATTGGATAATTTCAACGGAAACAAAATTAATCTGACCGTTTTTGTATCCGACCATTTGACTCGAGTCATTTGCTTTGCCCAGTGTAACACCGCCTTAGCATCGTGACTCCCTGCTGACATTAGCGACTGATAATAATGTACGTTTGACCGCCACTTAATGACAGTTTATAGAGTTGATCGTAATGCATAAACGAACTCGGCACGCACTTGAAAATAATAATAACTATGTGTCATTTTGAACCACTGGAAAATGTTGACCTATAAGAAAAATCTTAGCTGTGGCGCTAACTGCAGTTTATAAGACCTACCAAGATCCAGGTTACATATGTGACTTATGACTTTACGCATTTGCAATAAAGATTTATTACCGAATGATTAAGGCGTTACACAATTATGAGAGGGTGAAAGCTAGGCCCGCCATTTTGTAAAAGTAATCAGAATGACATTTAAAAGCAATGTAAGAAATGATATTAAGAACATTAGCGGTTAGGGTTTTACTTTTTGTTCTAGTTATAAAGACTATGTTAAGATTTTATCAGTTGGTCAACTGTGAATTACTGTGTAAGATATAAAATGTAAGAAAAAAATAGTTTTTTACAATAAGGTTACTGGGTTGTAAATGCTGTGAATGGTTTCAAGTTATTTAGAAGAGAAAGGCATTTTAATTTAGAGAATCAAGATTAGAATAATCATTGAATTTATTTTTTTAATATTCAAGGGTGTCGAATGTTAAGTTATGTACCAGACCCACAGAGAAGTATTTGTTTGTACCCTACTAAAATTTTGTTTGCATATATATTTCAATTTATACGATATTTATTTAAATATTTCTATTGAAATAATTTGAACGTTCTAGCTTACCAAATAAAAAACAACTACGTTTATGCGAATATCATGTAAAGAAGACGATTCTATGTTTTCTACTTGGCATTGCACACGCTGAAAGATCCGTAAATCTGCAGGTTGCACCTGAATCAAAACCTCTTGGCGTCGAAACTTCGGTCTTAGATCGACGCTTTTGTCCCAGCATCCCTCCGGACCCAAAGATTCTCCCGTGTCCCATATATCGTCATCACTGCAGGCAAACAGTCTAACAAAGAGATCGAGAGAAAGACTCCTTACACCGGCTGCTGAGATTTCTCATTCTTATACCAACTACCTGCAGTGCTTTGCCATAGCACAAGTCTTTCGTTGTATTATTATGATACATTTTCCTCTTTTCTGTCACCTGCGGATTGAGTTTTGCTTATTGAAAAGAAGTTCAGAAGGATGTGGCATACGCTCAAAAGTAATCTAAGCGCAAATACTTTTATTATATTTTCTCAGAAAGATATGATGAACCGTCATCTACAAAACTCAACGTAGAATCTGCTCGACAGGTACAAAAAAGTTATACTCAATAGGATTAAAAGGTGTGGATTTTTTAAGTTGGACTTATTTTGTCACGAAAAAAGTGTGTATTAGAATGATATACCTTTTGCTTTCATCATTGTGCACAAAAGAGTGAAATTCTTGTTGTTTGGTGCTATCTCCTCATCGAATTGCGGGGCTGGTTAAACGCTTCGACTGTATTTCGGTTATCGCAGCTTTTTAAACCGCATAAGCTCACGTTTCCTAATGGCATTAACACAGTTAAAATCCCTTTTTACGCTAGAACCCGTACTGTGATTTCTAAAAAGTTATAGAATTTGGCACATTCATAATAATAGTGCGAGTTTGGCTCTGGTTTCATACCTCAGAAATATTTCTATAAACTAAATTTATAAACGTCGCTCACGGAACAAAAATAAGAATAATGGACTTTTGAAAATGCATAAAGAATTGATGTCTTTTGTCAAAATTAGAAGGAATGGATCTCAATTTTTATCTAGAGAAATATGTGCAAACGACACCAAATGACAAAAGTTCTATCAAAAGTCTTATTATTTGATAGTTCAAATTATGTTCACTTGCACGCGCACCTGATTTAAAATTCGAACATTTTATAACCTTTAAAGTGATTTCTTTGGGGGAAAAGACACGTTTCTCGGTGACTTCGTTTCCCGTGAATTGATTTCCAAACTGTAAAACTATTATTTATAACCGTGTGATAAGTTCGTAATAACGAATTCATGAGTTCAAATTTAATATCGGTTATGAAAAGGTGTACTTTTTTTACGATCATCCTCCATGTGAGTTGTAGCCAGCATTAGGGTGCTTTATCTTACACGATTACAATATCAAAAGATCGGGTTGAAGTAATAAAGTCACCATTTGTTTGTATGTTTTAAACTCGATCAAGGACCTTATAAGATCTGCAAAGAATTTGAATAGTTCACGGTGCTATTAGAAGGGTACAACAACATGTTATTCAGGCAATAAAACTCTGTGTCCTTAACTGAAATAACAAAATACTTACATGCATTGTGATGCACAGAATTTCAAACGAAGTAACACATAAAATATCACAGTAGCTATAAATTTTCGAAAAAAAAGTACATCAAGATTCCCATGCTACCAAATGCAAAAAGTTTTATGGCTATACCGGAAATTAGATTTTACGACTGGAGTTTTTGAAAAACGTAATCCCTTTTCTGGTTGAGATGCATTACGTCTTTTGACGTTGGCGACGGCATTGTGGGTTCGCGATGACAGTTGGGTAATGTGTAATCCCATGATGAACCACCGCCTTGCAAACCGATCTTCCATTCATTAGAGAATCATTCAAAGAGAAATGGTTCATGCCTTCCTCGTCCAAAGACGTATTCAAATGAAAGTACGACGTCTTTAATGACAATCTCTATTCAATATTATAAAATGACGATAAATTATTAAATTTATGACAATTCTTTGAACTTCCACGTTAACTTCTTTTTTATTTATACACATATTTTTATTATGTGTATGTACAATATTTTGTCCTGTTTCACAGGACTTCTTCAGGGCGTTTGTTTTAAAAATTATATGAAAGAAAACAAATTATAAATTGACTAACCCAGGTATTGCATTGTATTGTATTTGCATCACTATCGAATAATAAAGATGTTAACGTAAAAGTTCAAAGAATTGTCATAAATTTAATGATTATATATAATTATAATTTATTGAGCAGTTTGGTATGTGTTTATTAAAAATAATTGATAAATGTTTTCTGTTTTGTATTATTAATACTTCAATACAGTAGTTCACCCACTTTTATTCCATAAAGATATTTTCTAAATTCTAGGATGCATGAAATATGTTCCATTAAAATTTGTCTATAATAAAGTACCAAAATCAAACGATCTCATCATGTTTGTAATATCCCGCCAACAATTCGCGTAACTGACACGTTTCAGACCATTTTGTGCACCCTGACTGACCCCTAATTTTCATTTCCGATTCACATCCCCTAGCAGGCGAATCTTCCAACCTATCATTAGACAGGTATAATAGAGGGTCAGGCGAATCTTCCAAGTTGTGTTGGAAGATTCGCCTGACCCTTCCTGTAAGGCGAATCTTCCGTGTACCCTCCTGTTTACCTGAACCCATGCAGGCGAATCTTCCAACCTCTCATTCGACAGGTATAATCGAGGGTCAGGCGAATCTTCCGCAGGCGAATCATCCGGCAATCTTTACGGAAATATAGGGATTAGGAATTCAGATGGTCGTTCATGAAGGTATCAACTAGATAAAACTAGATTGTTTTCTTATTACCTATACCGGAATTCGGCCGCTATTTCAAAACCGGAAGTGACGTCATGTATCGAAAACGGCTGGATCGATTATAACGAAACTTAAGCTATTCTTCTTGGATAATCATTTTCATCTTATACCAAACGCAACTTTTCATAGTAACCAAATCGGTTGAGGCGTATTTTTTTAAAGAAATTAGTCCCTGCTCGGACATGTGCTACAAGCTGTATGAATAAACTAACAAAAGAAGTGATATCCCAGAAAAAACACTCCGTGTAAAAATACTTGCCAAGTCTCTTTAACTATAAAAAAAATAGAAGAAATCTAAAAATTCAGCACTGAAAAGGAGTGATATCAAAAAAGGAGCCAAGTCAACGAATTTTCCAAATTTTAATCGTACCATTGAAATAAAAATATCAACCCCCGAGAAATACTTAAAAAAAGGACTTGGCGCATCGTTTTTTTAAAGACATTTTTCTATTCTTAAGCTTATGCCACTCACATACTACGTAGTTCAGAAATGCCTAGAAAAATTGGGACAAAACTTTCAAATTAAATATTGAACATTCTGTAAAATATTTTAAATTTAAATATAAGTACGCAAAGAAACATAGCATTGTCTTACAAGCAATAAATACAGAACAGTTGTGTTTGTGATTGGTAGGTACCTATAGTTTTGTGGGTACATCAACATACCTACTACAGCATTATACTTTGAACCTTCTCGCCGTGTAATTAATTGCTATTAATTAACATTTTATACCAAAAAAATTCATAAATTATATAACGTATTACTTTAGATAAAAATCTAGTCAGTAATTATTTGAGCAGCATGGCTCAGTGCACTAGTCACTTATACAAATCTCATTGACGGCCTTCTTGTAATGAGCGCTTTCGCTATTTCCCTCAGTCACGATATTGAGAAGTATGATTGATTAATATGACCCTAGAAATAGTGGCAATAACGAATAGACTAGGCCGCTTCCGTTTATTCGTTATTCGTTTATCCGTTTATTTCCTCTGAATATTGACAAAATACCAAAACTGCCAGTAGGTAAGAGTACTAGTTATATTAAAACGTAGTATGATTCGTCGATAATGAATGTGATATACTCAGGAAAATATACTTGTAGAGTTCTTCCTATACTTTTAGGATAGAAAAGTGTCTTTAAAAAAACGATGCGCCAAGTCCTTTTTTTAAGTATTTCTCGGGGGTTGATATTTTTATTTCAATGGTACGATTAAAATTTGGAAAATTCGTTGACTTGGCTCCTTTTTTGATATCACTCCTTTTCAGTGCTGAATTTTTAGATTTCTTCTATTTTTTTTTATAGTTAAAGAGACTTGGCTGGTATTTTTACACGGAGTGTTTTTTCTGGGATGCCTAATAACTGAGGAGCAGACCAACCACTTTTACTGTAAGCAACAACATGGCATTTTCGGCCTACTGGATCATAAAATTGGAAAATCTCACATTGTTGTGAAATATCTTATTTCGAGCTATGGCCCACCCCTCTCCATATACTAAATTTGGGAACAATAGGTTATGCCATTTGCGTGCTAGAGGGCCGTGAAAACAGTGAAATTACACCCCTTTTAAAACCTATCTGATGATATCAGGAAACACCGCTATCACCGCCACAGCCTAAACGGCTTAGCCGATCGATCTGAAATTTTTACCACATGTGCACTTTTGACGTCTGAGGTGCCTTTTTATAAATCAAACCGGTAGTCGCCATTTTGAAACCGGAAGTGACCCAATATCTCAAAAACGGCTATAAACGGCTATACCGGAAATTAGATTTTACGACTGGAGTTTTTGAAAAACGTAATCCCTTTTCTGGTTGAGATGCATTACGTCTTTTGACGTTGGCGACGGCATTGTGGGTTCGCGATGACAGTTGGGTAATGTGTAATCCCATGATGAACCACCGCCTTGCAAACCGATCTTCCATTCATTAGAGAATCATTCAAAGAGAAATGGTTCATGCCTTCCTCGTCCAAAGACGTATTCAAATGAAAGTACGACGTCTTTAATGACAATCTCTATTCAATATTATAAAATGAAGACTATATCAAAATATAACCTGAATTTTTAAAAAGAGATATCGAACAAAGAATTTATTATTGTTTCGTCGTTTCGATGTCGGTCTTTGTTGTTATATGCTTCATAAAAATATTGACTGCTTTTGGATTCGGTATCTTATAACGGTATTACTTACCTTCCTAAAAAGTCTACAGGTGCGTTTCTGACTTCTTAGTAATTTAATGTGCATCAATTGAAAATTGAAAGGTACACTTGGCCAGATAAAAAACGATCGGTGAGCAAATAGGAATGACTGCTGGACGTGTTCCGTAACAATCAAATGAGAGCTCACATATACTAGAGTGAGACAAGGAGATCGCTTGGACTGAATTCTGATGATGCGATCTAAAGCCCAGTTCAATCTAGTAACTTTTGGTTGATCAACTTGGTTGCACATATGCAGAGTCAAGTTGGTACCAAAGTGACACTGCGGGCGAGCAGAACAAAAGTTCAGATTTATTGAGCAAAAGTTGTACCAAGTAGGTCTGTTCGTCGGGGTGTTCTAACCTGTTCGGAACACACCGGAAGTCGTCACGGAAAAGTTTACTTATACCTATCCGTCGAGTTTTGATTCGTAATTCATGCACCTAACATATTCAGTGACGTATTTCCGCCTGCTCCGAGCAGGTTAGAACACCCCGACGAACAAACCTAGTGTACACACGACAAAAGTTTTAGCTCTTCAAATTGGCAGTGAATTGTCGGTCAATATCAGGTTTGCTCGTGTCATTTCGTAAAGCTCGTTTCATATTATCTCTTGTTTTCTCATGCATTGAACTTTTTGTAGGTATATCATTTTTATTCCCTTCCCTTGTAAAACAATTCAAGATAATTGAATAAAATAACAACATTTAGCGGTTTTTCTTCATAGAAAATAAAATAGGTAGAAATAGTTGGACACTCTTTCATGGCCGTCATAAAATGCTTTTTCCGCCGTTTTGTTTGCTACTGGAGAGACTCTCATGGGCAGCGCTTGTTGCATGCTGTACGGTCTACAGGAGCAACTCTGCGGGACCGCCGTCATCTCTCGTCGACTCCGACAATCAGATCGTGCATGCACCGGCGTCCAGCCTCCGACATGGAGTCTGAGATTGGCAGATGAAGCGGTGCTCCCGATGATCGCATTGAATGCAGCATCTCTTGAGGCTCTTGCAGCACGATCGGGCACCACGTGGACCGCGGCAATGATGTTTATAGGCCGTTTGACAGCTAGATATTGCAGCGACTGTGAATTATGATGTGGTGTTTGGGAGGTGATGATGAGGAAGGAGAAGAAGGGGCTAAGATGATGGAGGTCGTGAACTATTTGTATTTCTCTATCGACGAAAATCTTGTGAATATCTATGTCTATCATCGTGTAACTTCTCATTACGATAAACAACTAGTAGTGGAACAATGTCGTATGAAGTCAAATTTAAATAAACTTATTTTCGTTTTGACTCGTATTTGAACAAAATTATTAAGATTTAAAACATTGAAATATGTTTATTGTCATAACGCACACTTTTCTAAATAATTTAAATATTTAGGTAGACTTTCTGAAATTTTATAAGATCGATTTGGCTTCCTGTTGCAAAATTTGCATACTGTCATTCCATCTAATTTAGCCAATTTGATTTATTCATATTCATGGTGATCGATAATCATTGTAGGTGCTCCAATTCTGGCCAACTTTTGTTAAACCTGCATCCAATTGTAAATTAATCTGATCCTTTTGTAGAGCAGATTCTCTCCATAAACAGTTCGTGATCCCGAAAGACACTAGCCACAAAATGATGAAGATATTGCATGAAAAAAACCAATCGATATTCTTAAACTTACCAATCGAAACAAATCAAATTTAACTATCATACACTACGAATATTAGTTTACTGTTTTGGCATCGCAACCATAAAGCCACACGGGCTCAAATGATGATATGCCAATTATATTCATAGAGATTTAATATATGTTCTTCTTGGTAGCCCTCTGGGTAAGGCATTCTTTCTGTTGACTGGACTTGCAGCATCCGCGATCTTGGAGTGGTAGAAAGAGAGAGAAGAAAATAAGTGTTATAACATGTCTGGAACGGATTAACTATTGTTAAGTAATGTATGCATTATTGCAGATATTACGCTGGTTTTGATATATCAGGTACATGGAAGGAGGATGTTCACAAAGGACCATGATTTGACTTTTTTACCGTGTTATTAAAGTCAGGAGGAGAGAGAGACAGAGAGAGAGATATTTCAACAACAGGTTGTTGCTTTCAGGTGCTTCTGACACTTGATTCAGAAGATGAGAGGTAATTCGTTTTCTACTCTACTTTTCAGTAGACATTGAGGTGAAGGAAACTGTTGAATAATATTATAATACTCATTTTATTGCATCACTCAGATAATTATGAGTGTTCTGTACAAACCATGACAAAATTACTACAAACTACAAAAGTATTAATCTCAGTTTTAGAATTATTTCACCTACAATTTATTATTATAATTACTAATAGTGATACATTTTACTTATTTGAAAATAATTCTCATAGATTTGTTGCTAGTTCAACATTGTGAAAAGAAAATCACTAACCATGACAAAACTACTACATAAAAAACTACAAAGTATTAATTTCAGTTTTAGAATATTATTTCACCTACAATTTATTATTATTATTACTGATGGTGATACATTTTACTTATTTGAAAATAATTCTTATACCTAGATTTGTTGCTAGTTCAACACTGTGAAAAGAAAATCACTTACATATTTTCATCCACAATTAAATGGAGCAAGTTGGCTCAGGCAGTAGCGCCCATAGACTTATGCAATCAATAGGTCCAGAGTTCAGCTTCAGCTGCTTTTTCTCGCTGAGGATAGTTCTTCATTCATCCGTCGTCATCAGCATTGCAACAGAAAAACAACCTAAAAAGTAAAAATATTTCAATTAATTAAAAAGTAAATTTCAAATTAAAAACGTTAGACCCAAATAAATGATTTTCCACAACTAAAATCCGAAAAGTTGATTTCGGAGCATTCGGAATAATAAACTGTGAAAGCACTAAAAAGTAACTTATCAAAATATTAAAATAAACGTGTAGTGGAAGTAAAATACAAATAATAGTTTTTAAAATTGAGTAGATTTTTGACGTCAGGTAATTTGTATTTTCTAAAGTACAGCGTGCATAATTCCTGGAATACAATGTCTATGAATGAAAGTGAAATTAATAAATAATAAGCAGGTCAAATATTAGTAATAATTTCAAAATAACAAGTATGAGCGTTATAAAGAACACATTTTAACTGACAAAGTCTATTATTAAATCTGTGAACGCGGGAGCACGAAGCATTATCTCAACTCCATCTCAAACAATCATTATTATTAAAATGCGTTCTTTCTTTTGATTCTATTACAAACCTTAACAAGTCGACAAGAAAATTGCTTCCACAATAACATTGAGAATACTTTTGTCTGGCGAGTCTAAAGAATGGAGCAATACTTTAGCCAGAAGGTTAATTGCAAGATAATGCTATTGATTGATTTCTACTAACAAGTTTTCGTATTGACCAGGACAAAATACAATTTCTCCGTTACTGGTGAGATAGAAAGAAGGTTGCACAGAAAATTTAAGAGGTTTAAATACGCACGATTAACAAAATAATATTAAAATGTATGTTGTTTCTTCAGAAATTAGTGAACGAAAGTACACATTTATTACTTATTCATTCAGAAAAAATTAAGAATTTGACCTCCGATTCGTCTTACTGATATAATAGGAGTTCAATGATGTGGAAAATGTCTCAATTGACATTGTAGAACTGACAGTGATAAGGGGCTGATAAGTAATTTAATTTGTGGTATACGTACAATAATTTAAATAGTAATAAAAGGGCGTACCTAAACGGATATGGACATAGGAATTTTTAAAAAAATATCAAAATTATAAAAGTCTGCGTTTGGAGATAACAGGTGTACCAATCGACTAAATATACGGATGAATGAATTAAAAACTCTATACAAATGGTAAAATTGTTCTTAAAACCTTATTTTTGTGTGTGTACGAATTAGGAATTAAAGAATTGAGACAAAAAATAATAATAAAAAAATAATAATAAAAAATAATATGCGTACCCAGATGTCTTAAACCTGATTAGGTCAACATTGGGATGCTGGCTGCACGTGTCGCTCTAGCTTGTTCATCGTTACACAAGGAACAATAAGCGCGTTGCGGATGAAGTGAGATAGCATCTTGATGGCGCAAAGCTCGCGCTCCACCGGACAATCCAAACTGACCGACGATTACGCAGTTTATGTGTCGAATCAATCGGACGTTTATGACTTGAAATCAAATCAGAGATGCTTCAAAGGAAGATCGAAATATTTTTTAAAAATAAACATTTATAAAATTAAAATTCATTTGTTTAAAATTTATACAAATTTTTAGATTTTAAATAAGAGCCTGACTTGAAGATTCACTTTGAAGATTACACTTGACATTCGATACGTTTAAATTGTTTTATGTTTAATAAAAAAAATATCAAACAAATAAAAGTGCGATATGAATGTCTGTGTGTAGAGAAATAAATCTGCTAGAACAGGGGCTCGAGATGTCCGACCTGCCCGGATAGCTCTATTGGTAGAGTACTCGCCCGGCAAGTGAAGGATTCCGGGTTCGAGCCGGATCACTTCAAACATTCCATCATGACTCCATTGGACATCTTCCATAAAACCCAGTATCTCAACTCAAAGTGTACTACTCGTTACCAAAAATGATTACTTTTGACAAATAAAAAGTCCGAATAAATGTAGTCATTTGTGTAGATGCCTTCGTTGTATACATACGGCAAATTATAAGCAATTTTGCAATATTTTGTGGGCGGAGGTCATCTCATGTTCACCCAATTTTACTTGTCAGGTTTCATCCCCAAAATAATTGGAATGTTTATTATTGTCATTCACCTTACACTCTCCTATTCCATCCGCTAATTTAAACACGTTCGAGGGCATAACAAGCAGCATCTTCCTCGTTATCATCTCTAAAACCTCCCACGCATCACGCACATCACGCACCTTGCATCGCTTCCTCATTAACCGATGACATCTCACTCAAAAACACCCATTATAACTCATCTCTCATCATCGTAAAAACCAACACAGCACACAATTAGAGGACGATAACCGGGGGGGGCGTCTTACCCAAGCGACCCCCATCCTCATGGGTGTAGGAGTTGCCTTGGGGGGCGGGTGTGGCACCCACGACCCACTTGAACGATGTGACAGCTCCCGATGGCCCCGAGGTTCGAACCGAGGACCGTGTGCGCAGCGCGCGCTCGAGTACTACCTACACCCCCGCAAATTGGAGTGCTAAATTGTCTCATTAAAATTCACTTGTCTAGACGGTGAGCGATGTTGTTAATGGTAACTGTAATGGGAGCGGGTTTCGGTGTGCGGTGGTGTCAGAGACGGACGGTAGTCGGGTTGATTGAGAGTTTGTGCGTCGCGGGTGTTGTCGGGAAGAAATGTGAACCGTTAGTGATCGGTTGGGGGTGGGGGAGGGGGGAGGTCAGGTTAATGCTAAATTATTTCACGTCAGAAATGATGGAATTATATGTCGGGAGCTTTAAAGCTGGGATTTTTAATAATCTACTTCCTAGTACAAGAAAGTTTAAAGGTCTTGCACATTTTTTTGTCTGGGGCTTAACGTCGCACTGTTCTGCAGCGAGGCTAATGGTGACGGATGAATGATTATGATGATGATTGGGAGATGATAGTGAAGAGTGGGTAAGGATGGAAGGTGGGAAGGAGGCGGTCGTGGCCTATTAGTAGGGTACCTTCCCAGCATTTGCCTTTCGACTGAGGGAATACCACGAAAAAACCCTAGTCAGGAAGGACGGCCGCGGGAATCGAACCCGGGCCTCCGGAATACAAGTTCAGAGCGTTAACCACTCACCCAACCTGATCCGTTATCTTGCACATTTGTTTTTCTACTAATGAATGAAAAATTCTGCAAGAAATTCTATGAGTGGAGAGTATCGAAGAACTTTGGTAGTTAAATAATTGGTATCTAACAATGCTCACAGTGTTAAAAATGAAGATAGTTTGTGATCAAAATTACGTATAGATCTTTTGAATGTAATTTATATAATGAGTCAAGAGTTCACAGCTTCCCCGGTCTTTTTCGACTGAAACTTTTTCATAGTTTACTTCAGTGGAGCGGCAAATGTTGGGAAGGTTCTCAACCATCTTCTTCTCATCTTCCATCGTCTCAATTCATCATCATCACCATCCTCCAATCATCCTCACAAAATCAAAATGACTAAACAGTCACAACATAAAAACTATTTCCCGATGTGAACTGAACACAAATTACGCCTGTATTGTCTGAAGTAGTTGAGACCCCAATCATCGCTCTGGCCCACTGACTGCTCCAGCCACCGGACCAGTGATGCTGCGTACTCCTGGTCCATTGATTGGAGACGCCTCAGGCATCTGTTAGTTGGATCCAGCTTCATAACTCCGATTAATCTCATACCTATACTCGCATCGCCATAACTTCAACGATATAATTTCAAGTTATGAATATACCGTTAATTGTCTGCCAATATTTGAGATCAAAAGGAAGTTAGCTACTTAATAATTGGCAATTATCGAATGACGATCTGGATCGATAACGATTTCGATCGGGTTGCAATAATTGTAATATTGGAGTATAAAAACACAGGACGTGGACGATTAAATGTTATGTTAGGAAGGTGATATTGTGTAAAGAGATCGAATTAAGAGTAGGCTGTACAAAGAGAGATAAAATCCAAAGATAATCGAACTTTCTAACGAATTTTTCTAACTGTGAAACAATTAAAATTGTCTAGAATGGGTAAAAATTGTCCAGCTTTGGAAACACAATTTGAAACATGATCAAAAAAGTATTAATTAAATATTGACCCAAGAAAATTGTAAATACAATGTATTTAATTAGGGGTAGAAGGCCGGAAGTCAATTTCAATTATTCTTGAAGTGAGCCCAAAAACAGTAGAACCTCATCCATATCATAGTTTAATGGTGACACTCATGTTGTTACTTCAATATAGCTGTATTTGTGGACTTCCGTCTATTTGCAATTGATGCCGCTTGATTACATGAATTCAAAAGTGAGTAATTGGAAAACGAGATAATACACCTGCTTCCAAAGTACAATTATTTTTCGAAATCTAAATAATTTTAATGGGTTCAAGTTACGTAAGATAAATGTCTGAAAGTCATCTCTAGATTTATCTTCGGGTACAGAAGAAGTTGGGACACGTATGATCCGGTCGCACAGAGTATTTATGTCTTGTTTTTCACTTTTTCACACTCGTTGGTCATGCCTCGGCAACCACATCCTATTGGCTAGCGATAACTATAAGTAAAAGCATGTAATTAGATATTAAAGATAATAAATGCTGTAAACTTAACGATCAAATTATTGATGCATGTTGTATTAAATCCCTGCTTTAGATCGCAATGTTGATGACTAGGTGGAAGACTGCGGTTACGTTACGGAGTGCATTGCGGATAAGATAAGTGTGTGCCGGTAACTTGTTTTTTGGCAAAAATTTGACACGTTGTCGAAAAATCAAATAAATCTGACTAAATTACTTAGGTGGGTATGACTGTTAAATAATCTAGTTCTTTTCAGGGTATATTTATAATTTTATTCTGTTTTTTTGGGGTTAATTTTTAAGCTAATTCTATAAATTAACCTAAATTAAACTAATTGATTTACTAATTAATTTTCATTAATTTAAACTTGATTAACTAAACGAGAAAACCAAAAAATGATATTCATCAACCGGCAAAATTTAATATTATTAATTGAATATTATTTAATTAATACAAAATATTTGTTTCAAAATATAGTGACGATGGTTGATAAAAAAAAATGTTATGTTTCTCCAATAAGAACACTTTACTATAGTTAAAGTGACAATTACCCTCAAGTTTCAATTCTTCGTACAATAAAACACAATCACAATTACTTCAGAAACCTCTGACCACACGTACAGTGAAATTGTGAATTATGTTCCATCCAACTTAGAATAATCTTCTCTCTATATTCACCTTCATTACACTCATTTTTATATTATACATTTTCTAAACCCGATATTAATAATACGCAACATTCCTCAGCCGTCCAACGAACAACATTCTCAACCTAACAAACTCCAACAAATGCGATTTCATTAATTGAATAAAACTGCTCATTTTACCTTTAAGTGCAATCACTTAATCATTATTAATGGTCAGTGGAACAGGTATTGGCTGTAATGCATGGAGGTCTGACAACTATGCGTTGTCTACGCTATTGTCTGCGGTGTCCATGCGCACAGTTTATATTGTTACCTCCAACGGCGGTGCATCAAATGATGAGGATTTTTACATCTAATTGTTGTTGATAATTTAGATCGTCCAGCCATGCAAGATGCTTGGGTACTTGCAGCCACCGCCCTGATGCAGAGAACATGGTTGAGAATTAACCATGGATAGATGCGAAGCAGTTTATCTTAAATAATTCCCACCTACCTTGGTTAAGAAACATGGAATTACTAATTACTAACTGAGATTATAAATTGCTCGGCGAGGATTCAATTACTATGTAAGTGATTGGAGAGATGGGAGTAGGTTCACGTAGAATCAACAGGTTGTTTCTTTAAATTAATATTTTTACAGTTTTACATCTTTCTCAGTTGAGATAATTCAATCTTCAAGAACGAAGCAAATTGTGCGGAACGTCCAGGGTTCGATTCCCCGGCCATTCTTTCTGACTGAGGATTTTCGTGGCTTCACTCAGTCGAGCAAATTCTACGAAGATTCCCTATATAGGTCATGTCCACCTCCTTTCCACCGTCTATCCTCAGTACATATTCATCATCATCATCATCATCATCATCATCATCATCATCATCATCATCATCATCATCATCATCATCATCATCATCATCATCATCATCATCATCATCATCATCATCATCATCATCATCATCATCATCATCATCATCATCATCATCATCATCATCATCATCATCATCATCATCATCATCATCATCATCATCATCATCATCATCATCATCATCATCATCATCATCATCATCATCATCATCATCATCATCATCATCATCATCATCATCATCATCATCATCATCATCATCATCATCATCATCATCATCATCATCATCATCATCATCATCATCATCATCATCATCATCATCATCATCATCATCATCATCATCATCATCATCATCATCATCATCATCATCATCATCATCATCATCATCATCATCATCATCATCATCATCATCATCATCATCATCATCATCATCATCATCATCATCATCATCATCATCATCATCATCATCATCATCATCATCATCATCATCATCATCATCATCATCATCATCATCATCATCATCATCATCATCATCATCATCATCATCATCATCATCATCATCATCATCATCATCATCATCATCATCATCATCATCATCATCATCATCATCATCATCATCATCATCATCATCATCCTGAATAGCTATTAGCCAAATTGCAGAACATGTAACGTTGAATGAATACCTGCAAAAAGTGAGTCGCGTAAATTTTACAAATTCCCTGCAATTTTTGTTGACAACTTTTGTTGAAACAAACTATTGTTGAACTTTTGTACTTTTGTTGAGTTCTTGACAAAAATTGTTTCAAAAACGTTACTTGAACTGTCTAAAAACGACGTTTGCGTCGTTTTTAGAAAAAAAATTACAAAAAATTGTCAATATTGTCAAAATTTACAAAAAACGATTGCTTTGTTTTCATCGCATTACAAATTTCGTAGCAAATTTAGAGGAAGAGACTTGTGTGGATCTATCTAAAAATAAACAAAGACTAGTAAAAATGGATCAATATATTCCTTCACCTGTCTTAAGGTGGATTCACACGGCCGTTCCAAACTTCGAGTTTGAAACTCAAGTTTGCCAAAGTTTCGAATCGCCGTTACAAAAACTCCCGTGTGAACTATGAAAGTTTGAAACTCAATCCTCACAGTTCGAATCTTTTCATAGTTCACACGAAGGTTTTTGGAACGGTGTTTCGGAACTTCGGCAAACTTGAGTTTCAAACTCAAAGTTTGGAACGGCCGTGTGAATCCACCTTTACTGATTAGTGATTCCATGCTTCTACCAACCAAAAACGATAAAGAAATCCACACAAAAAAACACGTTACTTGAACTCCTTTATCAGCCTCCAACAAAAACTGCATCAACTCCTTGCAGTCTCTTTGCTAATGTCTCAAGATAACGTCATGTATGATACGAAGGTGTCGCCATGTACATCGGTGTCATTGCAGCGTAGCCTAGTGACATGTACACACTCACTTCACAATATCACACCGTTCCATTACTTAACTCCACCGACACATTACCAGATAGAGAGGTGAGGCACGTCGACAACTGCACATTGCGTTCGCGAATACAAATCGAAACGCGTCCAATAGAGACATACTTCACAGCTCACTTGTCACACCCTCCAGTGTGACAACTTATTTGCTCGTTTTCTTTCTCTCGAGAATGTGTGCAGAGAGTTTTGAAACTAGCCGATATGATTGTAAGAGAGAAGGGGAATGGAATCTGTATGGCGCCTTTGTTTTTACCAGGGACTGGAACCGGAACCGGTACCGAGACTGGAAAGAACCGTTATTTTTATAGGAATCGGAACCGGAATCGGAATCGGAGTCGGAACCGTTTTTTTTTCAGTAACCAGAACCGGAATCAGAACCGATATTTTTAAAACCTTGGAACCGGTACCGATATTCTTTTGGGTTCTAGTCCCTGGTTTTAACAGATTTTAATGTGTCTAGATAATAAAGTCTACTTTGAAGATCAAAATCGATGAGCTCTTGCTGATCAGAAAAAAGGTTTCTGTTTAGAGTTCTTACTATTTGAGTTTTTTTGGTTCTACAGCCCTATACCAGATAGGCTAATTACTTTGACTTCAAGTATATGTAGGTATGAAGAGAGAAGATGGATTAGAATATACACATAAATATGCTCCATGTTTTGCTATCCTAAATGAATTAGAATCCGGTAAAGCTTAATTTAGCTTTTTTTCTACGTGAAGGACTTTCGATAACTTAAAGTTGCTAAAAGCGAATAAATACCCCCAATGAATGCAGAATTTTATGTAGATTATGTACCTCTTTTCTAGTGGTTCAGAAGTTAGAAGTTAGAAGTGTAGTGTTATGGATTCCTTTTATCTTTCGGTTATACCTACATGCATACGGTCAAACATAGATTTGACAAATATTTGATTTTCCCGGTTTCGTTTCACATTGTAATGTGAATAACTGTAAAGGTTTGGAAATAGAATTTTAAAAGTAACTTGAAAAACAGAATCTCGATCTAAATCAAGTTTTTATCGACATGAAACCAAAATTAATCGTTCCAAAGAGCAGCGCTCTGGGACTACTGGTGATAATTCGAGGTACTATTTTCATTCCAATTATTCAAATTCAAGAAAGTTAAAAAATACCCGTCAATCAGAAAAATTCAGTAATTTCATGTTTAATAAACGTCAATACTGCCAAAATCAAAACCAACACGTAATTCATAAAGTAGGTTAGATACCGTTCATTTTGAATGTGTATTATGCCTGAAAGAAATGAAATGTCGGGGTCAAAAAGTAGTTTTCTATAATATTTATAACGTCCTTCTATTCGAATGGCACCTCCATTCATTCACGGCTGTTTTACTACACATTCTTCCAGTGTTTCTACATCTTGGGCCCACGTTACTATGTAATTATCTGCAAACATAAATCGAAGCGTGTTGCATTTGAATAAATAACGTCCAAAACGTTTGTTCGGCGTCTCGACTATTGAAGATATAATATACAGGTGTGAACGGGCTGGGATTCAAGAAACACCCCCCATGGCTTCTGCAGGTGAAACGTATGCACATAACTTGAAAAGATAAGGTCGCATCTAGAGGAAATAAGTATTATAATTTGATAATGTATGAGAATATTAGTTATTATGAAAGATTAGTTAACTGTATTTTAAATGTTAGACACCAATAAAAAACATAAGATCATCAGCCGTTATCACTCCTGGAAAAATAAAATGTTTTAACGCTGAAATTAAGTGATATAAAAATCAAAATGAGCCTATTTAAAACGTTATTGGTGTTAACATTTTAATAAGTAAAAAATGAATTGGCACAATATTGGTGTATTTTAACTAGATTAGATGAGAATTTGATGTCTGGTCGCAACAAACTCAGAAATAGAAGGCCTGAAGTCCATAAATTATTCTTGAGGTGGTCTAAAGCCCAATTTACACGGAGCAACTTCTTGTACAACTTCTGTACCACAATTCTGTGTCACTCTTCTTGAATGGAAATTAGAACATGTTTTAAGTTCTGTGACAGAAAGTTGCGTCGTGTAAATACAAAATTGTATGAAAAATGGGAAAGTGACACAGAAGTTGTTCAAGATATTGCACCGTGTTGTAATTCTGCCTTCATCCAATAATATTTGTAATGGCATGTGTCATCCAATCACATGTGAGCTTCCGTGTAAGAGAATACTTCAATATAACTGTATTTGTTGACATCAGTCAAATGGCAATTGACAGGGCTTGATTACATCACTCCAAAAGTGTGAAATACAAAATCGAGAACATGAACTTTTGACAGTTTTAACCAATCAATCAAATCTTGTCACTTCGCCATCATTGTTATTTTATGTACCTACATTTCGAGAATGAATTAGGTTAGTTATTTACTCTTTAAAAAAAAATTACATTACAACAAAGTTTTATAATTTATAAAGCGAATAATTATATAATATTTCTTTCTTTTAAAAAAAATGTAGTCTTATCTCCTAACAAAACTAGACTCACAGAGAAGTCATCTCCTGAGGATATATTCTTTGAGATATTTACAAATGCATATATTATCATCATCCTCTGCTCTGATTTAACTGGGAAGCTTCAAGCTGATTTTAACACCTGTTTGGTTGCATCAGATCAAGAAAGATTGCAACCAATAGAGATATTTGCAACACGTAACAACAAGATTCAACGTAACTATTGATTACTGTAAAATTATGTTATTACTGTTATTAAAGCTTAAGTCAAGATTAAAATTGTGCATTGTAAGTTCAATTATTAATACCAGTGTTGTATGAATTACAACGTTTAAAATATTGAAAGTAAAAAAATTAGTTTAGTAAGTCAATCGTGCATGGAATTTGGTGTGAAAAAACGTGTAGATTATGTTGCATTTGGCTTCCGCTTGGCTGGAACTAACTCTTAGTAAAAGTTCTGCTAAGGATTATTCTTTAATAATACGATTTTTCAGGTTTAGCTTCCCTGTGGTGTGATGCAAATGAGTGCATGCATGCATTGAAAGTGTTCACTTAGGTTGAGAAGTAGACTTCGTTAGATTGTAATTAAAACTTTGAGTCGTGATGTTGTGGCATTCAATGAGGAATTTATAATATGTAATTGGAGTGATTCTGTTTGGATGGATAAGTGAGATGTTGTTAATGTTTCAGGAAATATTTTTCATTGGATCAGTCAATCTCAATTTAATTCCAAAATAAATGATACTCTAATTCTAACTTTTACTCTTACTATAACTTTTACTCTATACTTTTAAACTTGAATAAGAAATGATACAACTACCTACATATTATTACACAGTGCAAGGTATACTACATTATATTCTATACTTATACATATTTTGCCATAATTTAATAAGAAGAGCTCCCCGGAACAAGGATGAATGTGACATTTCTTAAATTGTTTAAGAACCACCAAAAACCAAACAACTCCAGATAAGCCAAGAGATTTCAATTCTTTATTTTAGAGGGGGAAGGTTCATTATTTCGAACTCAGATTGCGCCAGCTTACGGATATATGGATATTCATCCTTTTAAAGCAAAAAAACGCGTTTTGAGAAATGTTTCACATTCATCCTTGTTCCGGGGAGCTCTTCTTTATGAAGTATCTAAGGGAAGCTCTTGCATTTCTAATTTCGATACGAATGACAAAGAGAAGTGTATACATTAAATGTACTAATGGCTAATGTGCCAAATATTTTTATATATATTTTGCTTTATATGAAAGAAAACAGACTTGGCG
This sequence comes from Leuctra nigra, assembly GCA_934045905.1. NCBI lineage: Eukaryota > Metazoa > Arthropoda > Insecta > Plecoptera > Leuctridae > Leuctra > Leuctra nigra. The sequence continues at coordinate 43,761,356 of OW203761.1, forward strand.
AAGAGATCTGGAGTTTGAAGAGTGGAAATAGGAAAGAGCTTGTAGAGCAGAAATAATGAAGAGTATGCGAGTTCTGCTGGATAAAATAACTGATTATTAACAAAGTGAATTGATTCCATTTCAAACAGATTACAATATTCCATACCATTACGTGTATCTATAAATGAAAAACGTTCAAACGATCGAACCATTGTGACTAATTTCGCTGGGTACTGATCTAACATTGCTTTAAATTGTGTAGCAGTATCATTCCATTCACATTCAATCAACTCAACAATATTATTTCAAACTTGTAGCTTCAAACAATTGTGGGGAGTCCCCTATTCCGATTGTGTAACTTTATTAGCAAATGTACATACGAATGCATACGTTTCGTCATACGCAACCTTGCTTGCTTCGGGATTTGTTCTCAGCCAATTCTGTATATTGTGGCATAATCTGCTGATGCATTGTTCCCTGGTCGAATGGCGACGTTGCTTGCTGATTTGATCCATTCCAGTTGTGGTTGTAATGAGGTATTTCCGAAGTTGTTCTTGTGCTGCGAGTCTCTGTAGTTCCAAATGTCCCTCCTTTGTCATTTTCTCTTGATTCCGCAGACTTTCTCTTGTTGCTTCGTATTGAAGTTTTATGATCTCACGCTTGTCTTCAAAATATTTCATAGGTGCATTTTGGTTGTGACGAATCCATTTGAATGTTTCGTCACATAATTGGTAAAAATTTTGCCAATCGGAATTACGATGGTTTGGACCAACTTGACTCATTTCAGACTTTATTTTAACAACGTAATTCTCTATGACAATTTTTTCTGGCTCCTCTCGGTCTCTGATCCTCTGTGCTTCCTCTTCTTTGCGTTGCTCCTGCTCTCGTGCTCTGATCCTCTGTGCTTCCTCTTCTTTGCGTTGCTCGTGCTCTCGTGCTCTGATCCTCTGTGCTTCCTCTTCTTTGCGTTGCTCGTGCTCTCGTGCTCTGATCCTCTGTGCTTCCTCTTCTTTGCGTTGCTCCTGCTCTGCTCTGATCCTCTGTGCTTCCTCTTCTATTCGTTGCTCCTGCTCTCGTGCTCTGCTCCTCTGTGCTTCCTCTTCTTTGCGTTGCTCCTGCTCTCGTGCTCTGATCCTCTGTGCTTCCTCTTCTTTGCGTTGCTCCTGCTCTCGTGCTCTGATCCTCTGTGCTTCCTCTTCTTTGCGTTGCTCCTGCTCTCGTGCTCTGATCCTCTGTGCTTCCTCTTCTTTGCGTTGCTCCTGCTCTCGTGCTCTGATCCTCTGTGCTTCCTCTTCTTTGCGTTGCTCCTGCTCTGCTCTGATCCTCTGTGCTTCCTCTTCTTTGCGTTGCTCCTGCTCTCGTGCTCTGATCATCTGTGCTTCCTCTTCTTTGCATTGCTCCTGCTCTGCTCTGATCCTCTGTGCTTCCTCTTCTTTGCGTTGCTCCTGCTCTGCTCTGATCCTTTGTGCTTCCTCTTCTATTCGTTGCGCCTGCTCTCGTGCTCTGATCCTCTGTGCTTCCTCTTCTTTGCGTTGCTCCTGCCATCGAGCTCTGATCCTCTGTTTTTCCTCTTCTATGCGTTGCTCCTCCGGTTGTTGTGTCTTGTGCTTCTGTAGACTTTCTCTTGTATCTTGAAACTTTCTTTCAAATTTGTTTATTTGTACTGTAATCTCTATCTGGCATTGATTCTGGTTTTCAATGATCCATAACTCTGTGTTGTCACAAAATTGCATGAACTCGGTCCAGACAGAGTTTCGACGGTTTTCCTCGATATTTTGCATATCACATTTAGCTTCAACGACGAGAGTTGCAAACCGTTCCAGATGTCCTGTCTTTGGAGTTTCCATGACTTTATTGTTATCTTTTCCTTGTGATTTTCTAATAAGATATTGATGTTGTTGTTGTATTTTCTGCAGGCGGGAAGTAAATGCCTCCTTTCTTTCATCTTCGTTTTGATTAATCCATTCCAATATGCTCGTGGATTCATGTTCCAGATCCGTCCAGGCATTGTTCTTCTCCCTCGACTCGAAGTTGTTCAAGAAGGCTCGAACTTCGTACGTGTACGTCTCCAACTCGTGGCTCGTTGTCATGTTATAAAATTCCACAATTATGTGAATCAGGCCCCTGGAATTTAAGGTTGTAATCCGACATAACTAACGGTGTATCATTTTAATTACCACATCTGAGCACTTAGCACTAACCATGAACTTATCCTGTAGAAGCACTGATTTTTATTCGTAAAGGTGAATGTGTGCATTGACATTCTTAAAGTTATGCGAATGTTGCATTGTAATGTAATCGCCAATCGGCCTTAAATAAATAATTCTATCCGAATCCTGCTCCAGATTTTATGGTTCGACGTCAAAAAATCCCTGTCGTTCTATCATGTTATCTGTGTTGATTTTAATCGGTAATTGAATTTGAGTCATCATGTCTAGAAAGCCCTGAAATCATGTCTTGGGCTAAGTTATCTTATCGAGTAGAGAGTTTGGAACAAGATTAGGCTTCCTCATTTCGCAATTCTTATCATTATTCGGCTTGAACAGAAATGACAGCTGATATCTTGGTCCACCAGCCGATGACGACCCACCGACTGGAAGCACACGTCGAAGTCAAACTGACAGTTTTCATGTATTATTTTGAAGACCCAATTAGAGTTTGGAATTTTTATTTTATCGACAATCATTTGATCATGAGGCATAATACGGTAATAGGACAACGGTGTGTGTAAATAACGCGTTCGAATAAGCGAGCACTGGTTATTTATTATAACCGAAATTTAATACCACAATCGTTAGGCCCGGTCTTTGTTTCACTTACCACAGTTCTTGATAGTGTTAGCTGGAAGTATGTATGTATCAATGAAATATATAAATAACTGCATAACTAACTACTTAGTGCTTTCAAGGTGCTCGCTATAACTCATTCATGGAACATATCTAGAATTTGGTCAAAAGGTACAAAGTCAACCCTCTGAACAATCAATTGGTGAACTATGAGATTCATAATTTAAAAGAGGCCATGTTCAATTAAATTACTCAAAATAATAATAGTACATTTATTCAAACATCTGTTTACATATTGGAATTGAATGATATGTCAAAATTATAATAACGTAGTTTTCAAATTTTCTGAACACAGATTTCACAATATAACATACGCAACGTTCGAACTATTCAAATTCCCTCTGTACCACCCCACTCCAGCCTCCCTCCAACAACAGTGACGTGGTAGCAACCCTCCAGCAGCAGGTGACGACCACCGCCCGTGGGATTCAAAATCACTGCCGCCTCGATCACAATCTACATTACCGACCGAGACGCGACGCCTGCCGCTCGACGTCGGTGGCTCTGCGGGTAAACATGTAGCACGATGGGAAAACTGGTCCCTCGCATCTGCCTTCTCTCAGATCAAATGACATACCGTTTAATAATGCTCAATTACCATCCCGGGGGGTGGGGGAGGGGGGTGTAACGGTCAATTGAAAACGGGATGATTAGAATATGAATTCAAAATGGAATGATTTGGTGATGGAACGGATGTAGGTTAGAACGAGTTCTTAGTTATGAATATTGAATAAAGGAGTTAATTGATAACTGATCAATGTTTATAGCTACCGATAAGGTCATCAATTGTATCGAGATTTTATCTTTGTTTAACATTTAACCTCGTTCGTTTCAACCTGTTATATTAATACAGTACGACGAGCAAGGGCATAGAGTGTAGGTGGAGCTTTGTATTACAAATTAATTCACTAATTATCAAGAAATATGCGTATTAATCAACCTTGCTCTGACCCTGGGTTGTGTTCTTGACAAATAGCATACGCTCTTCCTCATTGGTCGTGAGTCGACAAGTTCCCAGGGGAGTCGGGACGTCTGTTTCCCACGCTCGACGCTCGACGGCGTCCCTTGCAGCATCCCACGGCACGCGACCACCCCTCATCTCGTGCACAATGCTCGGTGGAGGCGCCGCGTGCAGTGGAGGTGCCGGGTATTGTACAGCTGCAGGGCGTTATTAAGTTCTTAGAAATCACTGATACTTGGAGATGAGAGTGGCATTTATAAATTGGGGAAGTAGGGATTGTTGGCGTTGCAGGGTCAATGTAGTTGTATCGTATCAGTTGCACACGGAAAAACGTGGTGCTAATTTAACAATACTTTTTGTTGAATATGGCCCAGCAAAACTATTGGGTTGGTCCAACAATAATTCTGGTAATACCAACTTGAGAACTTGTAATTCCAACCAAAATTATCGTAAGACCAACCAGAAAGTATTGCTGGACCATATTCAACAACACGCATTATTAAATCAAAACTTTTTTTCTGTTCAGAGGTTCAGGGAATTGACGATCAAGTTGTCTCAAGTTTCCCGCGTTCTCAACCTCTAGTTTCCCGCGGCAGAGTTTTTAGTGGTTTCACTTAGTCGACGGGCAAATGATGGGAAGGTTCTCTACTAATAAGCCTATAGGTAATTCTTTCCACCGTCCATCTAAGTAGGTATATGACGGGACGCGCGTGCTCTTCAAAGAGTTTTTTCGAAATGTTTCTTCACTAACAGAATTCTTAAAAACGAAAGATTTGACATATAGTTTTATTTTTTATTTATTTATTATTTATTTGTTAGCTCAGAAGCCATTAGTATACACATACAATATTATAACTCTTATACACTACGTTTCCTAGATGTGCTTGAACTTTGAACATTCTGTTCGCGAGAAGAAACAACTCAAAAAACACTTTGATGAACCGCGCGCAGCCCTTCACCTTATCTTTATCATAATCATTCATTAATCAGTCGTCAATGCGATGAATCACTACTCAATAACCGACTATCTCAACCGACTTGACCCGATAGATTTGCCATCCACTCAAGACTAGATCTTGGTAATTACGATAAGATTACGCCCCATTGCATTTATTCTGATACGATTTGTTTATCAACATCTTCACCATTATAAGTGAATTTTCCTCATTGCAGCTTAGTTGATTTGAGGTAATTTTGATTTATTCATATTAAGAGTCCTGGGGACCGCTATGGAGACTGACGGATTTTGTCAAATTTTCCCAAAATACCTAAGTCTCCCCAAGGCTCATTATTTACTCCACTGTTATGCAACTTTGGGAGGTAGTTTTGATACACATAAATTTTATTTTTCACATATTTCATGAAAAAATATGAAGATAAAAACTTTTTTGTTTCGAGTATTTATTAAAATTTCTCAAAAGTATTCCGAGATAATGGGTATCAAAACTACCTTCCAAAGTTGCATAACAGTGGAGTTAATAATGAGCCTTGGGGAGATTTAGGTATTTTGGGAAAATTTGACACAATCCGTCAGTTTCCATAGCGGTCCCAGGAATCTTAAGTCTTGATTCTGTTCATTTTTTATATTTAGAATGTGCATTTGTATTGATGTAGTAAAGGGTTAGCGTCAAGGAAAGACAACTGGATCTGGATTGGTCTAGTTCTGCGAATCTGAGCGACGATTTGACCTCCATTATGTGCCATTAGTCGCGATCCTGAGTGCTCGAGAATATTATCTTCATCAGGACCTTTCAGACCACTGGCTCTGTCAGGATGTGTCGATAATGTCGAGATGGATCCGGTGGTCCTTGGTTCGAGTCCAAGCGTGTGCTATTTACGAACACCTTTCAAATGTCTGGGTCATAACACGTTGGAACTGATCAAGTGCAAGTATGTAAATGATTTTGTTGACTCCGTATTCATTTTCTTGCTAAAAATATAGATATGACCATTAAAAAAACGATTTAGTAGCAACAATAAAGAAATACCCACAGAATCCATAACCTCAACAATATTTATTTATTGGGAAAAATAATTCATTCTGCCACAAAAATTCATATTGGGTATAAACATTTAAGCAAACTCTTCGTCTGTTAGTCAAAAGAAAAGTACTCATAACAATTATAAAGCATTTTAATGTTGCAAAATATGGAAACTACGTCATATTTTTAAATTTTTACATGCCATAAGAAATCGAGTATCGACAGTGGGATAGGAATCAAATCGGAAGCACTAATATTTATTGACAATTGACCAAAAACAAGATATAACTACAACTTATCTGCAAATCCCCTATCATCAATAATGAAATTACCCACCAAGCAGCTGGTATTCCAGCATCTGATCATCTCACGCACTGAATCCCAGTTTCCCACACTCCAGCCTCCCTCATCTCAATTGTTATTCTAAAGCCGGTGCATACGACCAAGTGGCATCAGCCAGTGTACATGTGATTGCAATAACGATGCTTACAATAGCTCCACCCCCCTTCCACCCCGGAACAATACCGTTCATAATCCGTGCATCCTCGAACCATGGGAATCGCGAGGGTGAGGAAGCCGTCGAGAGGGTGGCGACCGGCTGGACAAAGCATATGGAATCAGCAATCTGTTATGTATGTATAGTATCGTGTTGACATGTGCCATAAGCCCGCCACCATCATGTGGACTAACTATTAGTTGGTTGATGTTGTGGAACAACGGACGGTGGGAAACGTGGACCGCGTTGTGGGGAGAGCGTTCACACAAGTTGTCAGCCGCAGACGGGAGTTGGGTTACAAGATCGGGGCAATTGACAAGATGAGAGGTTTTTAATCGGATGACATTTTCTGATGTGATACTTTTTTAGAACGTGGCGTCGTACTGATCTGAAATTAGGTTAATGGCGACGGAAAAAAGATTGTGAAAATGATTGGGAAGAGAAAGTGTTTGGGTGTAGACGAGCGAGATTATGGAATAGGGAACCTTCCCATCATTTGGCTTGCGACGGAGGATAGGAACCCGTGCCTCCGGCGTAAAACTCCGAATATTATCACGTTAGAGCATTCTGTATTTAAACATATTTATACATTTGGTAGCTGTGACCCAATAAACTGATATTTAGTGAAGACAAATTATGCATTTAATGTAATTAACTGCTGTACTTCGTAAAACTACACAATATCTTGATTCAATTTCTTCATTATATCCTGACTATTCTCTAGAATCTGTCCATACATCTCAAGAAAACCAGCAAATCTAGTATGATTCTCTAACAACCTTTCTTGTATTCTATGTTATAGAATCTACGGATTTCTGGATATGCCTATAATCTTTAGAAATCAGTACTAACGATCTAGTTTTATTGTTTTCAACTCCTTATGCGATGGTGTCGCGCTCTGTTGATAAAGTCTCGCATCAAATGACATCGCGACCGCACTGTCGGCAAAGTTGACAACTCTTCTGTCGACAGGTCGTAAATAAGAGGATTTACACATAGCTCGTTGACGACGACGTGAATGCAATCAGGACGATTTCGCGTCGACACATAGTTTAATTAACTTGATCCTGATCGAGACAAACGACTTCACTGATTCTTTAGGCGCGCCGTGAATACTTCTTCTCAGGGCGAAGCGATTCAATAAAACATGACAGTTATTATTAATTATACAACCATTTTCAGCATCGTGTATATTTCGTATTTATCAATGTTGGCATCACTAAATCAGGACTAAGAATCGTTCTGTGTGGCTCTGGCGCCGAGATGTCAACTGTTTTGGGATGAAGAGAAAAGAAAGGACGCGGAAGTAGCTGAAAGGGCGGTTGATTTTCCTTTTGGAGCCGCATTGAAAGGTAGTTTTTCTTAATATCATTTTGTTTTATGTAACTTGTGCATTAAAAATTTAAAAAATTCCATAAAAATCAGACTTTACAAAAGGAACAAAATACAAATCTTGTTATCAGGAAAGCTTGAAATCATCCTCCAACGGTAAAAATATAAATTAAATATGTATATTGTTTTAGAGAAAACATGTTTATTTTATTTCAAATGAAAAGTTGAGTTTGTCAACTTTGAGACTGAACGTTGAGTTGAACGTTTGAGGAATATCCAATCAAAAACAATTATTAGAAACACGAACCATCTAAACTTCATAAATCACGCTTTTCAGCCAAAAAGAGAAAATTTATATTTATAATGCAGAAGTTAAACACTTTCTTGAATTACATGAAAAACTGCGTTTGTATTCTGAAAGTTAGAAAATAAAAGTTCAGAATTTTCAGAAAAGAAAATCAGTGAATCCAAGAGAAAGTTTTGTATACTATTATTATTTATAGAATATTTCATACTATTCTTGATACATGGCACACTTTTATAATAGTTTCTAGGATGAGCTATTTAGTGTTTCAGTAGTAAATGAATACCAGTCCCCCATAATACCCCTAAATACATTGATGAATAAGAGAAAAACACACTGCGATTTGCTCTCATTCTCTGCTATCTCAATAAATATCTCTCAGATTTGCGACTGCGATGTTGGGTTGTCAAGTGTGGGTGTGAACCGCCGATATTGATAAATGACGTGTACGAAAGTGTGTGAATATCGATAGAGAAAGTGACCACCGGACACTGCTGGGTCAAGTGGAGTGGTTAAAACAATGACCAAACACTGGACTAGGACATAATACAGACTGAGATTTCTATTCCTAAGCTGATGGTGTAAAATCTAGAAATTCGTTTATACAACTGAGGCCCTCTGTAATTGTAAAAGCACAGGTGCATATGCCCCAGCCAAGAAGTACATATTTAGAATTAAGCAATTGACCTATGTAGGTGGGCGTTGCCTTATGAAAGACAAAAGTATTACCATGGTAACTCCAGGGTTGTTAGAAAAAACAATTTTTCATTCAAACAAATGAAATTTAGAAAGATCAAAGAAATAGCTCACACGTGTTTAATCTAGTTTAATTTATCACTTGAAATAGTACAATCAATATATTTAAATCATATAAATCATGTTTGATGATTTGCTGGACAATTATTACAGTGGTACAACGAAATAAATTATATTTTGCCAGGTATGTTGCCAAAGCGTTTTACTTTTTAATGGCGTCTGTCACTGGATAGTTTCGTCAACTTAAAAAGGCCCTTCCTCTCTAATGAGAAGTTAATTAAGACTGAACAATATTCAAGTAGATAGCTTAAAGCAATACTATTATTAACGGCAATTTGTTGATTGTAAAACTGTTAAATTCTGTACGAATTCAACATTATTCTAATAATATCATGTGTTCAATTTGTTGTGTATACAAGCTCTTTGGTTGTGACCAAACATTGACTTTTGTTTTATGACGTCGTAGTTTGGTCAGATCTACATTGGTCAATTATGTACTATACTATGTGCTTCTATATCATTTTGTTAGTTAGAAATCTTGTAACTTCGTTTTGTATTTTATTCATATTCTGGTTTTCCTTTGTTGAAGAGTAGTCGATTTGCTATCAAGTTAGTACTCTGCAATGTTTAATAAATTTAAGAAAAAAATGGTTACAATTACAGTTACCTACAAGTTACATGTTCATTTATGCTTTTTAGGAATGTATGATTACAGGAGACCGTGACATTTCTTGGCAGAAACTGTTTTATTGGCTGTCATCGATACAACAATACGATTGTACCTTCATCACAAAGGTTTGGAACAATTGGAAAGTTGGAACGTAATGAAGGTATTGTAACCATTGGTGGCTAATTTTCCTTTCTCTACAATGTATGAATAGTTGACAATTATTGTACAAACTCAACAAATTTACAGAAGGCCATTATAAAGTTCACTGTTGTAATTATTATCTTTGCTAAGGGAAATAAGAAACCCATAAAAAACACTCCGTGTAAAAAAACAGCCAAGTCTCTTCAACTAAAAAAAAATATGAAATCTAAAAAATTCTGCACTGAAAAGTAGTGATATCAAAAAATGGGCCAAGTCAAAACTTTATTTGAAAATCAAAAAATACTTGGCGCATCGTATACTATATAAATAGTTTAGAAGTATAGACCAGATAGAAAATATACATCAAATATACATAATACATATAGTATACCGTATACTATACCTATAATGCCCTAAAAAAACGATGCGCCAAGTATTTTTTGATTTTCAAATAAAGTTTTGACTTGGCCCATTTTTTGATATCACTACTTTTCAGTGCAGAATTTTTTAGATTTCATATTTTTTTTTAGTTGAAGAGACTTGGCTGTTTTTTTACACGGAGTGTTTTTTATGGGGATATCACTCCTTTTTTTAGCTTTTTCTTAGAACTTGTGACGTCATATCGATTGAACAATTACTAAATCCTTTAAAAAAAGTCGCCATTGACAATTTGGTTAACTAATGAAAATTGATCTTTCATGAAGAAAAGCAAAGGTTTCATTCCTATCAGTCAACCGAGTTCCGAGATATGGCAACACTTCGGTTTTCAAAATGGCTGCTGAACTTACTGCACTGCCACATAGAATGTATATCTATAAATGATGTGTATCATTCTAAGCTTTCTGAATATGTATTTATTATATAGGAGGGGATTATAATCATTTTTAAATTTGAATGACGTCATTTCCGGTCTTATAAATAGGAAAATTCTAGTTTGACTCTTCCTTTTCCATAGAGATGACCTTCCGAATCGTTTGGCGGTAGTTTCATACCGATCAGTCAACCGATTTTCAAGATATGACGTTACTTCCGGTTTCAAAATGGCTGCTGAAATCACTGACCCTTGAATTATAATTTAAACTTGATAAAATTTTATTATAAGCCGTCTCAAATAGTATATTTATTGTATCACAATGTAAATTTGTAAGATTTTTAAAATGTGTGACGTCATTTCCGGTTTCGGTATGGGAAACTGCAAATATTATTAATGATAATACATAAAGTTGACCGTCTAAATTGTTTAGCGCTGGTTTCGTTCAAATCTGTTTAGCCGTTATTGAGATATGTCACTTCCGGTTTCAAAATGGCGGCTTCCGGTTGGTTTTATAATAAGTCAAATGAGATATCAAAAGTACATACGTTACAAAAATATCAAAATAATCGGATCAATCTTTGTTGCCGAAATGCCAATCGATGTATTTCAAATTTCGTGACGTCATTTCCGGTTTCATTAACATAATGTTTATCTTTTTGCTACTGATAATCCATAAAGTTGACCGTCTGAATCGTTTGGCGCAAATTTCGTTCCGATCGGTCTAGCCGTTAACGAGATATGACGTCACTTCCGGTTTCAAAATGGCGGCACAAAAAATTCATGGGGTGAAGGTTAAATCAGACGCCAAAAGTGCACACGTGGTAAAAATGTGAGATCAATCGGTTCAGCCGTTTATGCTGTGGCCTGTTTACCGGATTTGAATTCCAGGAGGATACTAAGATTATTATTATTATTATGAAAACCGCCCTAAAACACTGTTTTCACCGCCATCTAGCAAGCAAAGGGCATAACCTATTGTTCCCAAATTTGGTATATGTGGTGGGGTGGACCATAGCTCGAAATTAGGATATTTCGCAACAATGTGAGATTTCCCAATTTTAAGATCCAGTAGGCCGAAAATGCCACTTTGATGCTTACAGTAAAAGTGGGTTGCTCCAGCCTTTAGGTTTGAACGGTGTGTTGTGTGAGAGTGTGCGCGCCGTACGACTTGGCTGGCGTGGAGCGACCGCTCCACTAGATTCAGTGAGTTTGACATTTAGTTTCATGTGTTTGCTAACAATCAACTAATAGCATAATTCACATTGTCAAATAATTTGTATTTATTACAAAATCTTGGAAACCATCAAAGTAGGTATACACTAGTTGACAGGTTAATATTGAGAGATTTGTGTTCAAGCAGCAAAGAGTAAGGTGCAAGTGGCCGTCAAACTTGATGTAAACCTGTTAAGTATGATTCAACATCTTAAAAGTTATTGGGAAAATCTTAAACACTTTTGATTGATGATAATTTTAGGTTGATTAATAAAAAAATATCTTCGAGTGTCTCAAAGCTACGATGACACCGATCACTGCTGCTCAATCGTGCAGGAGGTCTATTCTGGAACGTTTTCTCAATTCCTTTCTGATGGAATTTGGTCACGGCCATAAGGATTAACAAGACATGGAATCGAATTCTAGGGGAATTGGGAATTGAAAAGTTCTAGAATAGGGCCCCTGTTCAATTTCAATTTCCAATTTAAATTGGATAGGTATTATAAATTTTATGTATCGAAAACCACAAGTGAGAAAAATATTTTCCAACATGAATGTCTTTAATATTTTGAAAAAAGATAAGGTACCTATACAGATGATGTGATGAAATAAAATATGTATAGAATAACTCATGACACGTCTGGCTTTAGTTCTAATGATAATTTGTTTCTTTCTGCGGACACAGAATTATCTCCGGTACAGCAATGAATCGCGAGATAAAGCCCTGGTCAGCAGCCTGCATGAAACCGTCAACCGCCTCATCGGCGTCCTCAATGCGCCTCAGCGCCTCCGAGTCGGTGCAAGTCGTCGTTCGCTGTCGACCGATGAACGCTTACGAGACTCGATCGAAATGTTCTCCAGTCGTCGAAGTCGATCCTAAGCGACGCGAGATCGTCGTCCGCAATCCGTGTCTCGACCCCAACGACGTCGGCAAGACGTTCGTCTTCGACGCTGTCTACGACGGCGACGCGTCACAGAACACAGTCTACGACATGGTGCGCCCGATGGTCACCTCCTGTCTCGCCGGATTCAACGGGACGATATTCGCCTACGGACAGACAGGAACCGGAAAGACGTACACGATGGACGGTTTCGCAGAATCAGTTGAGAAACGGGGCATCATTTGGAAGGCGATCGATCAGATATTTCAACATATCGAGGCGTCAACGACACAGAAGTTCCTCGTACGCACGTCGTACCTCGAGATCTACCAAGAAGAAATCCGCGACCTCCTCGCCAAAGACAAGACGCTGAAGTGCGAGATTCATGAACGTCCTGATTGGGGGATCTACGTCAAGAACTTGTCGTCGTTCGCCTGCAGAAGCGCCGTCGAGATCGGCCACATCGTCGCCCGTGGCAACGAGCGTCGCACCACCGCCTCCACCGGCATGAACGACCACAGTTCAAGGTCGCACGCCGTCCTCACCATCACGATTGAGATGATCGACATACAGGAGTCGCAGACGCAGAGCGTGTTCGTCGGGAAGTTGAACCTCGTCGATCTTGCGGGCAGTGAGCGTCAGACGAAGTCGCAGTCGCAGGGACAGAGGTTCAAGGAGACGACCAAGATCAACCTCTCGCTCTCGGCTCTCGGCAACGTCATATCGGCGTTGATCAACGACAAGGTCGCTCACATCCCCTACAGGGACTCGAAGTTGACGCGACTGTTGCAGGACTCTCTCGGCGGCAACTCCAAGACACTGATCTGCGCGAACATCGGGCCGGCGAGCTCCAACTACGAGGAGACGTTGACGACGTTGAGGTACGCGAACAGAGCGAAGAACATCAAGAACAGGCCGAAGATCAACGAGGACCCCAAGGACGCGCAGATCCGCGAGCAGTGCGAGGAGATCGACAGACTACGCAAGTTGGTCAACGATCTGAAATCCGAGTTGCAGTTCAGTGGCAAGAGTTTGGAGTCGGGTCAAGGCGACGAGGAGCTCTCGCAACTGATCAGCAAATCTCTGACGAAGATACAGAATAAGATGCTGTTTAGCGGGACGAAAGATGAAGTCTCGGTTCACGGGAGCGAGGTCTACGTCAAAGAAGTCGAGGAGAAGAGAGACCGCAACAGCAGGATCTACGCCGAACTCAAGTGGAAGTTTGCCTACTTCGAGGGGTTCATCCTCCGCGGAGGTGATCGACGTCGATCTCTCGACGAACGATACAAGGACATCGCCGAGAAGAAGCGACTGGAGGTGGCGATGTTAGAACAACTTCGATGTAAAGAGGAGACGACTAGGAGGGCGGATCACACCTATGCCAACCTGGTCGAGGAGGTGAAGACCACCTCCGACGAGCTCGACAAGCAGTCGGGTAAACTCCGCGCGGTACAGAAAGAGATCGAGGAGACGGTCGACATCTGTCAGAAAGAGCGCCGCGATCTACGAGAGGTCCTCGACGAACTGATCAGAGATCACAAACTGAAGAGTCTCATTATCGGCAACCTCATCTCGCCGGAGGCCAAGGAGAAGTTTGTCGAGAATCTAATCTACGACGAGGAGTCGAGTTCATGGCTAAATCAGGGGCCGAAGGAGAAGAAAGTTATCGGAAGACATTACATTAAGCGACGGTCATCGAGACGTCATCGAGGCGAGAACGTCTTGAACTTGAGTCTGATGAAAACGGCGCCGACAACGTTGGAGTACGAGGTACCGGTGCTACCTCTGAAGGTGCTAAGAAAGTTTGACGAGGCGATGGCGCCGGCCGAGGATCTGGAGATCGACGCCGCGAGGTTCCCGATGAAGACGTACAGAGTGCCGGTGAAGAGGGAGGTGATGGCGGGGAGCGGCGATCAGAGGGTGGGAAAGGCGCGAGTGTATCCCGTCGCCAGGGGGCTAGTTCCCAGGAAGTAGGTATTGTCCAGATGACATGTTTTCACTTTACTTGTTCTTGTACACAATAATACGCTGCAATAAAATATTGTTTTGGACGTCACTTTTTCTTAATAATAAATTGAAATATGGATCAAGTTTTAATATTGTTGAAGAGATTTTATTTCAAATGATGACATAACTTTCCGAGATTTTTTATAGCATTGGAAACATTGAAAACAATTAGACTGAAGGATGTCCAATGGGCAAATATTGTTTTGGAATGTTTTAAATAAAGAACATAAAGTATATATCTTCAAATAAAATAAGTAATATGTCATGGTCTGTTCTAATGTATCATGTAATTTTGACAAAATAATTAATAACATTTCGTACAGAATGACTATCGAGAGACAAGAAAAACTGGCAACCATATTGTGTAACCACTGCTTTCTAGAAATAATGAAATTCGTATTGAGCATCACTCATACTGGCTTTGACAGTGGCTGATTTTTTTATTGTTAATGTTTGAAATTAATTCAACAATAACACGTGAACATTGTTCATATTGAAGTTATTAAAGTTAAGCCACATCTACTGCGAAGAAACTTTAGAAAATCATCAAGATTGAAGTGCCCTCCAGCAGCTAACAGGTATTTCTTAATACATCTCTGAAACTGATCTTGCCATTTCGCGATTCACCATCTCTTACAAGATGGCAGTCACACTTAGTTCTCTCCATTACCTCTCTATTAATCTTGTCCAATGTGTCTACAGCCTCGATTTCCATCTTCAGACGCTATATTTCTCCATCTCCACCCACTCTCTCACAAACCATATCTTCGATTACTCTATAACGTTATATGGATCACACTGAATCGGCTGGGGTATTCAAATTAGAATTCATTGACCTATACGTCTAGTCGGCTTAAGATAATATATCATATCTTAGAATACTAGTCACGGTGAATGAGTGCCACTAACATTGTATCCGCATTGTCCTAGAGAGGCGAACATAATTATACAGTTTGTCATAAATGAAATAGAGTCTCTCTAGTTTTAAGTAATGGAATAGTATACCCCTAAAGCATGACATTTCAATCTTTAATAAACTATTTATAACAATAATAACATTGTTCTTCAGTATAGTGGGTAGTGCAACTACACAATTAAACGACATCCATTTTGCGCTCAAGTGTCAAGAATGCAATTATATTATCACTCCCACATAAGCCATTCTACAATCCTATTAAAATTTACATTTTTAATCTTCAGACTTAAAGTGATTGAACCCACACATAGCTTACTATATCCTTTAGATCAAGATAAAACTAAAGAATGCTTGCAACTATTTACATATTTGAAAACATGTATGATGATTTGAAAGTAACTAATCTTTCACCGTCTTTGAATATGTTTATTAGTCTGGTTGTTGTTGAAAAAGTGTTCATTAGGTTGGTGTTTCTGGTTTTTGTCTAATTGAATTTCGCGGGTCTTCACGCCCCCAGGTGGTAACAAAGTTACGTTGCGTCGAATTGATTCTGGTGGATGGGGGATTTTCTAATGATCATCTGGCATGATGGAGGAGATCGTTGTTGATGTTTGGAAACTGATGGACCAGAGGGGAGAGAATCAGCCACTCTGAAAAAATGTTATTGATGATTGTGCGATGCTAATAATGCGGGGAAATAGGAAAGACGTTCCAAAATGATTACCTACCCGTCAATATTTTTTTTATGATAATGAAAAGTAGGAGGTAGTGAGAAATCAAAAATATTGACGCGATAATTTGCAAAAAAAATATAGCTTACTAGGTAACTCTTGAAAGCTCGTAGAGGAATTAATAACTTAAATTCAGTCACGGTATCTATAGGTATATGTTATGACTTATGACTGTAAGTGTACGGTACGACTTGGCTGTGTGGGGCGACCGCTCGCACTAGGTTTAAACTCCATTCTCGCCAATATCGAGTTTTTGAATGAAGGGGTCTGAAAAATATGTTTTGACAATAACATTGTAGGTTAGGTAGTAAGTATATTTTAACAGAAATCTAATTTTCCCGCATGTTCATAATAAAAGTTCTGAAAGTATCGGGAGAAAGGTTAAACAATGTGTCTAATATTGATTTGTATATTTAAATAAATCTATAATTTTTGTCCTGTTAGAACTAGGTCTGTAATATTTTATCCTTGACAATGTTTCCTCGATGAAGCAAGTTGGCTCAAGCACCCACTCAATGGACTTACACCTGATGTACCAGGTTCGATTCTCGTAGCCTTCCTTCCATGACAGGGGTTATGGTTTCGTGGTTTCTCTCAGTCTCTAGCGTCAAATGATGGGAAGGTTCCCTAATATTAGGTCTAGTGGTAACTACTCTAAGACTCAACCGAATTGATCTGAAATTTTGCACACACACTAATGTCATAAAAGGGGTCACTATATGTATACCTACCTAGATTTTGAACGATATCCTGTTATTGGTTGAAAATTGAAACTGAGACAGTTTGACTAATCTATGTTTACAACTTAAAATTTTGCATGGTCATTGGTATCAACATTTTAAGTGTTTTTGACAATTTTCAGACAAATTGGTCATGAATTTCAAGAGTTACTGACATTTTAATTGACATTTTTACTCGTATTAAAATTATGGTCAAATTTATTAAAAGAAAATGTAAAGAAATTGTCCCTGCTCCTTTGACGCATGTTGTCTTCCCAGCTATTTTCAATATCTATAATAGGGAAGCATGCAATACGAAGGAGACTCTCGCATCAACCAACTCGTTATACACAGGACGCCAATTCTTGAGCTTTCACGTATTGAAACCATTCATGTTGTATAAAACTTTAAAAAAGTTGAAGGCCAAGGCTCGCTGTCAACATTTTCCAGTTTTAAACAATGGAAACGTGAACGGTTTCAAAGCTTGAATCTGAAGACTTGTCCTCCAGAGTGTTTTCGCCGCGTGTCTGAGTAACGGCCGACTCACTACACACTGCTGGACCCCGGAGGATCGAGGGTAATGAGCTTGGAGAGGAGACGTGATCGGCGGATCTGATCTGTTAGAGACGAGTGTGAATAATCGTAAGCTGCCGATCACGCCGATGATACGAGGGATGTGTGACGACAGCCAGAACACCGGAAGACCGATTCTGCACGCCACTTGATGACGACGATCCATCAGGAGGGTGAACGTTTCAAAGAGAAAGTGGTGTTGAAGGGTTGTCAGCTAGTTCACACAGTATGTGGGGTAGTAAACACTTTCAGGGATGTTGTAAATTAATTATGTTACATATTTAGTAAGAGGCGTGCTGAAGGTATAGGGCAGCAGGGTGAGATTTTTGGAGGTCGTTTTGAGTTCGATTTTCGATTTTATTTAGGTCTTTTTGAGTCTTCCGATGTTTAATTTTTTACTTTTTACTCTTGATTAAAAATATCAATATCAAGTAAAAATTAAAAAATCAATTAACAATCATGTTCCGAGCCTGATAAGGAGTGAAACAGATCACTCGAAACGTCGCTCGCATTAAATTTATATAGAACTCATACTTTTTATTTTCTTATACCTACTCAAATTAAAATTTGACATAAGGAAGATCTCTTTCAAATGTTGTCATACGTTCGATTTTTGCATTTCATGTTAAGGTGGCGATATGGTAAGTTTGATGTCATTAAGATGCATGAAGCCATGTCGTTTGTTCTGGATGCCGTTCCGACGCCGAAAGCGTCCGGCGTCTCGCTGCGTCTGTAAAGTTTTTATTTTCATAACGACGTTTAAATTATTGGACGGCGTCTCCAAAAGACACGGCGGTATTTTTGCGACGTCGAATAAGACATCAACGATATTGCGACTAGTTATGTGCTCGGCGTCGGAGAAATTCGCACGGGGTCTGACGGTATTCATCTAGCGTCTGCCGGTATTCGTTCAAAGTCTGACGGTATTCGTCCTGTCTGACGGTATGACGGTATTCGTCCTGTCTGACGGTATTCGTCCCCTGTGTGACGGTATTCGTACTATGAGTGACGGTATTCGTACTCTGTGTGACGGTATTCATCTAGCGTCTGACGGTATTCGTATTGTATCTGCCGGTATTCGTCCTGTCTGACGGTATGACGGTATTCGACTAGCGTCCGACGGTATTCGTCCCGTGTTTTACGGTATTCGTCCTGTCGGTATGACGGTATCCGTCCCGTGTTTTACGGTATTCGTCCTGTCGGTATGACGGTATCCGCGGCGTTTAGTGTATTCGCGCGGGTGCTCCGACGCCGATGTCTGCCGGTACGGTATGCCGGTATGACGGTATGACGGCCAGTGTATATTCGCGCGGGTGCTCCGATGCCGGTATGACGGTATGACGGCCAGTGTATTCGCGCGGGTGCTCCGATGCCGATGTCTGCCGGTATGACGGTATGACGGCCAGTGTATTCGCGCGGGTGCTCCGACGCCGATGTCTGACGGTATGACGGTATGACGGCCAGTGTATTCGCGCGGGTGCTCCGATGCCGGTATGACGGTATGACGGCCAGGGTATTCGCGCGGGTGCTCCGACGCCGATGTATGACGGTATGACGGCCAGTGTATTCGCGCGGGTGCTCCGATGCCGGTATGACGGTATGACGGCCAGGGTATTCGCGCGGGTGCTCCGACGCCGGTATGACGGTATGACGGTATGACGGCCAGTGTATTCGTGCGGGTGCTCCGATGCCGGTATGACGGTATGACGGCCAGGGTATTCGCGCGGGTGCTCCGACGCCGGTATGACGGTATGACGGTATGACGGCCAGTGTATTCGTGCGGGTGCTCCGATGCCGATGTATGACGGTATGACGGCCAGTGTATTCGCGCGGGTGCTCCGACGCCGATGTATGATCGATTAGATCACGGTTCTCGTAGCACGTAGCTCGTGACTCGCCGTATTGTCTGTCTTGTTCCTTGGCTCGACGTCGTGACGTGAGCTCGACATATCTCTGTTTCCGTCTTTCTCTTCCCGCACATCGACGACCATCTTCGTCTGTCAAGGCGCCGGTTGCATATACAGGTGAATCACGAACATTCTCTGCCATCTCTCTCTCTCTAGGTAGGAGAGACAAAACGATAAAATGTTCGATACACGAGATCATTTCAAATTGCTATTGCTAAACAACTTGTCTGTCATCAAAATGAGTGCTTTATAACTTTCTACACCGATGAGGAATACTGTCGATTTAACCCTTTTACATTGTCTATAATTTGACAGTGAGGAACCACAGGGGGCGCGCACCCGAAACATAACTTTTCGGTGAAAATTGGTCTTAGAACTATGCGAATAACCTAAGGCGGAAAACGTTTAGCGCCGTCCTAATTCCTAACAACCCTTCCTCGCTTCTCCCTTTAGAACACTGACCAGAAGGTGTTAAACCGACTCGTGCTTTCTACAACAAAAAAACTAATCTGATCAGATAATTATTATCTTCTGTGAAACGCCTTCATCGATCACAATCTTGTGATGTGACCTCCCGATCGCCCGTCGGAGTCAACACTGACCACGAAAAACCGTGCGCTCGGCGAAAAGAGAAACGAATACTCGATGTTTATCCTAAAATGTGTATCGCTCACTTCGACGGCGTCCGCCTACTGCTGAGGGCGTTTTATTATGAAGAACTTTTACTTTTATGATCGCGTAACTGTTTGAATAAAAAAGGGGTTTCTCTATAAATCACGAAATGATTTTTGATACCTCCGGGAAGAAACATCCCATTTTTTGCGAGAAAAAAATAATTTTTCATATCGCTTTGACGGTGTAAGGTACTAAAAGACAATGGCAAAAGACAGCACATCATCTCTAAGACATGATATAATACTATCTAATACCTTACCATCGTGATGCCCCTCCCCCTTTTATTCTGTCTCATATATTACGGGTGATCCTGCAAACGAAGAAGGCTATAATAAATGATACTGTTCTCTATTGAGCAATTGGCAGAACAATGTACAATGGTGTTGTGTCGCGGGTCGTGCTTTGCCTCGTGGCTATACGCACGCGTGAGCAATTGGGCCGATAGGTTGGCAGTTCCGTTTATCATATGAGAACTAACTCTTGCATGCGAGAGAACTTGCCAGTTGCCAGCAGATGCAATTCGGTAGGAGAACGAGTAACAATGCGCAGTCACTTCTGTGCAGACATGCATAATACATTGCTAACCTGCTTAGATATATAATGAGGAAAATATAGTCTTTGCTATATGGGATGTTTGTAGAGAGATAGAAACTAATGGAATATTTTAATGAATCGGTGTTGCTTTTGCTTCTTGATTTACATGTTATTTTTTTTACTGAGAAGTAATGTACTTGGTTATTTACGATAATGCAAAGGAACTAGAATAATAAGTGGACACGAAATTATTTAATTTTTCACAAATGTGCGAAAGTAAGCGTGTTTTCTGTAGGTACCACTTATAAATAAAATTTAATAAAATAATAATAAAAATATTCCATTAAGGAAAATCAATGAAAATAATGAGCTTGAGTATCCTAAATAAATTATGAAGTTTAGAGTTTGTGGTGACTTGTGGTGTAATTCATTATCATCGGAGAATCCCCCCCCCCCATTCCCCCATCATTCCCCTTCATTCCCTCAGTTAGCTCAGTTGGCAGAGCTTTCGCCCGGCAAGTGATCTTGGGTTCGAGCTCTGTTCGGCAGGGTATTTTACTCATCTTCATTTTATCTCTCTCCATTGTAGCTTTCAAATAAAATGATAAAATCAAGTGTTTTAACTTACAAATATATTGCCTTTTGTAGTTGAAATCCAGTTAACGCTTAATTGGAATTCCTGCCGTGCTAATTGTAAGATTCCCATGATAATGTAACATTTAATTTTACTGCCAGTAATCGCACGTAACTCAGTAAGTACCTTCAACACCAAGCAGTAGCCAGGTACCTACATCAAAGTATAATTGTAAAAAGACACATTATTCTCGATTTACTCTCCGAGTGAATCGCAATCGGTTCGAATCTCCGCAAGGTGGCTGCGATGTTACACAACTCCCTGACGATGCAATTAGCGTCCTCGCAGAATCCAGAGACGATGTATCCGTCGATTCAAGACATAATCATCGAGCAAGATTGCGTGCGTGAATCAGATTCGATCAGATCTGCAATTACTTGATCAACTGTAATAATAACTGAGATAACCATACGATGAAAGTGAAACACGGAACGCTTTTGTCGAGAGTTGCCATACTCCAGATACTGTAATTTGGTCAATGTGAACCTGTCCATAAGACGGATTTTTATCTCTCGATGGCGACTCCCACGACGTAGAAAAAAGCGTAGTGAAAACAAATGAAAGTGGTCGCAACATGCGTGGCAAAGTGTTTGATCATGGAGCAGGTTCATATTGTATTCTAGTTTGGTGAACTCTTCGGTATCCCCCCCTCTCTCCCCCCGCCGTACCTCCCACATACCCCTCCCCCGCAGGGGAGCACGAAGCAACAATACAAGAGAGATTGAACTGGACGATTACAAAATAGATCGACTTCCAGTCACACATGGACACGACTAAAAGAAAAAGAAAAACAATTAAAAATCGATCATGTAACTTATGAAAGTCTGAGCATTTGGTTTTGGCGGTGTGTAAAGGATTTGACGTGTCCAGAAGGTCTGCGATGGTCGTGATATGAAGGCAACTCCCGCTAACTGTAACCGCACCGTCTGTGTTCACAATATTCTTAAAGAACGTGACCAGATATGTGAGTTACAGGTGCCGCCGTATCGCAAACACACACGGAGAACGAGATTTTTAATTAGATTAGCTCTTTTTCAATCAGTTTCCGTCTAAAACTAGTTCTAATTCGATTTGGGTTTTGTTTGGACAAGAGAAACGATTAGGAAGAAATTTCGAGCGTTGATTGAGTCGATTATCGAGGTTTTATCGATCGATTATCGCCTGTTTCGATCTTAATGTGTTACTAAATAACAAGAGCGAGTTCGAAACGTCATAAATAAACCTGTTGGTGATTATATTTCATCTTTGCAAGAAGTTCCGAATCTGCTACAAGTTGTAATGGGTAAAGTGTAACGATGATTTATCACATATATTGGCAGGAAGCATTACAGTGAATAACCGTCTAGTTATCCTCCTGTACCTGTAATCGTCCAGATGAATGCAGAGGCGCGCCTACGAATCAAACATAAATCACATGTGAAAAACACTTTACGAAAGCCAATTGATTTCATCGTAAACAAATTTCTATTAAGTTTTGAATCCGAAGAAATTGAAACTGTCTGGGGTATTTACGCCTGAAGCTTTGTGAAAATAAGGTTAATAATTTTTAGTGATGGCTCTTAAAATGATGTTGGATTATTTATCATCATGCCGAAGGGTTTTAGGCCTAGTTATGTCTGAAGAGAATACTATCAAGGAGTAGAACAATTATACGGTCTACTCTCTAGTGTTGATATGTAATTACTATCTGACATAAGTTTGGTTTGATGGAGAAGGACTTGAATGGATTTCGATTCACGTGTATATCACGAATACACTTATTAAATTACCACACTCGCAATTATTCTTACTGCATTGGAAAGTTGAGGGCTAATGATTGTTACTCGTATAGTGTACTTAAAGGTGCAATCAGAACCAATCGAGTCTTCGAACAATAACCTGGCCTATAAATGTCATAATGTACAAAGAAGATAATTTACTCGATACATCCAGTGAAGTTTCCTACATTATTATATTCGGCGTTTTGTTACAACCCAACACTTTAGTCTTCATAAACTATTGCATATTCGATCAATTGTTATACAAGTACTGTTTCGCAACAATACATTAAAAGTTAGTACGTCCAAAATTATTAAGCTGTTCCTCACACAAGTAAATTTAGCACCTCTTCTACCTACTAATCATTGAAGTATTTTACTTTCATTTCATGCCAATGAGAGAAAAATTTGAACTTAGGCTTATAAGTCCTCCATTTATGGACACATAAAGTATGTAGACATATTACAAATTTATTTGCCCATGGAGGTTAGTGTTTCAAATAACAAGTGTAGTTACTTACGAGTTAACTACTTTTCGCGAATACAAAAGTTCCTGGTTTTGCCCCGAAAAAGTTATCGACATCTATCTTCATAGGATAAATCCTCCATTACTAAGTTACTTGGCAGATATGACACCTATAACTCCAAATATATCCTGCTATTTATTTAAGTGGATATTATTTTAGAAATGCTAGTCATTATCGTTTTAAAATTAGTTTTATTGTAAGGCGGCACTGGTCAAGAAAGAAAAGCCTATATAACATTTAAAACAGTTACTAAATTTAGCTTATTAATTTAAATTTTAAAATATGAAAGTTAAGTTTAAGCTGTGTCAGACTGCACCCCATAATGCGTTCACGACTTGATAGACGAATCTGTGAGAATAAAATGTTTACAGAGAAAAAAAACTAAAACTCAATCCTCAATTGAAAAGTGTGCGAAATATTTGTGTCATGCCGGTGAAATCGTCTTGACCGTAAAACTAACCCCTGCCATATAAAGCTAGAATATTCCAGCAACATCATCCCTGCTGCGCAGTATATACGACACGCCTGCGCATTGCCATGTACTTCGCTCTGTCAGTGGCATGACAGACGCCTATCATCCATCACTGGAGCCATCATCACGTGATGTTGTGACCACGTCGTGCTTTATACACGACTCAAGAGCTAGAGTACAGGACTCCTTCTCTTCATTGGGACTTTTGTTTAGGGCCAGTTTTTCAATACTCAATTAACTTAACAGAGTCATTCTAGGAATGTCCTTGGTTGTTGCCATGACAACACAGTCCTAATCAACCGTTTACAAGTTAGCTGAGTATTGAAAGACTGGCCCTTAGTTATGTACCAACAAAAAACAATTTGGCCATTTATTGATTAAATTTTCAAATGATTCTAATATTTGTTTGAAATAAACTTGAATTCTTGAACGAGCTTGTGATTGGCTGACACTATTTGTAAGTCACTGCGTCAAGTAAAAATGCTGTGCTTTAGTTACAATTTGTAAAGTAGTTCGTTATGGCGTTATGTTCAACACGGCACCTCCACCGAACATGATTTTCCCTGTCTATATTAATACAAGTTCAGTCTCAATGAGTTTGTTTCAGAATGATGGTGTCGACCAGTGAAATTACCAATATCCTTCAATATAATTTAAGCGAGCGGAGCGAGCGTCTCCACTTGACTCTTGCGGCACTTTCTCTGTGTGTGTGTGTGTGTGTTTGTTTGTATGTTTGTTTGTTTGTTTTTTTGCTGGTTCAACCCACGTCGCACCGGTCAACGTATCGATCTGAAATTTTGCACACACCTTCATCTCATACTAACTTAGACCTGTATAGTTTTTGAGAAAGATCCGTTCATAAATAAAAAAAAAATCATGTTTTCCCATATAAATAGCATTGTAGGTTCGAGGAGTCCGTTGCGGCCGCTCGATGCGCCCCATTCAAAACAGCTCGGAAGCAAGCAGCTGCCTATCTATTTTATTGTTAGAATACGTTTTACGGTATGATATATAGTTATAGCAATACCTGCTAGGTTATACTTAGGTTTTATATTATTTTCTTGAAGAAGATGTAATTAATGTAGGTATAGGTTATTATAAGAGTTTTAACATGCAGTCTTACTTTAAATCCTTTTAAAGGTTGAGCTAATTATTTGTAGACCGGCAAGTCTGCTTGATTGTAGAAACAGTTTGGTTAGTTGTTAATTGAAATTAATTTTATAAAATATTTTATTTATTTAGTCGATATGTTTCTTATAGATCCAACGAGTTAGGTTTATGTTAGGTAAGCAATGTGTTAGGTAAGCTCTATTAAACGGAACGGTCTGTTTGGATAATATTTCTTAAATTAGGTTTGCTCATATTAGCACTTAGATAATGGTCTATTTTGTGGATTGAATCTATGTATTTTTATTTTGTATTAATCCATAATACCTAAATATTCCAATAAATACACATGAGTGTAGTGTTACTTGCAATGAGAAGCAAATTCATTTTTTAAATATAATTTAATGGATCGTGCTTCTAGATTTCAATTGTTTTACGTATATTATTGATTATGGTTCGAGGTGTTGCACGTATCCGTGCTCGCTTATCAACGCGTTACACAGAGCGTTTTCCTAGTACAATATATTAATAGTATTAGGCCCGGTTGTACCAAGTCCCGATAAAGCTAGCGGTAGGATTTATCGCCTGAAACCATGGCAACAGCAAATGAAACACAACCAGACCGCTAAAGTCAACTTTACCGGTTGCACGATGTCCCGATAAGTAAGATAAAGTTCACTTTGGCCTAAAGTGGACTTTAGCGGTCTAGATGGCTGTGTTTCATTGGCTGTTGCCATATTGGTTTCAGCCGATAAATCCTACAGCTAGCTTTATTGGGACTTGGTACAACCGGGCCTTAACGGGGAAGCTGAATAATGTCGACTGGAATAATGTCGACTCACTCGTGTAACAGGGTCTTTTCATGAAGTGGAATAATGTCGACTGAAAGTCGACGTTATTCCAATAAAAGAACTTTATATTATTATCAACTGGAATAACGTCGACTTTGAGTCGACCTTATTCCAGTGGAATAATGTCGACTGAGAGTCGACGTTCTTCCCGATTAGGCACTTAAAATAAATGTTGATAAAGTGGAAGAACGTCGACTCAAAAGTCGCTCTTATTCCAGTATCGTGAAAACACAGTCCTCGATTGGAATAAAGTCGACTCTCAGTCGACATTATTCCACTGGAATAATCTCGACTACAAGTCGACGTTCTTCCATTGGAATAATGTCGACTCCACTGACGACGTCACTGACGTATTCCACTGACGTCACACCTTGATTTAACGCCATTTTTAAACGTGTTTACGGTTCCCACAATTTAGTCTGAGCTTATTCTAACCATTTATAGCATCTAAACACAGTGGTACCTAAAGCAAATCAGATTCAGTTGCACTGGAAAAACATACATTTCGATACTTACTTCATTTCTGACAGCTATTAAAAATGTCAAAAAGTGTGGGCTGAAAAATGATAATGAAAAAAATATAAAAAAATAAGGAAAATAATAGAAAATGATAGCTAATTTTGCCCATGCAAAATTTGAACCTGATCTGACCATTTAGAGTAGACCACTACTCCAATTAGAGTAGGATTTTATTTGATTTATTTTAACTTTTACCAATGAACGGAGTTTTAAAAACAAATGGGGTCTGCAAACAGTAAAGGCGGTCCGAACACGTGTGCAATATTTAGATCGATTGGTGAAACGGTGTACCTAACTTGCATTGCTCCAGGTAGCAGACAAAACAAAAGAAACATAAAATAAAAAATAAAAAATCTCAAGTTTCAATGAGAAACAAAAACAAATACTTTTATGGTGGAACATATTTCAATTCAATATGGATGTATTTGCAATCAATAGAGAACCGTCTATTGACAGGCAAATAAACGTCCGTCTAAACAGGCAAACGTCTAAACAGACAAATGCTGGAAAGTAACCTACTAATAGGCCACGACCACCTCCTTCCCACCTTCCATCCTTACTTACTCTTCACCATCATCCCCAATCATCATCATAATCATTCATCCGTCGCCATTAGCCTCGCTGCAGAACAGTGCGACGTCAAGGGAATTCAAAATCTAATGAATTATTGAATTATTGAACTATTGAATTACCGATTATTGCAATCTAAACTAGAACCGTTTGACCGATCAACTTAAAACTTTTCATGCTAATTGGGACCTACATTATCTGTACTTTTAACAATTTTCAGACTAATCTGTGTTTAAATCCAAAAGTTATTGACAGTTTAGGGACATTTTGCGTGTTAGCTGTCAAATTTCTCGAATTTCATATTTCACGGCAACTTCGAATCTTCTGTTCCAAGGTAGTTAGAGCATAGATACGACCGTTTACAAATCGATCTAATATTGTGTACCTACACACATTTATATTATTATATGAGTGGTCCCAGGTATATATTTTGGACGAGATCCTGTGATTTTTGAAAATTAACAAGGAACCGTTTGATAGATCAACAACGGTGCATGGTTATTGGGAAATATTTTAGGAATATTTGGAGATTTTCATACAAGTCTGTGACGAAATTCAAGAAGTATTGGCTTTTTGTTTTAAGGACATTTTCAATAGACAGAATTTCGGTTCGAGATGTTGCGCGTATCCGTGCTCGCTCATCAAGGCGTTGCACAGAGCGTTTTCCTAGTATAAGTGATTCTACTTCCCACTTGACCTTTTTACCTCCAATATTTCCGTCCCGATTTTTTTTACATGAAATATTGCTGTTGCATTCAAACAACTCCAGCGTTAGAATAAGCTCAGACTAAATTGTGGGAACCGTAAATACGGTTAAAATTGACGCCAAATCAAGGTGTGACGTCAGTGGAATACGTCAGTGACGTAAGTAGAGTCGACATTATTCCAATGGAAGAACGTCGACTTGTAGTCGAGATTATTCCAGTGGAATAATGTCGACTGAGAGTCGACTTTATTCCAATCGAGGACTGTGTTTTCACGATACTGGAATAAGAGCGACTTTTGAGTCGACGTTCTTCCACTTCATCAACATATATTTTAAGTGCCTAATCTGGAAATACGTCGACTCTCAGTCGACATTATTCCACTGGAATAAGGTCGACTCAAAGTCGACGTTATTCCAGTTGATAATAATATAAAGTTCTTTTAAGTTCTTTTTTTGTTCTTTTATTCATGAAAAGACCCTGTTACACGAGTGAGTCGACATTATTCCAGTCGACATTATTCAGGCGTCCCGCCTTAACGGGACATCGTACAACCGGGCCTTAGTATCAGCGTGGGTTAAGAAAATCAGCAAGGTTACCATGCTGACTCAAAGAATTTTGGAAAATAGCAATTTACAATTTGACAATTGTCTGACAGATGAAATTTAGAAATACTCGAAAGAAACAGCTCTCACGTGTTAATTTTTTTTTATCAATCAATCAAACTGTATATAATTACAAGGACAATAATAAAAGTGGTACAATGAAAACAAAATATATTTTGACACAAAAATATAATGACAAAAGCGTTTTACCTGTCAATGTAATCTGTCAGTGGAGAATTGGTAATTTAGTTAGAACAATATTTAATTAGATATTTTAATGTAATGATTATTGCAGACAACATGTCGATTGTAAAACTGTTCAATCTGTAAGAATTCAACAGCGTTGCTTAGAGAACCTTCCCGAATGTTTCCCGAATCCCATTGTTGATTATGAAACATCTGCTGGTCTGTAATGATAACGTCTTAGGGGGAGGACATATACATTGGTCAATTGAAGCAATAATTTCAAAGATAGGACTATACTTAACCCCTTGTATAAGCACCACCAGAGAAATGAATCGAGTTGATTTCACTTGATTCCCACAAGATAGTGCCAGCGTCGCCAGTTACACATCCTAAATTATCACGCAATTAATTATATTTTGTATGAACTACAAGACCAATAAATTACTACAGCAACAATAAAATTCACCAAATAATAACACATGAAGAATGCAAAGTTATTATCTGTAGGTACGACATACTTGGCTTTATGGAAAACTTCCAGTGAATTCAGATAATGGGATGTTTTATAGTTCAGTGGTTTTATCTTTATTCACAAAGAAGAAAAGTCTACAAAAATGTAGACATTTTAATGAAAATGTAAACAACTCACATAAAGCAGATAATATAAATTATTAAAAGCTAAGATGTGAAAGTTCGATTGTTTTGGCACATTTTAAAATAAGCAAAAACTTTTACCTAGACCAGATTTCAATGCTCTTCTAATCCAGTAGTTAAATCTAACAGTTATTTAGTGGTTATTCTAGGAATACCATTGGATGTTGCCATAGCGATATGGTTATCAAAGCTGTTTTCAATTTAGCAGAGAATTGAAAAACGGCCCTTAGCAGTTTTCATGATGTGATATTTGGTACTCTTTTAGTTTATTCAAGTTACCGAAAGTGATTCTATAAATTTGTTACAATAATAATCGCTCAATCACTTTTTTAAGGTACTGATACACTTGTAATTACATTATTATCACGTGCCGAGAAGTAAAGCGATAAGTGGTCATGCCATAGAAAATGTATAAGTCAAATTGATGACTTTTTTAAAGCTAATTAACCGTGATAATATAGTCAAAATTATCTTGATACATTTTCGTGTTTAACTTATAAAACACGCACACGAAGTATGCCAATTCTCTAAAACTCATTAATCATAAGTTTAAATACGAAATCGCCCTGAAATCCGCCAGAAAAATCTAAATTGAAATCAATGACCGCGAAGCTTGTACAATTTTCTTTCAATCAATGTAACCAGCACCCCATGTGATCAAATATCTATCTCCAATCTAAACCATTAAGATATCGGCTCGACTTAATGAAATTCATGTTTCACAATTACAATATTTCAAATTATATCAATTTTCTGATTGCATAATTACAAATCTGTCGCTACTCTATAAGCTACTTAAAGCGAGGTTCACGATCTTTTATTTTCAAATGATTGACTTCTATTGTTTTCATGATGTGATTAATTGATTGATTTGCTTCCATCATCCATCATAGGTGTAAAAAATAATAGAACAGGTTCTAGTCGAATATTATTTCATTATTTCCATATCTGTCAGTCATTCCTACGCTAGTCTATGTCATTTTGATTGGCATTGCCTCCTATGAACGTAGCACGCGCTTGCCTTCATTGTAATTACCTACCACACGTTAGTCAATAATGAGTCTGCCATGATCAATATATATTGATAGGTTATCTATGAATTGGATTGATGGAATTGCAACATTTGCCTAACTAGAATATAAATTACATTAGAATAACATTACGAGGTGCTAAATTGTTTTGTTAGCCTCGTTTGTGCTTCCTGTTGACTGTGAAAAAGTTCGAAGTATTTGAATGATGGTTTATCGAACCTCGATTATAATAAACGGATGTGTGAGTGATAGCCGTAGATAGAGTTAGAAGTTGAGAGGAGAGAAATGCCAAGGACCATATAGATCACATCGCACATTCCTTGGAGTTTAGAGACAGTGTTACACTGGTGATTTCAAATTAAGTGCTCAGATTAGCGATGAATTCGTCTTAATCAAAATTCTTTTCGTGGTACTACGAGATACATTGATACTTAGAAATATATAACAAATGTCGTAGTACTGGTTTTTAGTTACAGTGATGTATTTTACACCTAGCTGAACTTTAAATAATGTCTTACTTTATTTTGAAGGTTACTTAATTCAAAATGAAACAATAAAATAAATGCATTTGTGATATGTATAGGAGCTACTTTAAGTTATTTTTCTGACCGACACTTTTCCAATGTCTGAAATAAATTAAAAATATTTCAATTTGCACTACTCATTTTATAACAGCCACAGAGAAAAATTAAACAGTTATCAAAAATTCAGACCAAAATTTAAAAAATCCCTTACTGATCCCTAGACAGCTTATTTCATTTAGGCTACTTATGATACCGATTTAAAAATTATACAAAATACCATAAAACATAAAAGCAAACAAGAACACGAATATATTAGTAAATAAACCCCACCGTAACTAAATTTACTCAAATTCTTCATAAGATAGAATGAGGAGAAATCGTATTTTTGTATTTGTGGGTGTAAATAACATAATATTTATATTAGATTGTTTGGGTAGATCACTTTCAGTCCACCTACTACACGTGCCACTGTAAGTTGTCCAGCTCCTTGTTATAGAGTAATATTGTCTTAACGATCCTTCATTTGATTGATCCGGTATAAATGACTACTGATATGAAGGTGTTCGAGGTGCCAATAAAACAAGCACTAGATGCAATATGATAGGGTAATTAAACGTCACGATAGGGCATGTCAAAGGTGAGACATATTTGCTACTGATCAATTTTACGACTGTCATATTAGAATAAAGTTGCCTAGACATAGTATACACCTAAATAAAACTCATGTATGTCAATATTGAAATTCATACGTATCTCCAATTTAGTTTGGAAGGGTGCAGTTATGTATGATCTGTGAAACAAAGAAAAAGTAATTAAGTGGACGTTTAGATAATGTAAATAAAAACTACGCACTTTATTTCAAAACTAAATTACTAAGATTAATTTTATCTGAAAACTAGGATCAATAATTCCACAAAGTGAAATATTTGAAACGTAATTCTATTAAATTACTAATAAATCTTTATTTTCTAATTATTTGTTTTATGAAATCAGGAGAGAACACTTAAGTCATAGTGTCCATTATATGTGTAAGGTTCAATATGGGCAACGTTCTACCTCATTTCTACCTATAGCATTTCATTTATTGTAGCCAATGAAGATCGGGTAATTTTATTGATAGCTTACTAGGTGTGTGATATCAAGTAAGCTCGTGAATTACCTTATTATGCATCTATTGAAGGAAATGTGATAACTTTAACACCACGTATAGCATTTGACTTGGACTTATTTTATGCAGATTATAGGAATACATTATTCATACGTTTCCAAACATATTTTGTGAAAATTATTGTGTAGGAAAGTCGACGTGTTCAAATTATGCAATACAATAATTAGCATATTACACGATAGCCACATTCCTGCAATCAGCCGGGGTGGCACATTATTAATTAATACAATTTGCAGCACCGTTTATACACTTTCGTTTCGTTACAGAACTGTACTAACTGACCAAGGTAATGGGGAACATAAAAATTTGAATTTTTGAAGTTCAAAACCTGCTTAGAACATTACGTAAACACTCTAGGGTTGGAATTTGACTGGTCAAATACGATTTTGGTAAATTCATGGTACTTTTTTGGTAAAAGTCCACAGGTACCACGCGTTTCACCATCATGGCTTATGAACGAAACATGCAGATATTGTATGCGTGAGTATAAAATGCGTGAAAATGGTAAAAAATGGGAAATTCACCTCATTTTCTGAAAACCCCTCAGAAACGTCTTGCTTGTACCTTTTAGCATTCATTAATCAAATCTTACAATTAAGTTGATCAAATTTAGTTTCTACTTTAATCAAACAATTCAAATGCCCAAGATAGTTTGTTCATTCAATTAACCTTGGAACTGAAATCATTTCAGGTCTTTTCCGAATGATTCAGTTTTCGTATGGAACCCTTTTTTGTAGATAATTTCCACCTTTCACGCTTAATTTATTTTTGTGTACACATACTCTAATCTTATCTATCAGGAAGCGAATGAGAAAAATGCTTTTGAGATTACATTTCACAGAAATTATAGGTACCTGCATAGCAGTGCAATTAAATTCCAAAGATGTTAAAATAACTAGATAATCTAGAACATGGAGTACATGAAATGATAAAATTGTTGAACATGCTTGAACACTCATAGCCTAGGATCAGCAAATATCAATGCTTTCTGATTTTATTTTTATTAAATTACTTGTTGAGGCACCTGATTGGTTGATCACTTAACTAAGGAAGTTGAAGTGATTCTATTCCCGACTTTAGAATGAAATATTGAGTTTCTTTTGTTTGTTTCATTAACAGATTTTTCGTATTAAAATGTCACCTCTTTCAAGTACAGTTATACTCTTGGCATTTGAATTTATAGATTCAGATCTACATGTTCAAATGAAATAGTTTTTCTATTCTTTAGAAAAAGAATACAGTAACGATCATTGCATACTCTTTAGAATTAGAGCTTTGTGGTTTGTTTACAATCACATTGCATATTTCTAACAATTACAATGGCATTGTAGAGTGACTGAAAAATAATATAAAACCATGACTCATTAGAAAGTACTAATAAGCAACGTTTTTATTCGTCATAATCAAAATTTGGTTAATCATAAAAAAGTCACTACATTCCTTTATTTATGAGAATATAATTAGATAATGTAATTTTGTTTATCCATAGTTCTGTGTAACGCGTTGATAAGAGAGCACCGGTATTTCCTCAAAATGATTTGAAAATAAAGCAAATAACTCTTAAAATGTTTTACTGATTTTGCTGAAAATTTCCAAAATATAATAAAACTGTGATCTTTGGTCTTGATAAACTTTAAAGTGATACATTTTCACTTTTTAGAGGATTTTGTTGTTCACTTTCAACCATTTAGAGGATTATGTTCAAAAGCTATACAGCAAACCAGTCAAGTGACATTTAGAGGTAAACAAAATTTTAGCTCGCTCAGAGAAACAATAGTAGCCACGTATCGTACCAAAAATGTAAAAAAGGAGACAAAAAGAGTAAAAAAGATTTGTTCTACTTTTTCGGTATCCATAGTTGCAATAAAATGTATTAAACTATTCAAAAAGTAATATTGCTTCATATACATCACACTCTTAATATCCTTCCACGAGCAGTGGAATGCAAATGATTGGTCGACGCATTAATATTCCAAGTGCATCTAACACTGCATCCTCTATGTAACGATGGGTGGGCGATGTCATACATCACCTGGGCAGTGAGGAGGAAGCAAGTAGTCGACACCTTGGTTTAGGTTATCGGAGTGTGATATAAAGACTGCTCGATGCGATTGCTGCAGAGAATAGAGTAATAGGTGAACAATTTACAAGACGGGACGTGTTATCGCATGCCATTCTTGGCACGGAGACTGGACGTAGAGGAATACCACAAGCATTCCATCAGGGTGGATTATTCTTGTGTGATTCTCAAAATATGTATAAAAATAGTTTTAAAAAACGTAAAAAATATAAAAAAATTAAATAAAAATAGAATGTATTAAACAATTGGTAAATAATTATATATTGCCAAGAAAATACAACTAAAATTGCCCATCTCGATAAAACTAAACATTTTATTTTAAATTTGTATTAATATTATTGATTAAAAATGTTAAGTTTGAATTTACATTTTTTTGTGAAAATATAAGGGGTTGAGTCGAAGTCTCCGATAGAATTTGCGCGAAGTTGCGGGAATTTGCACAACATTTTTCTGGTTCATTTTGGTGCCGTTTTGAAGCGCAATTTGGTAAGCCTAAACTTTCACGAAATCTATAATACCTACATCTTTTCTCCAGGAATGTATATTTGTTTTGTATAGAGAGAAGCACGTAAATTAATTGACTCTGCTTGTATTAAAATTTGATGTGGAAGATGTGATTACGGTTTTGTGGTTGGGGGTGGGGGGAGGGGTTGAGGAGAGGGGGCACCTCATGCACCTCAACAGTGAATAATTTCAACATTAGTCCCAAAATTGAGAGCTAATGAAAATGAAGACTTGACAAATACAAATGAAATTATTTTTCTTTGCATAATTATGTAAATTACACATAGAATGCGGTATTTTACGTACGAACTAATTGGAATATGGTGATGTTCGTAATTTCCGTCTTTGTGTTATTTTCGTCTCGGTAAACCTCTTGTTCTTTAGTTAAGCCTCGTTTTCTATGCTAAGGGTATAATTGTTTTTGCGTTGCCATCAACAACAATTCGCATTGTTTTAATTCTCGCAACAATGAGTGCATCTCTGATGAAATGCTGGAGGGCAAATAAAACCAACACTGGAGAAGTGGAGCGCACTGGAGGATATAGTTGTAGCATAATGTAGTCTACAGAATCCCCTTCGTTCGCTACGCGGATTTAATATGTTTTCAGGATTTTAACGCTCAAAAGAGCATTCATATTTTGGACAACGGTTTTGCAGTATTTAGATTTTTTATTTTATTCTTCTTCAACTAGAGTAATTAACTTTATTTTGAAGCAAATGAGCGTGCCAACAAATTCCGAAAACATATGTTATGTTTAGTTTTGAATAGCTCACTTTTTGTTCGGAAAAAGTTGGCTCGTACCAAAAAGTTTTTTACTGTTTTGCAACTAGGATAATGGCCGTCGTTGAATGATAATGATGATGATGATGATGATGATGAAGATGATTATTATGATGATGATGATGATGATGATGATGATGATGATGATAATGATAAAGATGATTATGATGATGATTATCATCATTATAGATTATGATGATGATGATCATTTACATAAAGAATAGAAGAAGCATGTTGGGAAGGGAGCGGCAATAGCCCTTTCTATTGGCCTTGAATATTACTATTAGTACGGAATCTTATCATCATTTACATACCTCTCGAGTGAGGGAAACCACGAAAGAAACCTGTAAGGAAAGACGTTTATTCATTCATTAAAATTTGCTCCACCAATAAGTTTGTTTCGTCGAATAATAGAATATTATCTCGAGAATTATTGAAAGAATCTTCCAAAAGTCTCCGCTCTATGATAACCACAACGCCTCCTTCACTCCTGTCTCGTCCCAACCTCCACCTCTTGTTCCAGGACCTCGTCGACGTCGTAATGACGTCCCACGGCGCCGAGACGCCTGGACGCGACGCCGGTGAGTAAACTGCAACATCATATTCACACCTCGGTGGGAGTACATTATCGAGATGCTACCGAGACCCGATCGATCGGTACAACTCCAAGGAATGCGGCTATGTCTGGCGGAAACAGATGAAATGTATCACCTGATTATTGATGTTCGTTTCATCCAAGAGTGGAATTTATTCGCTATAAAATCCTCGTTAACATTCTTCTTCCACTTGGTTAATGTACTCTAATGCATATAACGAGACACTTAAACATTAAAATAAAATCTGAACGCTGTAATATTTAATTATGCATTTAGAAAACATAGCAAGAAGACCCAACATATCTTAGAATGAAGATTACAATCTTCCGATGTAGTACCAGATAGTTAACGGTCAATTTAATTGTCAACATCCCGCAGGTTTTTAAGGGCCTGTTTTTCAGTCCCTCTGATA
The DNA here is from genome assembly GCA_934045905.1 of Leuctra nigra. NCBI lineage: Eukaryota > Metazoa > Arthropoda > Insecta > Plecoptera > Leuctridae > Leuctra > Leuctra nigra. The sequence continues at coordinate 43,797,474 of OW203761.1, forward strand.
ACTATCTTCAAGATAACAACCAATACACGAACAGTAAACGGTCTTATGGTAGCAAATGCTTATATATCTGCCAGATATCTATATCAGAACACTGGGCCAAAAGAGTTCAGAGTAAACCGGTTTAAATTCAGAAGAATCCTTCTCATTACCTGTCCATGACAGCCCAATTTGTCATATTAGCCTACAACTGCCAATTGCTTTCTAAACAATCGAAATAGCATTTCATCTGTAACCATTTTGTGAGTGAAATCTCTTTAAATTAACTCCAATCTAAATTCAACCCCTCAAGCGATCGATTTAAAAAACTCATCACTATTCATATATCCGTGGAATATGGATTCGTGGATAATATCAATAATCCACACGATATTCATACACAACTCCGATCAGCTGGTATATTAGTTCATCTTTAATATCCCTGAGGCATAAACTTTCGATTGGTTTTTGGTTTTCACCACCATAATCAAGGCGAGGGTGTCAGACAGGTGAAGTAAAACTGACGAAAACTGTATCTATTATTAGCCAATTATCGACACTACTTCAAAACCGTCATCGAAAAAAAAAACTTAAATAAAATTAACCCACAATTTCAATCAAATTATTAAAGCTGCCTGATGCCGAAAATGCTTCAGGAGTAGACAAACTTTTCTGATGGATATATTTATAGATTGATCGATAATTGAGACCCCACAGGTATTTTCCAAGGGTAGTTCACACCCCCATAATCTGTATTCACACATTTATCGAGAGTTTATCGATAGTCGATAATAACGTGATAACTATAAGGTGGCCACCCAGCCTGCTATTAGGTTTATAGACCGCTAAAAGGCAAGCGGTTTGCTAATGATACGAAAGACAAAGACAATCGGAGAGGTAAATCAAGTACTAGAATTATTACAGCATGATTTCTACTTTGTTGGTGATCACGACGCTTAAACCACAAGAATATTATTGTCCATGCAGTTGGTTGGAACTATAAACACTTCGTCGGTTATTTGATTGGTTGGTATTGATTTGGAATTCTGAGAACGGTTTTTGATGTTTTGTCATGAAAGCAGATGATGATTTTTAATGATATTGATACCTTTGGGCACGTATGCGATTTAACACCGATTATGGGATATGGAATTATTGGAAAATACCTAGATGAAAGGTTATCAAAATAAATCTAAATTATATATCTCCCAAATATCAGTTTTTTTTAAACCGTCGGAGAACTAAGTTTGTAGCATTTCAAATCATGTTTGCTAAGATTCATTGTCATCATGATTCGGTATTATACATAATCAGAATATTATATTCGACTAATAAACTTAACAAATATAAGATTTTTAAGATTTTCTGTGTGGTTTTGATTAGCTTAGACTTGGATATTAAAATTAGCCTCTATTGAGGAAAGTCAGACTTGGTGATTTATCTACGGATTTTAACAAGATTTTAATATTTGTCGTACCTAGGCAAAATGTGGCAACGTTTCATGAAGTCTACTAAAGAAGCTGTGCGTAATGCGTAACCGTGCGTAAAGATGTTTTGCAAGGCACATTAGGGAGGGATGAACGAAACTATCACTTCATGACACATCGTTTAAATTCGACATATGACTAGCTTTGTATGTTCTGAAACATATGACAAGAAAAAGTGATCAATGTGAACTAAATTCAAGATATGACACTTCAATATTACAGTTATTATTTCTGTTTAACTTTACGACCATACAGAAAACGATATGCGATGATATTTTCATTCGATGTATTAAGCCGCTTTTCCATCGATAGATTTCCAATACAATATTCTAACATTTTAAAATTTGCACGTTCATGGCTGTTTTACCAATCTATAAGGATACTGCTTTTTTTCGAGATTTTTCCTTATGAAAAGTGCCGATTTTTATGTAAAATTGTGATGAAAATCAGTCTTCTAAAAATTCAAAATCTTTGCAAATCTGTGGAAATTACAAGAAGACCTTATTTACATCGCTGTGAACAGATGCGAGTGAGCAAGGTGGGTCGATCTGAAGATGTTTGTGCGTGATGTGATATCAAGGTGGGGGTGTGTGTGATGCACCCCGGCAAGGTCTGAAGATGTTTGTGCGTGATGTGATATCAAGGTGGGGGTGTGTGTGCTGCACCCCGGCAAGGTCTGAAGTTGTTTGTGCGTGATGTGATATCAAGGTGGGGGTGTGTGTGATGCACCCCGGCAAGGTCTGAAGATGTTTGTGCGTGATGTGATATCAAGGTGGGGGTGTGTGTGCTGCACCCCGGCAAGGTCTGAAGTTGTTTGTGCGTGATGTGATATCAAGGTGGGGGTGTGTGTGATGCACCCCGGCAAGGTCTGAAGATGTTTGTGCGTGATGTGATATCAAGGTGGGGGTGTGTGTGATGCACCCCGGCAAGGTCTAAAGATGTTTGTGCGTGATGTGATATCAAGGTGGGTGTGTGTGTGATGCACCCCAGCAGCAAGGTGAGGAGCATCTGGTCGGGACTAATCGCTTCAACCGCAACCAGCGCGCGGGGCGAGAATAAACATGTGTTTGGTGCGGTGAGACGGGATAAACACAGCTTGAAGATCGATCAGATGCAGCCGTTCGGATGCTGTGACGTAACTGCACTCACATCACAGACACGACCAACAGCAATACATTACAACATTTCGGACAGATTCGACATCAATTCACAATTCATTTATTTTGCCCTGAAACTTGGGTAATAGTTTCTGTAACTTGTAGGTACCCGGAAATGAGTTTGCATTGAAATATTCTAAGTAAATTGTAAAATCATTATTTAAATTTCTTTGATCCCGCGTTTTTTTGTCTAAATTGTACAAAATGCATACAAGAATATACGGCGTATTTATCAACATTAGGGAAACGCAAACAACATATTGTAAACAAATACTCAGATTTTTTTGTAATTTGTATGAACTTTGTGAAAATTACAATTTTGCTTTGATTCATAATGAATTTTGACAGTCAGGTACCAACCCTACAAAGTGGTTTAATAAAACGCCGATACACGACATGCAATTTGGCTTTCGTATAGTGACAATAATCTAGTACCAATAATTCACATTGACAAAGTTCAATTCAATTAAATTTCATTTTAATAGCACATGAAAATAGCACAAGCAATGATACATGTTTAAAATACATTAAAACGTCATGATATATCACGTGAAATGTAACATTTTTATTGTGTTCAGATTAAACATAAGTAAAATGTACACTCCTCAAAAGAAAAAAGGTATTGAAAAAAACCGTTTGCCTGAAAATTATTTGCAGCCACCATTCAAAGTAGTTTAACTCTATGCTATCTCGTCATCTAACTCTAGTTGAGCTCTGATTTTATTGATAATAACGAGGATTGATTGATTGTCAAGGACTTATCAGCTTCTTTGGAATACCGTTTTTCTTTTCTTGTGTGCATAAGATATTTTTGTATTTTGGATGAATTTAACGTCTCAGCTGCATACAACTCTTGCAAGTTTCAATTAATCGGGATATGCATAAACACATTTGAAGTTGGCATGACGCCTTTTCTTACATCACTTCCAATGATACTAAATGTTATACACGCTTTCAATGGACCTCCATTACCGAAATCTACCAAGGTGGTAAGGTTACTTGTATGTGTAGGACTATAGGTTTGATGGTCTATAAAGATTATATCAGTTTCAAATGTTGGACTATAAAAGATTTAGTATATTAAGAAGAGCAAGAGCTTGCATATATCTATTACGCTTGTTGCTACAGTGAAATGTTACTTATTTTATTATTATTTATAATCTAGAGAGGTGATAAATGGAATTATAATCAATGATCAACTGGAGTGAAATTCTGCTCACAAGTGATCTTCAAAAATGCTTACTTTCAAAATACATGACCTGTCGACGTTTAGTGAAACTTAATTTTTCTCCGTCAATAAATAACCATTCGGCATTCCACTCTAAACACATTTAAGATCAAATTTACATTTTAATACCATTAAAGAAACTTGTATCTTAAATTGCTAATTTGCTAAACATTGATAAAAGCTTAAACCTGCCCCGGTGGCTCAACATTAATCAACTAATCACAGGTGTCAATGACATTCTAATCACCCTAGCAAACACTTCTTAATTAACCATCTCCATAATCAAATCTAATGGCTGTTCGGCGTCTCAACCACCTGGCCGCTAAGCCCCTAAACACCGGTCAATCTGTGACCCTCTGGACCCATCACCTGCCCATCTTGACGGCGGGATTAATAAATCATCATCAGAGAGGTGCCTTGTTAGACGCAGGCGTCAGGCGACCGATGAGTGAGGATGCTGGAGATGATGCTGATGTTTATTGACAACATTGCCGGACAAAATCATCCATCATTGTTCGGGTCCCGGGATGTGTAGTCCAAGTATGTTCGTTACTATCTTTGTGTGTTGTTATAGTAGAACCAAATCAATTGTTCGATTGGAAATGAAAGTAAAGTGTAGATTGTTGGGTAATACGCTTTAAAAATATTAAAGTTTGAACAGTAATTCCTAGACTAGCACAATTTATATGTAGGTCTATCAATAGGTTCAATATCTTTTCTGAACCCCTCTTCTGGAGCATTTATGGACTTTTCGTACCATTAAAAAGTATAACAGTAATCAATTTTTAATAGAGTAGGTAATACCTATATATTTTGAGTTAGTTGTTTTTCTGTTCAACTCTTCAAATTTTATGTGACTGAAATTACGTATGTAAAATTATATATATTTTTATCTTATGTGAGATTTTATAAATTCTTTAAAATTTCCTGAATTATGTACTGCGTCTGGCCATATTTTTATCTTCATACAATTCATATTTAACATTAGTAATAATTACAAAAAAATTGAATGTTGGAATTTTTCAAACTTTTACTTATATGTACTTATTGAGTTGTTGTTAAACTGACTTAGGATTGTATTAATGTAATCGATTGGCCAACAGAACTTTGCCCAATATTGACTAACATTTACCTGTCAATATCTTCGATTCCCGCCGCCTAAGATCGCCGCAACGCAGCACGACTGTTACACAACAATCTGCGAGTGTTCTAATCGATACCTATGTAAAGGCATCGATTAGAACATTGCATCCAATAAGGGAAGACAAACGCCGTGAGAACACGAGTCAAAGGCGTGAAAACAACTGAAAACGTGTGAGAGAGAGAGCGCGATGGGCGGTGGAGTTTTCCTAAACGTAAACAAATGTTTTAGAGCCACGATCCGAGATGAGTTGCGTCTGCCGGCTCCTGACGCGGGATGCTGGATGATGAGGACAATGCTCGGCTCGTAGATGAGAGAGCAAGTGATGTTATTGTTTTCAGATGGAGATTGCTAGGGGTGGGCTGGGATGAAAAGGACCCGGATGCGACTAAGCAAAGGGCTTGGATAAACATGTGAAAGGGCGCGTAAAACGAAGTAGAGAAAACCAAAAAATAAAAAATAAATTGTTTTTATGGAAAACGAGTAAATGCTGGCCCGTAAAAGACCCGTAAAATGTAAAAAATTGCCACAACCTACTGAAGTCGCCTTTTCTGCTATTACTCACTAAATAACGTGGAAAATATGTATTAGCAAAAATCAACATTGTTTCTTAGTAAAATTTCTAGATATTTTTAAAAATTAAATAAATTAAAAAGTAGGTACACCTATGTAATATTTTTTACCTTTTTTCGTTAGCAAAATGAACTTAAGCCGAAAATCTAATAATTTCTAAGAAAAGCTTTTTACAATTGACACCATTCAAAAATTAGTTTACATTATGATACATTTTTTCTGATTTGTTTGTACAAAAAAAGTAGGTATACCTAATATTGTTAAAAATTAAGATTCTTCTCAATATTCTTTCCGTCTTTTACTTTTACGACTGTCATCCAAAACCCAAAAAGTAGTATTTATTACGATCGAAAAATAGATAGTCTAGGCGAAAAGACCTAGACACTCCTAGACGTCTGGCTATCCGCAATAAAAACAGGTTGAGACATAAAAATCCACCACGTATTGTCATAATAATCCACACACACACAAGTGTATAGGACATTTCAATCACAAACCCGACCTTGCTAATAAAATCGCAAAGTTCAAATTCCACCTGGTCCTACATGATCACCACCGTGATCAATCCTAACATACGATTCAATCCATCCTTTTCGAAGACCAACTGATCCAGTTTGTATACTTTATGATATGCATTATCCACCAGGTTCCATTACATATTCAATCAGTAACCTAGAATGTTCCAATAAGATCAAACCCAACATGAAGACGTATGTCTGAGGCACACACCAGTAATTTTACACCATATTGACTTGGAGCCAATTCAAAATGATCCGTATTATATAAAGATCTGATTTCATAGGACGCTCACAGATTAATAACTGTGACATGTATCTTAGAGAGTCGTGGGTTTCATCTCAATTGACTCTTCGTGAATTCATTTCACCGAGATCTTCTGGCTTACAGACATCATTTACAACATACAAGTACCACTGAGCTTGTTCAAATGATACTTATTGAGATGTTGATGTCACAGTTTTTATTGTAAGCCAGTGTACTAGATGACCGAGAAATCGGATATCTTTCGCGATCTATGCATCTTGTATTTCTGTTGGATTAGGTTGTTCTGCGTTTATGTTTCCCATTCTTCACATCCAACATGTTGTAAAACCATCCTGGATGGTTTCTAAATTCCGTCTTCTCTCTAGGTTGTCCGTTAGATGTGGTTCAGAATGTGCAAATATTTTGCCGAAGAAAGAGGAGCATCGGGTGTGCCGCATCAGCGCCAATGTGAGATATTGAAATCGAGTCAGGAAAACCGCCAACACAAAAAGTTATTTATCTTAAACAAGAGTCTGAATGATTCCTACCATTCGTTTTAATCGTCTGCATGTACGATTCTTTTGCAGATGTTTAAATCTTATTTTAATTTAATCATCTAGTTTATTTTTTTTTCTAGTTATAAGCTTTATTTTCGACAATCTCTTCTCGACATCTTCATCTGTTCTAACAAGTCACCGCCTTCTTTGTGGCTGGTAATTATTGTCGTTGTCCCATTAACGTTGGTCACGATCGCATTGTCAACACCCCAAGATCGACGCCATACAAAGTGGCTGTCATGTTACAACTTGCGCAAGCGCACTGCAAAACTCTTAACTAATCGCGATGACAGTTTTGAAAGAATTTAAACAAAACGTTCGACGCGTTCGCATATTTCCATAGTTTTCTTTCATCATTTTGGACCACGCCTCAACTAGGTGAAAGATTTGCGAGTATTGAGTGGGTGCGGTTCGTTACTGATTGATTATAGCCAATCATCGGAGTTATTGGAACGTTTATCGAGTAATTTAGCGCGGCTTTGGTAGAGATTTTCCGATTAATCGGTGACATTAGTGAGTTAACGCGGTAACATGTTTCAGCCTTCGAAAGTCAGTGAGGTTCTTAGTCTTCTTAATAACCAACTGTCAATAGCTCATTGCAGGGTTGAAGAAATCTTTACGGAGATGCTGTAGCTCCGTCAAAGAGATGAATGAATCCGTCGGAGGATAGAATTGGTTTCATCATTTTGTACAGATGATTTTAATGTGGATTGATTAAAGCGGTTTTCATTGAAGAAGCACTTTAAAAAGTTTTAATACGCAGCTCTTGCAAAATAGATAAAAGTAAAAAAACGTTGTTTTAAAGACATGGCTGGTATACTTTGGTTGAATAAGGCCCGGAATAACCAAGGTTAAATTGTGCTGGATTAACTAACTTTTTGATTAAATTCAACTGTTTCAATCATTTTTAGGTATCTGATTGGCTGTGCCGCCAATTTAGTCCAATATTTAGTTAATCCGGCACAGATTAACTTTGGTAATACCGGCCCTAATCCTAATAGCCTTGCCCAAAACCAAATACTCATTTCTAATTCAAAGAAAATTATAAGTTTATTTGTGTCTTTTTTCATTTATTAAGGCCGGGTAGGACCAACTCTGGATTAAGTTAACTCTCGAGGGTCAACCAATGAAACAAGTTGGCGCGAATTCCATAGCCAATAAGATTCACTAATTTCCACTAATCATCGAGAGTTAACTTAATCCAGAGTTGGTCCTACCCGGCCTAAGAAATAAAGAAATATTTACGAGAGAAAAGTATTTTGCAAATTTTTTTATTAATATTATGTTATTTAATTTTTTTGTAATTTTGTCAGGTCCTAAAGTAAAAAAAGCATACATGTAATTCCAAGGAAAAGTAATACCAATCAAATGGATGCAAATTTTATTTTGCAAATCAATTCAGAAAAAGTTATCTTACACTCCCTGTAAACCGACAAATATGTAAAATTCCATCGCCACAATCCAAGCCAACAGTCACGACTAACAGCCATTGAATGTTTTACCATTTTATAGCTTTTCCAATACACAACAATGACAAATCAACCCACAATCATTGTCCACCCCTGATTCATATATTACACCGAATCAGCCACATGAGACGCACCCATTAGATGCAGACCATTGCCTACACCAACATGCATGGTGGTAAGAATGGACCACACCCTTGGCGCCACCCTGGCATCCCACTTTTACAGGTGTCACCGTCAACCTGGCACTTTGACAGGCGTGGCGCTAACTTACACACAGAAGGACAAAGATCAAACAAATTTGTCATATTAAAACAAATCGAGGACATTTTGTTGCGAAATTTGTGATGTGTTTTATTATTCTGAGGTCAGATAATTAGTTTGACCGAAGAAGGAAGTAATCGAATTATAGGAACCTTGGATCATTAATTTGTCGATGAATATCTATAGAGTTGTACTCTAATTGGGAAATGAATCAATATGAATTGGAGCGAGTTGTCAGTTTGATAATAATTGGAGAGATCGGAAAAGGAGAATGAAATTTGCCTTTTGTTGTTCTAGTTTTAAAAACGTCGTTGTGATTTGAAGTGAAATCTTTATTTTTCCGAGGTTGTATGACGTACATACCTGACAAGGAGCTAATGGAGGCTGGATGGATAAGATGATTGGAAAGTGGAAAAGCAATGACAGTTATGCTACTTTCTGTTCATTTTGAATCAGAAATAAATTGTGATTTTCTTAATTCATATTTTGCGCACGATTTTCATAATTTTGTTCCTCATTTGTTTCGTGATTATTTTTATAAATCTTGTTATTGGAACAATCTTATCACTTAGATGGTGAGAGTGATCGTGTAAATCATGGCAATCCACAGTCAGGATGATTGACCACTGGACTCGCAACCGGGTCTATGAATTGAGAAACCGGTAGAGTTCCATCCAGATTGCAGCTGGTAACACTAGGGCAGGCAACTGATTCGCTCGACATCATTCTTGCTCACTCGTTGCATATTTAGTTGATGATGATGATGATGCATTGTTTTAATTTGATTTATAGACGAATCTACAGCTAGGTTATCGTGCATCCAATGAATGATTCAAGAAAGGTGGAAAGGTGTAAAAGTAGATGACTTGGAATAACAGCGTTGACATGATGATGATGATGATGATGATGATGATGGTGATGATGATGATGATGATGATGATGATGATGATGATGATGATGATGATGATGATGATGATGATGGTGATGATTACAATGACGATGACGATGACAATGACGATGACGATGACGATGACGATGACGATGACGATGACGATGACGATGACGATGACGATGACGATGACGATGACGATGACGATGACGATGACGATGACGATGACGATGACGATGACGATGACGATGACGATGACGATGACGATGACGATGACGATGACGATGACGATGACGATGAAGGTGATGATTATGAAGAAGATGGTGATTATGATGATTATGATGACGATGCCGGCTGATGATGATGATGATGATGACGACGGATGATGATGAGTTGATGACGATGCCGACGGATGATGACGATGACGATGATGACGGATGATGATGACGGATGACGACGGCAAGAAGGCGTGTTGTTGACTATTGAAAGCCACGTGTTTCACACCTTATTGAACATAGCTCCTGTCGAGCTCGCGCCAAAACAAAGACAATCAAGTGTAATGCGGCGCTTTGCCCGATGATCCGCTGCTAAATGGAGCCACTTTGAGCGAGGACAAAGCCACGTCTACAGGATTCTGTCTGTCTCTGCGGCGGAGGAATCCGCGAGTCATTGCTGCGTGGTTGTGAATGCAGACGCACCTTGCTACAGGATGTTCGCACGAGAATACTCCCGATATCATAGTCAACTGCATGGGCGCAGGGAGTTCTGTCAGGGGGAGGCATCCCCCCCTTCCCCCCACCCCCCTCGGGTGCTTGATTTTGTTTTTTTGACACTTTTGGTGTATTTTGTTGAAATATTCAACTTATTTAAAATTTGACACCTTGGGGTGTGGGGGGCATGTTCTCTTCTTGCCCCGTAGGGAAATTTTTGGCTTTTAGACACTTTGAATTAATTTTTTTACGTTTTTTTGTTTACAAATACAAATATAAGTAAAACACAACAATTTTTTTTTATTTTTCCGGGGGGGCTGGCTCCCCGTTGTCCCCCTCCTCCTCCCATCATATTATATTAAGATTCTCCTTTTTGGTTTAAAATTTCTCCTTCAGATTATCTCTAGTATGTATATGAACTAGAGACTGCGTACATGAACCTATAACTATTTTGTAAATCCATTGTAAAACTATACCTATAATTTCAATAGGCTATTTGAAACCTTTAAATTGATTGGAATAATCGGATATGGGAGTACCTAGGTACCTTTAGCTGATTCTGCTTTTTTTTAAATATATACTTGGCAGTCTTGGGTTTGTTTATTGCAAAAGCTTCAGTTACTTGAGTTATAATGAACTTTCAAAAGTCCCGTTCAAACAGAGCTTTTCTGCTCTATCAAGAATACCTGTTGTATAAAATAGTGTTTGGCTCCGAGAAAGGGTAATATACATGCAGATTTCAGCTAAGATGGGATTAGTTATGAAAAGAGCTGCTGTTATAAATTTAACTCGAATCACGTTCTCGGATAACACAGAGATGCGAAGATAATACACGAAACGTATCAAAAGTCAGAGGAGGATAAATAGGATACAGAAGCATCGTTGTGTTACTTTTTGGCATTGTTTCGTGACTATTCAATCATAATTGCATGTGAGGCACTTAATAGGGTCGAGTGAATAATAATTTTCGAAGAATTCGTATGTTGGTGTTGCGCGAGGGGGGGGGGGGGGGGGCAAAAAATATTCAAATCATAGCTAATCGTGAAAATTTAAGACAAAATAAGAAACAAATTTAATTTGGAAGCAATATAATATGTACCTATTATTATTATTTAATATTTTTCAATGCAAAAAACATAGGTACGCGAAGTTTATGATTTTTTTTTAAATCTGTAAAATTGACGGATCACATCTCCTTTAAAATCAGTAAGCACTTTTTTTTTTTTTTTAAATCAGTGAAAATGTTAAAATGGTGATGTGATCCGTCAATTATCAGGTTTTCAAAAAGAAAGTCGTGAACTTAATGTTTTATATCGAAATCATTAGGTAGGTACACTCAAACCAATAAAAATCGGTACTCGAAAAGAAACGGATTGGCTGATTAAGGTTTGATGGCATCATCCCATGAAGGCTGTGTTAACGCATCATCAACCTCTAGTAGGTGAGCTCTTATTTCATTGATAATAACAAGGATTGATTGTCAATTAACCTTACCAGCAGCCAATCCGTTTATTTTCGAGTACCAGTTTTTATTTGTTTGAGTGTACCTATTTTTATTGCCAAAAATAGTGCATATTTCTTCCAGATTTTGTTTCTAATTTTGTCTTATAATTTCAACTGACAAAACACTTGAGTCTGGCAGGAATGGAAGCTGATGTTATCGGCATTGTTTCATGTACATGATCACGTTGTTTCGTCCAGGCTGTATCTCGGCTATGATTGACGGCGCACAGAAGGCGACAGACAAAGGCACAAAGCGTGGAGGTAATACGTGGAAGCGAGCGGCCACGAGTGGTCAAGTAAATGATCGAAGAAGAAGTATCTTGTCTATGAGAAGAAGCGAAGGCATCTTCTCAATTAACGCGGCATACACCTGGTAGTGGGCTATCAATACACATGACGTGTGCCAGCATAGCATAATATTACATCAATAGCATGATTGGAGATGATGATGATGATGATGATGATGATGATGATGATGATGAAATGTGAAGGATGGGGGAGGGAAGGAGGTGGTTGTGGGCTATAAGTAGGTGTCATTCCAACCATTCTGAATGTAGCGGGAACTAAATCCGGGCCTTCAAATGTTTTTGATTTTGATTTTTTAGGGAAATTATGGAATTATTTTCTTTATAATTTGTTTTCATTGTAACGGCTTTGATTGGGGCATGAAAGGTATAATGAAATAATTTATTTAGCCCATATCTACCTACCTATACGTACATATGGCAGTAAGCGAAGTACAAAGTTAAATGATTTTGCAATTATTTCAAAAATATATAAGATACTGAACTAAATATTTAAAAAAGAATGTATAATATTCAAAATGTACCTACTATGTTTTGTTCACACTGTCCGTTTTCGTATTTTCTCTCTCTGATCCATTGGTTGCTATTTGATGGGTAATTTCAACTCGACTTGATGAAAGTTAATATTTATTTGGCAGTTAAAGTAATTTATTTTCAAACATAGGTACCTAGCCCTAAAATATTACGTTTCATTACATTTGTTTTCTTCCTCTTCTTTTCCATTTGCGTGGAAGCCTAAAGCTCTCATGTTGCCGCAATGTTGTTTTTAAAAATAACGTCCACGGTACAACCACAAACATGTTCTACTCTATAAAAATAAATGAACGGAAATACTGTACTCAATTTCACCACAAACGTTTTGCAATGAAATCGAGTGTACTTTACTTTGGTGGCAGACGGTTGGATCTCGGTTTACAAACCTCGTTTTATCAATAAATTAACAAATCTAATATCTAAAATGAGATTTTTTAAGCTGTAATAGAATCGAGAGGAGGTTGATTTAAGGGATATTCTTCAGGTATGTGTCTAAAGCGTGCGGTTGGTCTGGATCGTTTCAATAACGCTCATCTGTCACCTCGGTGTGGACTGGACCGCCCCATGATTATCTCCTCGTTGTTTTTAACCTCAGCCCACATAGCTGGAAACCAATCTCAGTCGATGATAGATGACAGGCCGCGATAACTCGGCTTTATTTCGCACCACGGAGAATAATATTCGGCGTTTTGTGTAAATGTTCACACCTGCATTTGACTCGCGGCTTTTTGAGTTATTAATTACCTACCAACCTATCGGCTTCTGATCGTAATTAGCTCTATTTCTCACTCGTTTTTCATGGCATTCATCTTGGATACCTCTTTTCCATGACCGATGGGTACAATGGGGTGTGGGGGGGGGGGGGGGGTTGTCTACTGGCGCAGACGCTACCGGCTATAGTCTCTCTAAATGATGAGTCTGTGTGTTCTTTAAATTTTCAAAAAGAAAAGACCTGAGGTTCAAGGACGAATGGTTTAAGAAAAGAATGTTTAAAAGATTTCCAATTCAGTGAACTTTCGATTTCACAGGGAATTAGGCGTATTATAACTTTGAAAATTAGAAGACCGCTTTTTCAATGAGCGGAATTTTAAAACACGAAATACTTGTAAAGGTACAATGGAACGAAATCTGCTTTGTGGATTACATATTTGATAACTCTTTTCTCTTTTGCTATTCTTTCTCAAGAACTTAGAAGCTTAGAGACTTGAACAGAAATCAGATCTTTGAACTATGAAGAGAAGAAAGCGATTATATCACCATCATCTGTGTAAGATTGCGATGATTAGCAGGTTTTAACATCAATGCGGAGCATTCGCGCAACAAACTAGAGATCTAGAGATCAACCTCTTTCATGTTCACCTGTAGGGGTAGAAGAATACGAAGCAGAACAACAAACACAGCCTCTCTTAGAGCTCATCTGATAAAACACAATGCACTATTATCTCAATCACTTGTCCCGATAAAGTCTAATTTAAAATTAATATCGTGTTTGACCCCATGTTGTCTCAAGAATTGAATTAAGGCCCAATGTGCTCATTGTCATCACTTCCGGTTACCCCTTCATCCACAACTCCGTATCATAATTGGTATCTTTATCCACACGATTTAGCCGTATCATCCTTCAGACACAATACGTATTATTATTATGTAGTGGCATTCTCCAGTGGGAAGTCATCCTATTGTATCGTCGCCTTGTGTTTGATCAGGGGTCAACTGTTGGGATGTGAGCCGTGCGGTATGAAACAATACGATCATTACAACGCATTGTCGATGGAAGATGCTGTAAGGAGCAGGTGGAACGATGACGCGGGTGGATTCTTAACTCTCTCGTATAGAACTGTGAAGAAGGTGCAGGTTATTAATTTGTGTTTGATTGGAGGATTTACAGCTGCCGATACCTAAAACGATCAATGCAAATAGACGGTACTTTGTTAATTGATTTTTTTGAACTGAATAAATTATCTTACGGTTTAATTTAATTGGTTTAGAAATGTGAGACAGTGATTACTAAACGGCCGTGTAGAGATAACTACGTGTCAAGTATTGGTTAAATGAATACATAATGCAGTGCAATTAAACGTATGAGTTCTGTTTAAGTGAAAGTTACGATCATGAAAATCTCTGTTTTCCAACCATCCGTTCTGTCAACGCATAAATTAGTTATTAAGATTTCATCGATAAAGTCAATTGTGAATAATAATTATCTGCGTAAATAATTCCACCCATCTTTTTGAAGAGGAAATAGCAATTATTTGGAATGACTTCGGCTCCCAGTGTTCATTAATAAATCTTTCGTTAGTGCAGGAAGTGTATTTGGTAGCACCCATACACGCCCACGATGCGGGCAAAACGTACAACTATGATTCGATTATAGATTGCCTTTTCATGGCAAACAAGACGAGCCATTGATAGCAGAGGAGAAAGTTTATTGGTAAGATAACAAACGGCTCTTATATTCAGCGGTCAAATCGAGAATGAGAAAGAAAAAAAACAAAGTGTTCTAATATTAAAGTCATCTTCGTGTTGTTAACGTATCGTGATCGTACTGACAAGTAGAAAATATCTGAAGCAACATCTCTATTTCAATAGACTCCATTAAGGAACAATTAATGAGATCGCGCAGTCCAATCAACGCGCAGCTTCGAATACCGCGAATCGTTTTGCAATTACATTTCATTTAAAAAGAAGATGGATGTGGAAGTTGCGTTTATACGCCGAATGACTCCTTTCTGAGTGAACACGACGAAGAAATTCTTTGTCATAGATCTTCGTTCTCGACAAAGAAAGTTTCAGAAAATGACTATCTGGAAATGGGCAGTTAATGTGAACATCAGAGATTATATGAATCGACGATTAGTCGTGAAAAGTTAAGAAATAGTTTTCTGTTGTTATATTGCACGATGTTGATATTTTATTCAAATTAATTTGTGAGCTAAAATGTTGGAAGGCAAATTTCGTTCAAAATTTATTTACTTAAGTTACAGCCCCTTTTGTTGCATTTTGCGTAGTAAAGTACTTTTAGTTGTCTCTGTTATGGGAAATGGTGAGATAGTTCCCATAAAAGTATAGAACAATCCACCATACCCAAAACTAAAACATAAAATAATTATAATTTGCGTCGTGGTAAAAATAAAACCACACCACCTCCCCTTTAAGTGGTAGATAACTTTTATTACTCACTGATGTAATCTATTTCGTTGTAAAACAGTGCGCCATTAAAAGCAAGAAATCATTACAGTAATAAATCCTGCAGGAAGTAATATGTGGCAACTTTAGCAATTACATATGCCACGTAAGTGCATTCATCATAGGTGTAAATGCTGTTTAATGAAGTGCTGCAAATCCACATTGAATGGATGACATATGAAAACTATCGATCCGGCTGAAGTGAACTAATGCAGTTATTGTTTGACCCGCATGCAATTGCTTTACACTCGAAACCTCAGGTCGATATTGTGACCTGACTCTTGACAGTTTTAGTCATGGTATACAGTTTCAGGGGTTTGTTATAAAATAGATGATTTTGAATTCTGATTTTGACTGATTTTATTATTGATTACAATGCTTTGGGGTGTATTTATTTTATGTGTGTGTATTTTAGGGGAATATTAATTCCAGATAGGTAGATCATATTTTATAGCAGTTTTTGACTGATTTAAAGGTTTTATATGTATATGTTTGATTTTCAAAATTGTTTAATTTTCGTCATTAACTCTGTTGATTTATTTAGTGGAAATGAATTTATTTCCAAAAGTATACGAAGTGACTATACAAATCTGTTTTATCCCATTTCACTGTTAATAAATTAACGAAAAAGTGGCAGTATAATTTCAAAAACGCATGGAAAAACTAAAAAGCTCATGTTAACTTCAGAATTTTCAACAGCAGATCCAGAGATTATGCTTTGAAGTTTTTGCTGTTTTTCATACTATCTCTACTAATTACACATGTCATGTCATTGTCATCCCAAAGAGAGTTAATTGTTTTCATACGAGATCTGTTAGTTAATCGAGCTCCATTGTGTGAGTTATCTCTCTATAATGTATATAAACCTTGCTAATGAAATAACAACAGAGTTCATAGGCTCTGCACGCACAAAGTGAAATATTTCTACATAACTCCGAGTAAATTGCTCGCACACGACGCAGCAAAACCACAGCTTTTCCTCATATTTCAAAAACACCAATTCCAGAAGATTAGCCCACCAAAAATTTATCAAATATGTACAATTCGGACGGTTATGAGGGTTTTGTATACAACAACAGTTACGTTTTTCCTTGGACTCATCCATTCATTTCAAGTTTATGAAATTGTAATTAATAAAATGATAAATCGTTTTAATTAATTTGTAGTCCCGTGCGGTTTTATCCCCCCCTTGTTCTAAAACCAACTGCAATCATCTCTTTGGACCCGTAGATTTTCGTATAACACGCGTGGGAAACTGACCAAATGCGTGCCGATTGTTGCTCCGTTGCTCACTTCACGCAGTTTCACGAGGAATAATTCATCGTGACACGTCACGCACACGCGTGTCACGCACGTGGTTAATTAATAGACTCAATTAACAGTTGCGTGAGCTAACGATACGGGATCAATTGTGTAAGGGAGATTTTGAGTAATTAACACTGGAGATAATGAAGCGTGATGATTTTTGATAATGTGAGATTTGGATTTCGTTTTGTAATCTTCATAAATTCAGAAATGACATATGGAGAGAGAACTAAAGCAAGCCTAAACAAACAAGACTACAACTGTTTAATTAGTTTTGAAAGTAAACAAACGTTTCGCGTTAATTTGTATATGTTATTTCGGGTTACTGTTTAGTTTGTTAACAAGGTGTTTGAGCAAGAAATTAATTGCTTTGATATTATTGTCTGGTATATTTGTTTATTTTAACTTCCCTGAATACATTGTTATACATGATAAATTATGCAAAATACGCTATGCTGTATGGATTCAGAAATAAACGAATGCAATATTAATTGCATAACTATCAATAGTTCATTATTATACAAAATAAAAAATATACTTGAACATTGCAAACAAGAGCATGGGAACTTGCATTTTTTTGGATACATCATTATTATACTTTAGAAATACCAGTAAATATTATACTTCGTATAAATACGTGCAAGCTCTGTTATTGGCTATAAATATTTTAATACAGTTTTCAGGTATTCTATCAGCAGTGCTACAGAGTGTGTCACCGTTCGTCCATTTTTAAATAAAAGAAAACGTATTTTTCTAGTAAGTTCTTTTCAGCATGAATTCGAAAGTACTAGTGATTATTTTCATGAATTAGAAAAGAAAAAGACAACCACATTTTCATATTTTAAGTATTTTAATATGAATAAATGAAATAAAAATAAAATAAATAAAGTAAGAGTTAGTATGAAACGAAAATCTACGATCAAAAGAGGGGGATCCATCCCCTATATGGAATTAAAATAGATATTGTTGACAATTCCTCAGCAAGTTTTCTTTCCCTCTGTCATGTTATTTGCCTGTAGCGAGTGTATTTTTAGCGCTCAAGTATTGCGAGGTTCGCAGTTGCAGTCTCACCGGGGTACTTTGCGTCGGATCTCTCCAGACTCCCCACAGCTTCCATCATCTGCTCCGCCAGGTAGCGCAAGGTGTAGACAGCTGCTCGGATGAGATGCAGCACGTGCGCGGTCCACGCAGCATCCCCGGGTTCGAGCCCAGAACCGTTATGTAGGCATGCATGTGTGCAGGTCTATTGCTTTTGAGTCACCATAGTGGATCTCTCTTCCAAATATATATTTTTAATTCTTTATTAGCCCAATTTACATGGTACAATTTCTTGAACAACTTCTGTGACACATTCGCAATTTTCATACAATTTTGAATTTACACAAAGCAACTTCTTGTCACAGAACGAGTTCAACTTTTATATCATTTAGAACATGTTCTAATTTCCATCAAGAAATGTGACACAGAAGTGTGTCACAGAAGTTGAACAAGAAATTGTACAGTGTAAATCAGGCTTAATATACGTACACATGATAAAATCGAGTTAGTTCTGCTTTTTACAAAATTTCACTTGTAGTTCGACGATCCTGATATCTACTTACGTTATTCAACAAGGTGATTACATAAATAGATACCTGGAAATTCGAACTGCATTTGACATTTTTGAAAAGGAGCTATAACTAGATAATTTTAATATTGTATTCATCGTGGAATATTGTAGTGAATTCCAAATAATTCATTTTCATTTTTTTATGCAGCTCCATTGAATAGACTAGGAAACAAGTAAAATAAGCTGTAGGTCCATATCACTCTTCTAAATTAATTTTTTTAGAATTGTTTTTAATAATATTTATCATGAAATATTATAGTGAAATCCATCAATTTTAACAAATAATAAAATAGGTACTTTAAAACAATCCCTAAGGCATTAAAAAAATATTCATATTCAGGTTATTAGTTTGTAGGTACTACATATTATATCTGATTGAAACCAATTTAATATGTAGATTTTCACAAACTATTTTTATTATTCAAAATTAACGATTATAATGAAAATTGTTTGTAATAATTTAAAGACTTACACAATTTTTTATACGTTGACGTTGTTTTATACTTCTTTCTTTTAGTTCTTATTGCGCATGATACAATATTGGTGTGGCTCTTTTATAAATCGAGTCCATTTATCATTTTGTAAACATCGTAAAAAAATAGAATAAAACACGAATTCATGTCAAAACGGCAAGTGTTTCTATAATAAAGTTTCTCAATGATCAGATCATTTCTTCCGATGATCAAATCAATAACTTCTAACTATCTGGGCCAAACGTCTCAATGATATAGATTCGAGATCGTGTTCACTTATTACCTTTTGGCAGTTCAAATCGCCACACACACATATCTATTTTTTCTTTATCTAATTTATCGAGTAGGCGGAGGACATATTAATATTTCAAATTTTTCGTGTTGGAATGACACATAATGTATATTTGATTTTCTTTGGCGGTATTTGCTAACATAATGTCCTATGGCTATTCTAATATCTCACTGGAAATATCATTATGTCTGTATACTTATGTGTTTGCAAGAGTTTTCAACGTGTCCCAGTGTCATTATGTGATCGTGGTCGATAGAAACGTTGCGAGTGATATCATGGCTGACTATTGTAATAAACAGTTTATTAATGGCCCAGCAGGTAGTGCTTTGTTCTTATTATTACAAAGAGAGATAAAGAGAGGGGAAAAACGAGAGGTAATTTTATTAAATTCACGTTTCATTAGTAGAAATGATTAGACTATTTAATAAATGTCTTATCTTGAGATTAATTTTCCGTGGTTAGAGTGTTAATCACTTTCACGCTAATCTGAGATTAGAGTGTGATATAATTTCCTCATAAGATGTACGGGGATATTAAAGAAAGTGTTGTATATTGCATCGCAAGTGAAGTTTATAGACAATGTTTCGTAACTAAACCGGAGCAAGTTGGCTGAGGCAGGAACTCTCTGGACTTGCACTCATGGGTTGGATCAAAGATTCTTGTTAGATTACGTCTCGCGAGATTTCTGACTGCTGTCGCGATTTTCCTCAGTCGAGGGGTAAATGATGGGAAGGTGTCCTATACCAATAGTCCACGACCAGCTCTTCCCGCCTTCCCGCCTTCCATCATTTGATCACGAATGTGAAATGTGAATTAGTTTCTGTAAGATATTTTATAAATAATGTAAACCATAGCGTAATGAAGAAATGGAAAACTGCATAAAACAAAGCAATGTTATACTAACTTCAATAAGAAGAAATATAAAGAATAATAAACGAACAAGATTTTTTTTTTAAATCTACAATTTAAATCTTTAGTAAGCCCTAACACCGTTCTTGTTAGGACCGGTATGATTCAAAGACATAACTAACTTCAGTTTCGATAATTTTGAGGTATTTGATTGAGTGTTCCGCCAATCAATTTAACCCAAAAGTTAGTTATAAACCATAGAATAACCGTCTTCTTCGTTTGTTTTTAGATATAAAACATTTCAATCTGAGCGTATAATTTGTAGAAACTCCTCACAATACCAGTGTAAGAGGGTCTTCAAAGCACAATACCGCATCAGTCTCGGTTGCAATACTCGTTGTGAGCCCTCTCGAGACTTCCAGATCTGTTGGTGCAATTAATTGACGTGACTGGCGCATCGAATGCGTCTACAATCATCAATCATCACTTCTCCATCTCTCATTCTCGCAGCATGTATATCTTCATAGCACGCGCACATTGTTATAGCCACCTATTATTCCTTCATTAATCGCGGTGTTAATGTTTAGTGCAGGTAGCAACAACCCTTGTTTACTCCAGTTTAAGGGGTTTTCATAAGGTGGCTCATCCAATCGGGTATGGTCTCAGATTTTCATAATTTTCTACTTATGATAATCATGCCATACACAATTTTTGACACTTCTCGTGTCTAGTTTCTGAGATAAATTGAGTTCTTTTCCCTATGTATCTTATGGCAGACATGTAAAATCGTGTCTCATTTAGGCTAATAATGAATATCTAATTTTTATGTTGCCCCAACTTTGAACAAAAAAACTTGTTTTCTGATAGATAGTTGGATATTCTATCAGGAAAAGAATTAAAAACAATACCAACTTGTGCTATTTAAAAGTTATAAACAAAAAACGAAATGATTTCCCTTATACCTCCTGTGTTAAAGTTTTGTTCAATCTCGGAAGGCAATAAATTGAAACCTCGCTGTAAGACAGGAGTTGCAAGTTAAATTAAATTGTATCATTCTTTTATACTTAAATATAGTTGAAATGCTGGAAAAAGTAATTCATGATGGTTATTTCAAAAAAGAATTATTTTGTAATGTTCGATCGGTTGAGCTAAGTTAAGGGTGACTTACATTCAATTCAGTTCCTTCACCTTTAACTTACGTACTCACCGAATATTTACAAAATGTTTATGCGTACCAACAATCCCGGTTTAAACTTTAAAGTGTTTTGCATCTGATTCTATCCACTTTAACTTTCTCATAACCGCACAATCTTTTAAAAATACGATATAATTTTTACATCATTTTTATTACCAGATTCGTAGAGATAAGTGGTGAATGAATTGATGTACTATTTGTACCATCATAGGGTTTAGATTCCACACAAAAGGATTTAATTTCTTGGGAAAATAACACGTTTTTACAACTTTAAGTTCTCAAAAGTCAACTTATAGGTATAAAGCTCAATCCATCGAGTATACAAGATTTTCATCATAACTTAAAATGTTTATTGATAAAATATGTCGAGAAACGAAAGCTCTGAAGCTCCAAAGAGCTTAAAGACGAAGTTCTTTATCGAACTAAATATTCAACGTTAAGTTTTTGTTAGCTCATGGGAAACTAAAACAAAATCTTATAAAAAGATCAATGTATAAAAATGTAAGACCTTTCAAAGTTGTTCAGTAAAAGAAAGCTCACGTGCTTGATTTTTATTCAGTAGTAAGCTGATAAAATGCAATATGTATGATAATGTTTTAGAAATATTAATTAGCCCAGTGAATAAAACTGAATCACTTTACTACCCTTATGTATAGAATTTATCTACGTCATGTATAACCAGCCCCCTTAAAGGATGGGGTTGCATTGTTGCAATTTAATCGCAGATGTTCTGGGGGGTTGTTAATGGTCCAGGTTAGATACCGTTTGATGCCCTTGCCAGATAATGAGGGTGGCGCAGCATAGGTTGATTACATAGAACTTGCTACAAGGTGTTAAACTTAAATTAACGGTCATGCAATTAAAACTGTGCATGTTGTGAAATGGAATGTTTTCCGGCGAGAGGTGGAGATGAAATTTGTTGTTAAAATACATCAATCATGAATACTTCAGACGGTAGTTTTGTTTTGTTTTGTTTTGAAAGAGGAAAAAATAATCAATTTGGGGGAATGTTTTTGCGGTGATGATTTTGATGGATTTCGTTGCAAAAGGTTTGCCGCAGCTTGTTAGAAAGGAGTCGGTTTTGTAACAAGATGGTACTCATTATGATTTCAGGAAATGAGTCGACTTTTAATACTTGAAAGTTTACAGTTCATTTCAAAACTGGGTGATTGAGGTAATTAAAGTTTCCTATTTACTTTCAGTTAGTTTAAAGTGCAAATTAGAACACGATCTTTTAATTTAATATCTTTAATAACTGAAAATAGTTTTGAAAATGAAGTTTACTTCGTGGTTTCGTTTTAACTTCTTGAAACAAGAGTGTTTGATTAACATAAAAAGATTTAAACCAAACAACAAATAAATCTGTAAAATAGACTACCTACCAGCTATTTCATATTCTAGTTTAAGATATAATTGAAAAATGATTAATATCTAACGAATCCTGAAGTCTAAAAAATACGAGAACCTAAATTCCATTTTCCCGAGCCAGAGCTGCATCAATTTAGACGCCAGATGACAGCACAAGTCTATAGCGCCAACTAGCGTAATCTATGTGCGAAGGCTTTAACCTCGATATGATCGGCTGAGCCGGCGAGCTGCAAGGTAACTTCGCCACCCTCCAGCTCGGAACAATGAACTAATCGCTTAATTAATCGCTCACATCTCTTCCCCGCTACACACAATGCGTCTCTTAATCTGGGATACTGAAAGAGAAACATTTTCATTTGCATTCTAATAGGTAATGGCTTCAGGGTAACGTTGTTTCTAAACAGTTCACAAGATTATTGTTGAAACACACGCAGAAACTTTGGAATTACAATTATTTGGTTCATGTAGAGTAAAATATATGTGCAACATTTTAGTTTTTTAAAAATAAATTCTCTGTAGTTTCCCCAGATAAAAATAATGTTCTGTTTTTTGAAAGAGCGTGTTTGGAATATTTAGGTGGAGGTGCCGTGCATTGTGTATTTTTATTCAGTTAGTCATGAGAGCGCTTTCATGTAACGTTTTGGTTGCGGCGTTTTTATTGTGTACAATAAAAACTATCCCAGAAAAAACACTCCGTGTAAAAATACCAGCCAAGTCTCTTTAACTATAAAAAAAAATAGAAGAAATCTAAAAATTCAGCACTGAAAAGGAGTGATATCAAAAAAGGAGCCAAGTCAACGAATTTTCCAAATTTTAATCGTACCATTGAAATAAAAATATCAACCCCCGAGAAATACTTAAAAAAAGGACTTGGCGCATCGTTTTTTTAAAGACACTTTTCTATCCTAAAAGTATAGGAAGAACTCTACAAGTATATTTTCCTGAGTATATCACATTCATTATCGACGAATCATACTACGTTTTAATATAACTAGTACTCTTACCTACTGGCAGTTTTGGTATTTTGTCAATATTCAGAGGAAATAAACGGATAAACGAATAACGAATAAACGGAAGCGGCCTAGTCTATTCGTTATTGCCACTATTTCTAGGGTCATATTAATCAATCATACTTCTCAATATCGTGACTGAGGGAAATAGCGAAAGCGCTCATTACAAGAAGGCCGTCAATGAGATTTGTATAAGTGACTAGTGCACTGAGCCATGCTGCTCAAATAATTACTGACTAGATTTTTATCTAAAGTAATACGTTATGTAATTTATGAATTTTTTTGGTATAAAATGTTAATTAATAGCAATTAATTACACGGCGAGAAGGTTCCAAGTATAATGCTCTAGTAGGTATGTTGATGTACCCACAAAACTATAGGTACCTACCAATCACAAACACAACTGTTCTGTATTTATTGCTTGTAAGACAATGCTATGTTTCTTTGCGTACTTATATTTAAATTTAAAATATTTTACAGAATGTTCAATATTTAATTTGAAAGTTTTGTCCCAATTTTTCTAGGCATTTCTGAACTACGTAGTATGTGAGTGGCTTAAGCTTAAGAATAGAAAAATGTCTTTAAAAAAACGATGCGCCAAGTCCTTTTTTTAAGTATTTCTCGGGGGTTGATATTTTTATTTCAATGGTACGATTAAAATTTGGAAAATTCGTTGACTTGGCTCCTTTTTTGATATCACTCCTTTTCAGTGCTGAATTTTTAGATTTCTTCTATTTTTTTTTATAGTTAAAGAGACTTGGCTGGTATTTTTACACGGAGTGTTTTTTCTGGGATATCACTTCTTTTGTTAGTTTATACATACAGCTTGTAGCACATGTCCGAGCAGGGACTAATTTCTTTAAAAAAATACGCCTCAACCGATTTGGTTACTATGAAAAGTTGCGTTTGGTATAAGATGACAATGATTATCCAAGAAGAATAGCTTAAGTTTCGTTATAATCGATCCAGCCGTTTTCGATACATGACGTCACTTCCGGTTTTGAAATAGCGGCCGAATTCCGGTATAGGTAATAAGAAAACAATCTAGTTTTATCTAGTTGATACCTTCATGAACGACCATCTGAATTCCTAATCCCTATATTTCCGTAAAATCGGTCATGCCGTTTGTAATATATGACGTCACTTCCGGTTTCATTTAGTGGTTCCTGCCGCCATTTCCGGTACCATTAATTTATTTATTCATTTTTCACAATTGATTTTTCAAATAAATAGCAGAATGAATACGCAGGAGCTAGTTCAGTTGCAATCGGTACAGGCGTTTTAGATATATGACGTCACTTCCGGTTTCAGGAATGGCGGCCGAGAACACTGCTACCTTGAATATATAAATTGTATTGTCTATGTTACAATGTAAGTTAATTATGTACGTATTTTAAGTATAATTTGTTGAAATAAGTTAAATATTGCGTATTTATGACGTCACTTCCGGTTTAGAAAATAAGAAAATTATATTTTTTTTATTGATACTTCATATAGATGACCATCTAAATCGAATGGCGCTAATTTCGTTCTAATCGGTCCAGACGTTTTTGAGTTATGACGTCACTTCCGGTTTAAAAATGGCGGCACAAAAAATCACAAGAGGCAAGGTATCATCAGACGCCAAAAGTGCATATGTGGTAAAAGTTTCAGGTCGATCGGTTTAGCCGTTTAGGCTGTGGGTGATAGCAACGTTTCCTGATATCATCAGAATCAGAAAGTGGTGTAATTTCACTGTTTTCTCGGCCCTCTAGCTCGCAAACGGCATAACATATTGTTCCCTAATTTGGTATATGTAGTGGGGTGGGCCATAGCTCGAAATTAAGATATATCGCAACAATGTGAGATTTTCCAATTTTAAGATCCAGTAGGCCGAAAATGCCATGTTGTTGCTTACAGTAAAAGTGGTTGGTCTGCTCCTCAGTTTATTAGTCATTTACGGTATGTTGAGTGAGTGTGAGTGTACGGTACGACTTGGCTGGGTGGAGCGACCGCTCCACTAGATTTAAAAAATAACGGGAATATTGTATACAGAATTAAGAAAATAAATGTTGAACAGCAAAACGTGCTTAGTGGATTAATATGTATTATTTAAAACCTCCCTATACATTTCTAAAATACATTATTATTACTAATGACCAGTGATAGAATAACTGATTCAAGCAAATTACGTCAATAAATGGGGTCAATAGGGGGGGGGGGGGGGGCACACGCCTATTGAAAACAAGATTATTTTAAAGGTTATCAAATTTGACCTTCTGAAGTGTATTTAACATTAAATTGAAAATAAGAATATTCGTATTTCAGATCCTATGTAGATAAATTAGCAGTTAGTACCTAATATTTTCAATACATTAGTGGATAATAGGTACACTCAAACCAATAAAAATTGGTCACCGAAAAGAAAAGGATTGGCTGCTGGTAAGGTTCCTTGAGAATCAATCCTTGTTATTATCAATGAAATACGAGCTCACCTACTAGAGGTATGATGCGTTAACACAGCCTTCATAGGATGATACCATTAAACCTTAATCAGCCAATCCTTTTCTTTTCGAGTACCAATTTTTATTGGTTTGAGTGTACATTTTAAATCTTGTACATGTTTTTAAACTAGCATGACTATATTTTATATTTTCACAATTATTATTCTTGGACATTTTGTCATGTTTTAAACTATATTGAAATTGTTAATGTAAATAAATAAATATAATAATAATGGAAATCAAGTGAAATAATAACAATTCAAATAATAAATAAATGTTTCTTGTCAAAACATTGCCATTTCAGCATTCCAACGTCGTTTCTGTTGTAGTTAAAATACAAAATCAAATAACCAATAATATAGCCGCACAGGTGTACTCAGGTGCACAGATCATGACCCCCCCCCCCCCCACCCAACCCACCCCCTTTCATGGAATTCCCGCTCAAGCATTGTAATATTACGTATACTATTTTGGAGATGCCTTTCCTTCTCCCCCCACAGAGATTTTAGCAGCACCATGAGAAAGCAATCCTCTTTAGTGCTTCAAAGTCAATTAAAGGTGAGGTAATACAAAAATATTACTTTTTATTTTTAAAATAAGTATTATACGAAGAAGTGCCTGAAGCGCCCTACAAAGCCAAACCAAATGGCTTCACTGAGGGGCAGAGATACATAAATAATAAAGACACATTCAAATACACACATACATACGTTACATTTGAATGTACCTACATTCAATCCTACATCACACACATTATTCAAATCATAAACTAAAATGCGTACATGTACGTATTTTAGTATACTGCTTCCCAAACATTGAGTAGGTACTTCTTATTGAGCGAGCGAAGCGAGCGTCTTATTTTGGCTCTTTTGGCACGGACCTCTGTTTTTTTTTCTGTTACTGACAATATACAAGTCACAGTTTTTCTTTCATCAAGCTGAAATTTTGCACACATGTACTGACCATTTCCGGGCGTTGCAGACCCTAATTTTTTTGAAATCCCCTGATTGGTTCAAATTTAAAAAAAATTATCTTTCGATTGGTTTGTTTGATCAAATTGAAATTTTGACAAGTCATTGCCACTAACATTTTACCCAATCAAACAAAGTTTCAGCCAAATCCTCCCATTGGTTAAAATTTAAAACCATCTTTACTGTGATTTTTGAAATTTAAACTAGAACCGTTTGACCGATCAACTTAAAACTTTGCATGGTCATTGGGACCAACATTATCTGTGTTTTTGAAAATTTTCAGACACGTCTGTGTTTAAATCCAAAAGTTATTGACATTTTACCGACATTTTGCTTGTTGCTATGGATCACGGCATCATTGACGCCTCAGTTCCAATGTTCCAAGGTCATATTGTGTACACAAACTTATATCATATGAGTGGTCCCAGGTATATTTTTGGAATAAGATCCTGTGATTTTTGAAAATTAACAAGGAACCATTCAATCATAAAGGTTCAATCGATCGACTTAAAACTTTGTGTGGTTATTGGGACCAATATTTTTGGAATTTTTGAAGATTTTCATACAAGATTTCGGTTCGAGGTGTTGCGCGTAACCGTGCTCGCTCATCAACGCGTTACTCAGAGCGTTTTCCTAGTTATTTCTATAGGTGTATTGGTTACTTACATTGACGCAAATGTTTGCGTCAATTATTTTAAAAGCACAATTTTAAAACAAAACTCAGCCTCATATCATCAGCCGGAATGTATCAATCCGCATAAACCACCTGCTTTTGTTCCTTCTAGGCTTTGTCTTTTTAAAACTAAAAGCTCAGAATATGCTTCATCAAAGCATCACCATTTCTCTAATGAAAACATGAATCCAGATTTAAACTCCACCTGAGGTATAGAATAAATCAGCATCCGGCGGGCTCCAGTGGCTTATCACATCTCTGTGATAAATACTGGCCAGTTGTCATCTCTCGATGAAATATGTCACGTGACATATGACAAAGAGCGCGCTCATTGGCTGTGTGTATTTCCATGGAAATCATCTGACATGTGTGATAATCCCAACCAGAACTTTAAGCTCATTGAGTTGACGGGACTTAGCTTTTCAATCATTTTAAATTTCAAAGCTTTATTCTAGAGGCAGATTCATCTGTACGTGCCCGATTGATATTTACACTCCCCCCTCTCCCTCTCTCTCTCTCTCCCTCTCTCTCTCCTCTCGTTTTTGATAAGGGACTGCAAAAGGGATTTGACGGGGTACGAAAGGTGTACTATGACAGTAAAGTCAAAATTATACTTTAATGGATATTTTGTTTTCTACATTGGGACTAAACGTTTTTAGATATTTAATTCATTATGACAGGAATAATTATGTGTTAATTAAGAGTATTAAAAGCTCAGCACACGTAATTTGTAATTGACATGTGGAAAGGGGATTATTTTTGTATACATAATCTTTTCGCGCAATATTCTACAGGTTATTAATTTAGGTAATTTAGGTAGATTAGTATTCCCGTGTATTACATTAAATAATAATATTTTTATGCTTTTAGCGCGGTGTTAATGCATTGCGAAATCAAATTACATTTCATTTTTCGTTCATGAAATTGTTCAACAGCATTCTGTACGCGGTAGTAAAAGAGAGTATCTGATTTGGAGCATAAAGTCAAGAGAAATCGACCACTTCTAACTTTAGTTCATGCAATTTCTTTTTGAATCAATAGCTCAAGAGGTGCGTAGAACTTTCAAGTTCCTCATTTTCAACTCATTTTGATGCAGACTAAACTTTTTAATATCCGATTATCTCATTATTATATTGTTTCGAAAACTTGAAAAACTTTAAATAGACAAAGTTTCTACCAAAGTCACCAAATTTATAGTTATTATAAGTTATGAGACACTTATCTGAAATGAAAACAAAAAACACAGTGGATTAACCCTGGAGGTAACAGCTGGGCTGCGGACTCATTTACACCCAAGTTTACAAACTACTTCACATTATCCTGGACAAGATTCTGAGCCGATAAGTTCTAAAATATTGTCCACTTGCACGTACACACACTTACTAAGTACAAGTAAAACTCATTGTTTGCTCATTCATGTTTAACAGCAATTACAGAGTTGCTTTTGATTTCCCTGCCTTTTTTTCGTTACATCATCTTCGTACCAGCTCGAAACTAACCATGACCATTCCAGTGGAAGCAAATCTGTATATTATTATTATTATTATTACACAACCAACTTTATACAAGATATTGTTATGTACGTTTGAACTAGATATATAAGAACTACCTAGCATTTCCATGAAATCTACCATCTACACTATGGCAATGTTATGGAGTCGCACAGTATTGCTTTTTACAATACGTTCAGGGGATATCGGTATGTCATAAATACCTTTTCTGCATCATCGTATTGTGAAAGATAAGAATGAATATAAAGGGAAATGTAAAGAAATCGGAGAGTTGGAACGGCGTATCGTGGAGGTCGAGGATATAAGGGGATACAATCTCGTCCTGCAGAAAGCTTGGGACGGGACTTCACGTTTTAATATTCAAATATTAATGACGTTTTTAAAATTAGTTTGTCAGAATCTGTCTCCGTCAAACCAACTCAAACATTTTGTATGAATAAATTAGTTTGTTTGACTTGATGATTCTTCGTGTAGAAAACAGTTCATTTCAAATGTGACTTACTAATAGATTAGTAGCGAATAAGATGATTTTATTCATATTGAAAAGTTTTTCGATTCGAAATCAGAATGATAATAAATATCACCCTCAGGAAAATCGCTATGGTAATAAATATCGCGTTTGCTTTTATCATTTTAATAACACAACATAATAATGCGAATATAAGTCCTCTTTGCCATCATTTATATGTCCCGCGGGTGTCGGCTTACTTGTATCTATAGGTGAAATTGTGCGCATTGTGTACACCCATCGACAAAATGCACTTCACCTCCGGTCATTCCCAGCTAATTAATAACGTAGAAAAAAACTCGAGAAAAACTACGTTCGTTTTTCAACCATCGACCAAAAAAAAAACGAAAACTTTTTCTCGGTTGAGGGCTTCAAGCCAACTTTGTATACACGTAATGGAGGCACACGGTTTTATCGAAAGTTTTGTCGGCCGCGAATATTTTTGCAAATGCCTCCTGATATATCCTAACACACACACCACAATCTCCTTCACGCCGGTGGGAAATACATAAAGTGATTTATGGTGTACCCCGGTTAATGTGATCCGTTCAGAAGTTTGTTTTATAACCATTAGGGAAAATTGATCGCTTTCGTCAACTCTAAAATATACAATGTCCTGTCCGAGTGGCGATTGCAACGGCGTCTGTACCTGGACGTCGCGACGCCCCGACTAAGCTTCATTTCCCCGAGTATAATCCACGGAAATCTCTATGTACATCTGAATTATGGCAGTGGCCTCTCGGCTTAAGGCCGGTCTTTTAAGCCAACATACAAACATACCTATACGCATTCCAACCCTAGCGGCGCCTTTTGCATATACCCCCATTGCTATCTAACTAAACCCTCAATTGGAGTCCCTGGTTCGTTGCTAATTAATTATTATTCTAGGCCCGTTCATCCGTTACGGTAGCAGCGGGTCGGGGGTTCGATCCCAACTCCCCCTTTGGTCTTGTTTCGCCGTTCCCCAGTGCCTAATTGTTCCTACATGTTACCTATGCCACCCGGACGTTTTCACAACTAAAAACTACTACATTACATAATTGCATGTGGTTGTACTAATGTCCACCGTGAGCAATATCGCCCCCCCCCCCCCCCTCCTCCCCCTCCACCCTCCCCCTACAATGATGACGTCATACTCTCGACGCAACCCGCAGAACAAAGCGGAAGCAGAAGGTTTTGTTGTCTTTGATTGCAGACTTAACGAGATTAAAAACAACTTTATAATTGAGTTATTTTTGAAAGATGGCAGCACTTTACGTTATTGTTTTATGATATCAATATTCTTCTCGCTCGGTCTAATTGCAATTAACTGAAGTCTCGCTAAAGTTTTCTAAAAAATTACGTGCTTTTTTGCTCGAATCTGCGTCAGCTTCCAATGATACAGGGATGACGTTAATGAGCAATTAACAGCTGATACGGGGGAGCCTGTACTTTAGCACGTAGCTTGGAACTTGGGAAAATACTGAAAACTTAAATACTTAATATAAGATTGTAAAGCGATCAGAGTAATACGATAATGGAGAACTGTTGTACGAATTATATAGTGCAAGTATAAAATGCTAATTATACGGAGTATCAGCATAACGCGTTGATAAGCGAGTCGTGTGACGGTCTTTGTGTGACGGATAGCGTGAAGAAAATCACAGATCTGATTGATCACACAGATTTTTTGTTGCATGACAACTAGGTTGATAGCGCCGAATGAATGATAAAGAGATGATAAGCGAGATGATGGTGAAGAAAAGGTAAGGTAATGTTGTAATGCAAGTAGAGGTCGTGGCCGATGCACAATTGACTCGGACGGACGACGCGGACGGACGACGCGGACGGACGACGGGGACGGATTCGATGTTTAGGTATGACATATTCACTCCGACTGTTCACAATCGGACGCGGACGGACGACGACTTTAACATTGTAACCGTCGTCCGTCGTCCGTCCGCGTCGTCCGTCCGCGTCAATTGTGCATCGGCCTTAGGTATGACGTCTGCGTCGTCCGTCCGCGTCCGAATTATGAACAGCAGAGTGAATTTGTCATACCTAAACATCGTATATCCGTCTCCGTCGTCCGTCCGCGTCGTCCGTCTGCGTCAATTGTGCATAAGCCTTTAGGCTGTGAACACACGGGCGACTTTTAGACCTAGCCGGCGTAAAATCGCCGCGACTGAGCGTCTGAAAGTCGCCCCGTGTGTTCGCAGCCTTAGCATTTGCTCTTGACTGAGGGAAACCACGGGAAAACGTCTGTTATGAGGATGGTGGAATTCGAACCCGGAACATCCAGATTGCATGTTCAGAGTGTGTTAATGCCTGAGCCAACTTGCTACATATGTTGAATGGGTGCTGTTGTAAAATGCATGATAAGCAATGTAAAATAAAATAATCTTGAATCATACTTAATTTCTTAACCATCTCTCTCTATTATTTAATTCTATGCTTTTTGATCTCTTTAATTGTAAAAAAATGGACTAATTTAAAATGTCGTGGCTGTATATCACAAAGAATTTTAATTTTTAAACAAGTTTATACATTAGACTGCAGGACAATCACTTAATGCAGAGCATTAATTGGATTTGCAGAGAAGTTCGCTGAATTTGACAGAAACTGGGTCAAAGACGTTAAAGTTCAACCACAGAGGGAAGGAGCAAGTTTCGGACCTTCACTCCAAGGAGCCGGGTTTGATTCCCCTGCAATCGCCGTCACCACTTCCTTACCAGTTTCTTCATCACATCATCTCCAAATCATATTCAAAATCATTCTAAGACCGAATATAACATAGATGACAATTTGAAGTAGATTTATTAATAGATTGAATAGATTTAAAATAATAATTGAGGTCCTTAGAAGCAGACCTAGAGAAGATAGTCCAGTTTCTAGATTTTTAGTTGCCCATGCATTATTTTGTAATTATGGAATCCAGATTTAAATTGCAAATGGACTGAAGTCCACAAACAAATATAGTTATATTGACATTTTAGCTTTCAAAATGACTGGTGTCACAATTACAAATATTATTGGATGAAGGCAGAATTACTAGTTTTTGAGCTCACTTCAAGAATCATTGACATGGACTACGGCCCTTTTGCTTCTGGTACAGAAATTAATCAATAAACAACAGATGCAAGTCAAAATAAGTAATATGAAGACGGTATACATCTCCTTTGCAGTTAGCGTTGACGTTGTAGCGTCGACCAATCAGGTGCCTATATTCTCACGCTTGTCCCTCCCATCGAGAAAATCTCGTCATTTGATTGGCTTACTTCCCTCCCTACCCCTCAATACGAGGAAAAGTCGTCTCCTGATTGGCCAGTACTACAACGTCAATTCGCGTGACTGTAAATGTAGCATTAAATGCATTCATGCCAGTTGAAATTATATATAATGAATATTGCACTAAGTGCAATATGCAGTGATCAATAACAGGAAATATAATTGGCTATGACGCCAATTATTTCCGGCAGTCTTCAATCCATCTGGTGGATATCACTTGTGGGTCGAATTAGCGTAAACATATTCCATGCATAATCTAGTTGCATATTGAACCGAGGTAAACTAGACGGATTCTAATATTTAAACACTGCCGATGTTCAATCAATCTCTTCTAGCGAAGCATGCATAACGAATGATAGCATTGTGTGGTATTGTGTAGCGTTGTGTAGCATTGTGTGGTATTGTGTAGCGTTGTGTAGCATTGTGTGAGTATCACAGTGAAGATTACAAGTATAATTATGAGACAATACAGACAGTGGCGTAACTATAATTTCAGGGCCCCCCCGCGAGATATCTTAAGAGGCCCCCCCCCCCTGCAAATACACATTTTTTTCTATGCGATATTAATTGTCATACCTTATTGGCTGTCAATGGAGATCCTTTTTTCGGGATTTCGTCTCAGCAAAGCTGTCAATTACAGTTTCCACATTCATCTTCTTTGCTCTTGCAGCTTCTATACTTAACAGTCCTAATCCTAGTAGTCTTTCTTGTCCCATAGAATTTCAAACATGGTTTTTTATTTTATTTAATTTTGAAAACCACTAGTACCACTTAGGTCGCTAATCGGCTTGCTTAGACTCATGGTAACTCGAAAACGCAAAGAGCAAACAAAGTTATAAGAATCACTCAGCAAATTGAACAAATGTTGTCACACAGTTATACAGGTAGAACGCGATACACACTCACAAGAGACACAAGGAATACTGAAACATTATAGTCAAGTTTAAATTTGGGGTTTGCCAAGGATTTGGCAATGTAAACCTTCTGCCACAAAAGTTGAATTTTGGACTTCCGATCGTCAGCAGGGTATCTATACAGAATGGGGTGACAAAGTCAAATAGTCATTACTCAATTAGTCTTAGATGGTACTGGGTCTATACACAATCCTGAGAAGAAACCAAGTCATGCGTCTATGCTTATACTTATTCTTCATCATCCACATCCGCTCCCAGGCTCGAATGACAACCTATAAAGTCGTGTTCAAGAAGTAAAATTTATTTTCTAGCTTCGTTAAAATCAATAATATATAGTCTTTGATGGTAAATTATTTTCGGGCCCCCTTGGTCCTCGGGCCCCCCCGCGACCGCGGTCCCCGCGGTCCCCTAGTTACGCCACTGAATACAGATGCATACACGGACACATTAGTAGAAGTGTTATTCGAAACATAAGAATATTTAAACACAGTTGTATTACTTTTTCCAACATTCAACTATAAAAGACTCATACGTATACGTACATCAAACCTGAACCATTGTCTTCAGAGAATCAAGAAGAAGGTATAGGGAAATCATTCCGATTTTGGTTGCTAATAATAGCACAAGTTGATATAGTTTTAATTATTTTGAATTTCACACCCAAAGTCTTTTTTAATTGGGGAGGTGTTTGTGCAGCGTTCATTAAGGAGATTCGACCGATAAAAAGTAAAAAGTCGCCACAATTTGTAGAGGGAGTTGGTAAAATATGATATCAAGTGATATTGGTAATTTTTAAGCAAACAATCCGGGACTTTAATAATTGTGTAAATGCATGTTATTTGCATCAAAGAATAGACACAACAATTTTGTCTGAAAGAGACGAAACTCGGAGAGAAATTCGTCAGAAAACTCTATGACCATTCCGTAGGACTTTCTTCATGAACAAAACGAGTTTTTAAAGTCTGTAGTGTGAAAAGTGTAGGAAATGAAAAATACAAAATTAATACGTTTGCATTCAAAAATAAAAAAAGTCAAATTTTTACGGTACAAAAAGATTGTGATAAGAAAGATCAAGTAAGTTGTGTAGAATCTAGTGGAGCGGTCGCTCCACGCCAGCCAAGTCGTACGGCGCGCGCACACTCTCATATAAAGGCTGGAGCAAACCCACTTTTACTGTAAGCATCAAAGTGGCATTTTCGGCCTACTGGATCTTAAAATTGGAAAATCTCACATTGTTGCGATATATCTTAATTTCGAGCTATGGCCCACCCTACAACATATACCAAATTTGGGAACAATAGGTTACGCCCTTTGCGCGCTAGAGGGCCGTGAAAACAGTGTTTTAGGGCGGTTTTCATAATAATAATAATCTCAGTAGTAGTAGTAGTAGTAGTCTCCTGGAATTCAAATCCGGTAAACAGGCCACAGCCTAAACGGCTGAACCGATTGATCTCACATTTTTACCACGTGTGCACTTTTGGCGTCTGATTTAACCTTCACCCCATTAATTTTTTGTGCCGCCATTTTGAAACCGGAAGTGACGTCATATCTCGTCAACGGCTAGACCGATCGGAACGAAATTTGCGCCAAACGATTCAGACGGTCAAATATATGGATTATCAATAGCAACGGACTAAAATTTATGTTAACGAAACCGGAAATGACGTCATGAAATTTGAAATACATCGATTGGCATTTCGGCAACAAATTTGATCCGATTATTTTGTTATTTATGTAACGTATGTACTTTTGATATCTCATTTGACTTATTATAAAACCTACCGGAAGCCGCCATTTTGAAACCGGAAGTGACATCATATGTCAATAACGGCTAAATAGATTTGAACGAAACCAGCGCTAAACAATTTAGACAGTCAACTTTATGTATTATCATCAATAATATTTGTAGTGTCCCATACCGAAACCGGAAATGACGTTACACATTTTAAAAATCTCACAAATTTACATTTTGATACAATAAATATACTATTTGAGACAGCTTATAATAAAATGTAATCATGTTTAAATTATAATTCAAGGGGTCAGTGATTTCAGCAGCCATTTTGAAACCGGAAGTAACGTCATATCTTGAAAATTGGTTGACTGATCGGTATGAAACTACCGCCAAACGATTCGGAAGGTCATCTCTATGAAATAGGAACAGTCACACTAGAAATTTCCTATTTATGAGACCGGAAATGACGTCATTCAAATTTAAAAATTATTATAATCCCCTCCTATATAATGAATACATATTCAGAAAACTTAAAATGATACACATAATTTATAGATATACATTATTTGTGGCAGTGCAGTAAGTTCAGCAGCCATTTTGAAAACCGAAGTGTTGCCATATCTCGGAACTCGGTTGACTGATAAGAATGAAACCTATGCTATTCTTCATGAAAGATCATTTAAAGCAAATATATAGTACCATACGCAGATTTTCATTAGTAAACCAAATTGTCAATGGCGACTTTTTTAATGGATTTAGTAATTGAATTCAATCGATATGACGTCACAAGTTCTAAGAATAAACTAAAAAAAGGAGTGATATCCCCATAAAAAACACTCCGTGTAAAAATACCAGCCAAGTCTCTTCAACTAAAAAAATTATGAAATCTAAAAAATTCTGCACTGAAAAGTAGTGATATCAAAAAATGGGCCAAGTCAAAACTTTATTTGAAAATCAAAAAATACTTGGCGCATCGTTTTTTTAGGGCATAATAGGTATACTATATGTATTATGTATATTTGATGTATATTTTCTATCTGGTCTATACTTCTAAACTATGTATACACGATGCGCCAAGTATTTTTTGATTTTCAAATAAAGTTTTGACTTGGCCCATTTTTTGATATCACTACTTTTCAGTGCAGAATTTTTTAGATTTCATAATTTTTTTAGTTGAAGAGACTTGGCTGGTATTTTTACACGGAGTGTTTTTTATGGGGATAACTTATTAAATGAGAATAATGTTCTCTTAGAGTGCAGTAGTTTGGCGGTGTATTCACTTACTGCATATTCCTCTACTGCCTACTAACTCTTTTCTTACCTGTTTTATACCTGTCCCTTACTGCCTACGGCACCCACTTTCGTCCTATACTACCTATAATTAATATGACACAATTTATTTCCGAAATTACATTATATACATCCTGTACAAGAATATTGCTAGCTAGGGATTGGTTAAAACTTAGCACTACATTTTAAACATGTTAGTTTCATCATATTGAACGTAATTGACTACATTATAATCAGAGAGATCGTATATTTATAATATGAAACTCTATGACACTGCTTCATAGCTAGCAAAACAATGTTGCATTACAATGTGCACTCACCTGTACTCCTATGAAACATTGAGCAGCCGATCTGTTGATATTCTCTGCTTCGTGCCGCTTAATACTTTCACGTGGCAATTTCCCTGATTCTTTCGTCTCGTGAGTGACACTTTACATTTGTTTGCGAGAGTACGATTATTACGTTATTTTCAACTCGGATTGCCGGCCATACACAGCTTTGACATTCCATTTGTAAGTTGTAACTAATAACTAACACCAGCCTAACTAGTTCGACTGATTCTATATAAAATACTTTCAAGAATTAATTTCTTTCTTCCTCGCTTGGCAGACGCAAACTCAGCGGTAATGTTCATCGCGAACGCTCGATTTATTTATTGCATGACGCGTAATACCCAGGTGAGTCACCGAACCAATTTGTTGGATGTACACAATAAACAGTCCACAAGAGTAACTGGTTCAAATATAATTGTACGGGTGCGTTCCACAATAGGGGCGAGTTGGGCGTGTGACGTCACCATAGGATTTACGGGTTAAATCAAACTTGCCGCGTCAACAAACTATAGCTCAAACCTGTGCCCAATATGCCCCAACTCAAAAGCATGGGCTTTCTGATCCTACATGGATGTCTGTATTTTTATTCGACTAGATTCGACACAAGGTCACGCCCATGTCACCCAAGTTGATCACGTGACAATGTTAAAAGGAAAGGAAAACTGGGCGCTTGGATCAAAATACGGTATGTAGCCATTGTGTACATAAATACATACACACATGAAATAGACATGATTAACTTGATAAGTTATATTGCGCACATTAATTTTTACTTTTAACTTTGTTGATCATAAGTGGAGGACATGGGGAGGGGTCGACCTAACGGGCCCGATCCGGGAGAGTCTGAAACTAGTGGAAAAGCCAGGCCGTAATGGCGACGGACCGGGGGAAGGAGGCTTCGGGCCTGTGGCACCCGATTTCAGGGAGATCACCATCTCGAAGGAGAAGGCCGGCCCGAGGGGCCCGCGAATTTGAGGAGGGCATGGGACTAGGACGACCCAGAACTGCACTTAGTTGGGAGTGGGACCAACTCGTAATGTGAAGTGGCCCCTTAAGCCCCACCACCGCGTCAAGGTAGAAGTCTATTGGTGGGGGATTCCCAGAGCTATGGTCGGTGACAGGCAAAGATGAATTAGCATTGCCAGGTATAGGCCGGCCCATGCTAGCGCGGGTTCATCTTTACCGTCACCGACCGTAGAACAATTCTTGTACAGGATGTCAATAAAGAAATTTGGGATATAAAAGGATGCCAGATCAACATTTGGAACGAAAGAGGGTGTCGTAGGCTGTAAGGGACATATATAAAACAGGTAAGAAAGGGGTTAGTACAGGCAATAGGGGAGTATGCATTACGGGACGCAACTGTAGTTTGGTCACGGGATATCGTGATTTATATTACGTCACTTGGTAAAGCTCAAATTGTCTTAAAATTTAGTATTTTGTCACCGATTAACAAGAAATAAACAATTATTACCATGACAACAACCGAGGAATTGCCACTTTAACTCATTGTTAAAACTCTTTAACTGTTAGTTAATACTTTAACGTATAAAGTGGATAAAACCGGAGCTGAAGAGAATGATGAAGATTGGCTTACAGATCGTTGTTATTTACATTATTATCAACACTTTAAAAATACGCTCGCTTCAGTGTTTTAATTTCCATACTACTAGATCGCAATTACCAGAATTGTATAGAAGAGCGAACATCGTATGTGTTTAACTGAGTAATTGCATTCCATCCCCCGTCCTGGATGCACCTAACTGCATTATTTGAGACCATCTATCGAGACGTAATTATGTTTCTCGTACTGTCGAGTATCAAGCATTATTTCACGGATGTTTTCATTGTACTACACGGCGAGGCAACGCGAAGTAGCGAAGCGAAAACGCTCTGATTTACCGGCTCAATGACTATCAAAAGTCTGCGAGACTTGTTGTGTTTTATTTTTTTAATTACACTCGATTGCCTCGTATTCGCGTGATCTGACGTGGAAGATGGAAACAGACGTACAATATGAAATATAAACAAATGGCCTGGCAAAAAAAAGCTTTGACGAAACCATTCGATTGAAATTTGAATAGGAAATATAAAGTTCGATATATATACACACAGTGCGTCCCTAAAGGTTCTTCACCAGGTATGTGTTGGAAATTTAAAAATATTTTTTCAGCATCCTCTCGGGAATCTTTTCTCTTTTCTTGTTGAAGACGTCGAGACGCTCGCGTGTGAAGCGTCGCGACGTATCGCTGCATTCAAGCGCAATAATTCACTCCCTCGACGCGTAACTTTTGACCCACCTGTTCATAAATTTATAGAAAACGCTCGGCAGTTCTCAGTTCTCTTCTCTCTCTCTTTCAGCAATGGAAGTAAAAGTAAGGTCTCAACTCGCTTGGAATCGAATCGGACCTGATGAAACCCTTCACTTTCTGAAAATGGAATCATTTTGACAATGCGGAGTCGTTTCTCTCTCTCTATATCCCCCCTCCTGGTAGACCGGATGGACGCCGACATTTAGGGGTTGCGTGATACGACGGCCGATAAGCGACGCTGCTCACTTGTCTAGCGTGACGTCGGGACGTCTCACTGATCGCCGTCCAAAAACTTTCATCTCAAGACGGTCAACGAAGTGAACAAAGAAACTTGTTTCTATGTTGAAACGGTTTTTAAATTTAAATCTTGACATGTCTGAATAATATTACATTCGAATAATGCTGTGAGCATCATTTGTCATGTATGACTTTGCTGGTTTTTTGAACAGATGAAGGAGGTTTTATGTAGAACGACTGTATAGTAATGTTATTGAGTTTCTACATGGTCAGGGGTGGTCACTCCTTCGAGAGAGCGCAATTTATTTTATAGCCGACGAGACCACGCAACGCGGCCAGGTTAGATCTAATCAGAATTCGGTTTCGAATAAACGACATCCAAGAATCTGAAAGACATCTGATTTCTTTTTTTTTCACCGCATTGCAGGACTGCAGGTCTTCTTTGCTGTCACATTAAATATAACGTATTGATGCATAATTCATTGCTGCTAGCAGTCACTTTGAAACGTACCAACCTAATTATACAATCTAAATAATACGGTATTATCAGTAGCGTTATTTTTCGTATTCTCAATTGTAAAAATGTCTTGATGTGTTTTTAATTTAGCACGTCGAATTAACATCATTAGTAGTAGAGATAACAGCATATATTTTTACAACGTAATTACGTTCAAGTCTTTGAATCATGCATGTGGAGTGAAACAGAATTCACAACAGTCACACGTGTAATTCGTTTAACATACATTGCACATTACTCGTCTACTGGTTCCATTTAGCATACCTTGATTGGAGTGACTTCCATCCCTCGTCGTTCTCGAGAAGTGTTGCGGAGTTGTCGCCAGTAATCTATTGCTTTCCGCTGTGGAGACGAGACAAAGTGCAACGAGTTAACTCATGTCATCTTGTCAGAAAACAA
Organism: Leuctra nigra; assembly: GCA_934045905.1. Taxonomy (NCBI): domain Eukaryota; kingdom Metazoa; phylum Arthropoda; class Insecta; order Plecoptera; family Leuctridae; genus Leuctra; species Leuctra nigra. Next base: position 43,838,462 of record OW203761.1, read on the forward strand.
ACACAGCTTCCAGAGACTAATGTTTAATGGATTTCTCTTCGAGTCTAGTGACGAGTAGGAGTCATAAACTGAGTAGTGTCGAGTTGACGGCAACATACACTTTATGCTTACGAGCCGTATTACTTTGGTGGCGGTCGGTGGGACGTTGCGAAACCAATATTAATTCGTTTTGTAAAAGACAGAGGGAAAGATATCAAGTTTCTTGTTAACTTATTCTGGCAATTACCATCCAATACGAACGAAATGATGAGATATTAAAGTTAGAATACTGAATTGAAACGTGCCTCTATGGTTTAGGATGAGCTTTTTATTGATACGATAAAAACGTGGCCATTTCCAAGTCATAGCAGCTTGAATATCCATTTTAATAGGAATTTGTTCACGGAATTGTAATGTAGGTATTCAAGATATCGAATGAATAAATATATCCGGGGGGGAAACTGCCGTTTTAGATTAAAATAAAGTTTTGAAAAATATTGGATTTTATTTATAGCTTATAAATCAAGTGATATATTGAATTCACTTTAGAGTTGAGTGTATTACATTATGACGCTGTATGAAATCAGAACGCCAGAGAGAATATTACACTTACTAAAATATTGAAGCGATGAAATGTAGACTGAAGTAATACTCCGTGTGCAGCCACTGGCACGAGAACTTAATCAAAAAAATCTCCGATCGATTCTGGCGGTGGGAAAATGAATAGTTGATGTGATCTTTTCCACCATCAGAGGCAAAAACCCCCACTCATAATAGGATGTTTCCTATGAATAATTCTTTCTCTCACACATGGTTCACTTTCCAATCGTACATTACCACGCTCGAATTGGCGCCACCATCCATATAACCGTTATACTTCCTTGGTTCATTCGCCAAAAGTTGAACAGCTCGGTCGGGAAATACATGAATCTCTCGGAGACTATTGTAGAGAAACGTTCTTACACGTCTGAGAGAATGCTCCCATTTGTGAGCCTCTCCTAGCGTATGAATAATAAGACTATTCTGCACACCGCAATCCAGCAGTTGCTCTCGCACTGCTCTGATCTGTGTGCGTCTTTCATATGCATCCAGCATCCCTTGCAACCCAGAGTTCAACGGAGTTAAATGAATTTCGTTGGAAGAGGTTAAATTATTATTTTTATTATTTCAGTTCAATGTTTTCAACATTCGAGAGGAATTAAATTTAATGAAGCAGCTTCATAACATCTTTATTAAAATTTAATTTAGATTTCAATGTACTTTTAACTGCATAAGTTATGGCAATCAGCTTTAAGTATTGTCAGCTAAGATAGTATTCTATCATGCTCTAATTAGATCGTAAATAGTAGAATTATTAAAATATTATACAAAGTATGCGTATCTATTTATATAATGATATATTTTATATATTAAAGTTTAATGACTTTCATATAAAAACAAGATATCTTTGAATTTGGAAAGATTGAATGGTAATTCTATTTTCTAACGTACCTGGCCACTAAATTTTATCGATGGCCATAAAAAGTGAACATTAAAACTTTATGATTATGAAGCTGAAAATATCGACTAAAGCCGCTCTATTTTCATATACTTCAAAATGAACGTTATATTCTGTGCGTAGTCCCAATACTTGAAAAACAATTCGTCGCTTGCTTGTCAGTTCCCCTTATTACTTTGATCTAGATTATTCTACAGACATAATCCCCCTCTACTCGGTGAACTCGGATCCTACGGTGTGTATATCCTGCTTTGAGTTCGGCTAAACTACTTACTATAAGATGCATTAATTATGCTTCTCGGAAGTGGCGAGGTACTGAAACGCTCTATAAACTCTGATCGCGAGGAAATTTCACATTTCGACACGTGACGGGAAGCCTAATTAAATAGTTGCGTTCTTAGCGCTATGGACTTTAGGGATTAAATACCGTCAAACGTTAAATCTAGAATTATCGTAAAACCTTTCATGTCCTCAGACAATTACTTATTGGAACCTTTCATTTTCAGAAATATTCTCATGTTTTCGCGATTATGACATTTTCCCCCTAAAGATTAATCTTTAGAGCTGATCATTAAAAACTAATTCTGAACGGCAATAAAGAACGTCGGCTAATCATAAAACAAAAAACACAAGAGACAAATTATTAATGAAATTTCAAACTAATAATTGTGGAAAATATGAAATGAAAATAATTACTCTGAAAATATAGCGTGGTCGACTGCATTCAATACGTTCAAACGTAATTTGATCAATTATCGTTGATTAAACTTGTCATAATGCAATTGTTTCGACTGACGGCGACGCTGGACGCCGCGACGGGCGATTACACGGTCCGACGCCCGACGGCGGTGCATGCAAGCTGCACCGAACATGTCACACCTAGCGCCACCCCCCTCCCCGCGTCCCTGGCGCCATGTCAGTATGCAGATGACACTGTGTAATCGACGGCTATTGCCGAGACAGAGCTGGGATACACACGAATGTGTAATGAAACCGATGCCGGTGGGACATTTGAAACATGCAAACAATGAGGTGGACGATATAGTGCGCGCTTTTGTCATACATGCCTGTCTGATTTTAGATGAATTCAATTATAAGAATAAATTATGAAATGGAAATATCGATTTTATGCTTTCCCGTTAGTTGACTCGACCTCCTTATAATATTTTGGTTCTGAAGGTAAACCGATAGTTAGAATAAGCTACTCAAATATAACTTCCATTTTAATTAAAACCAACTTAAATATTTTTTACCTTCCACAGTTCTTAAATTCTTAAAATACATTGTTCATATTTTTTGTGTTGCTTCATTGTATAAACAATGTATGTATTATGTCTTATGTTTCCACATCATACATACTGTTCCCTTTTCATCATTACCTTAATAAGTAGAATTTAACGTTATCTTAACAATAAAACCGAATGAAGATATTGAGTTTCATCAATGGATGAAGATAAGAAAGCTTATCAAGAACATTGTTGTATAATGAAGTCATGCAACTTAACTTTAAGTTACATTTCTTAGAGCAGATTTACGATTTGCAGAATAGCGTTTTCATTTTAAACTTAGAAGGCCATCTCGAGATATCACCCTGTGCTATAATACATGTTTTGATTGGTTGACACAAAAAGTCAGTTTCCGTAAAACGCAAATCCCCTCTATAAACGTACCTTTAGTCTCTTCTATTCACTTCACACTGTTCCAATTGCTGTGTGCTTTAGAAGATAAGTTGGGTTTAATATGCGCGACCTGGTTGCTTCCATAATATCTGACACACCTTTGTGTCAAGCAACAAAGAATCTTTCGATTGTATTCTTTTTAAACATTTCTTTTGATTCCCCGCATCACTTCTTGCCATCTCTAAAACGAAAACATAAATGTACTTTAAAAGTTGGAAATCCTACATCTGACACCATTTGTTAAATTTATTTAAATAAACGAACAAAATGAAGTCATATTGCTTCAGATGCTCACTTTGTAATATAATGCATATTCCGTTTCACAGGACAGTAATTCTGAGATAAGTTCTTGGCTTTTTATTCAGTTAATAATATTCTTTTCCGAACAGTGGAATAAGTCCCACTGGACAGTGACTTCCGTCTTATTGACTTCCTGACAATATCGTGGGTCAAAGAAACGAACTTCGGGATCCGCAGCGAGAATGTCGTCTATTTCAACCAAATTTCCACCGTCTCTCACGAAGTGTTTAAAATCCACCCTCTCTCGGCGAGCTCAAAGGACTGTTGGTGACGTCACACCAGCCAAAACTTGATTTATACGTCAATTCCGTCGACGCAACGTGACGTCGGAGAAATGTAAGTGTCGCTTGCACTTATGTCATGGGTCTCTTAACAATGCAACTACCAAACATGGAGAGTGTTTCCTTTCTCAAGCAAATGGAGATACGATAGAGTAACACCTCGCAAAATAACAAGTGTCAAAAAGAATATCAAAATAAAATTTTTATAGGAAAATAAGAAAAATATCAAAAACCAACAAGTCTCAAAATTACACATATCAATATAACAAATCTCGAAATAATCTGTAAGTAAACTTGCTGATAGAAATCCGGGAAGTCCCAGCTTAATTAAATTAAAGAGTGTACTGGAATATAACATTGGCATTTATTTTAAGCACTGTTTTGCAACAAGTAAAATACAAATCTAAATAAAATCAGCCACTGGGAGAAAAATAGTTTATTTTACTTACAGATTACTCTTTCTAATTAGTAAAAAAGTAGAATGTGTTAACAAAGTATCAAAACTAGTTTCAATTAATTAATGAAAATATCGCAAGAAAGTTCATACATAAAAAATACACGATCTAATTACAATAATTATGCAACTTTTAAAGCACTCAAGTGATTTATTATCCTTTTAACTTTTAATTTAGCAGTTCAATTAACAATCCTACATCTGCCACCATTTGTAAAATTGCATTTTATTCATACCTTTTGTATGCCGCCAGTTCGTATTGATGAAATCATCATAAATATACATATTAATAACATTATTCTACTTATATTGAACAATAATATTTGCAATTTGATATTATAATATATTATAACATACGCCGTAGAATTTAGTCCTACGGCGTTTCCAAGTTGTGAAAGTATACCTAAAACTTTCATCTCTATCCACTGTTGGGTAAACTCTGAACAAAATCATATGACAGTTTCGTAATACCGCACTCTAGTAACTACATAGAGTTGAGTGATTAGACCACGAGGTCCGAACCCGGGACATCCGGTGCCACCGCAGATGGCAAAACCCTCGGTTAGAGGGCTACCAATTATAGGTTACAAGAGGGTGGGGGAGGGGGAGAGGGAGGGGTAGAGTGTCAACTAGATGGCACGATGTTTGGTCCGTGAAGACACTATACTTCGGCCAGATATTAACCAAATAATGAACTTCGTTTGTCAAATAATTTAGAAATTTGAACACTACTAAGGGGAACGATTGTCAGTGAAGTACACCATTGTTTAGTAACTTGTAAATTTTAGGAACTGTGTTAAATACATTTCTCTTTATAAATATTTTTTCACTTTTATTCAACTGGGCCCGGATTCACAAAGCTTTTCCCCCGAGGGTTTTAAAATAAAACCCCTTCTTTCACTGCTTATTAGATACACAAAAGTGGGGTAAACTATGAATTCTCTGGAGGAAAAGCTTCGTGAATCTGGGCCAAATAATTAACGAACGTGTTTTAAATTATGAAATTCGTGAAAATTCAACACAGATAATTTTATGTAAAAACTCATCTGTGAAAAGGTAAAAAATTCGCAAAGTATAATTGATTCACTACAACTTTGTCGCATAAAGTGTATCTTCAACGACACGGCTACAATCCCAATAATGGCGGATTTGAGAGAGAGAGATCCTTCCTCTTAAGGTAAAATACAGGTCTTTCATCATGTCTTTACAAAATTACCCCAGTGAAAGGTTCTTAAAATGAATATTTCCATGTTAGTGTAATGATATAATGGCATAATGTTGATGAAAATACGAAACAGTATGCTTCCACAACCATAAGCTTGCGGCGTCGGAAAACCAAATTCTCTTCAGCCTCAAGGCGTTGGAAAGCCGCCGCCACTTCCCACTGAGGCGTCGCGAAAACCGACGCCGCTGCTAGTAATGTACACAACTTATTACACTAAGATGTAAAAGTTGAAGTAAGACACAAAATGTGCACTTACCACTGAAACTACTTCTTCCTACTTACTGAGGCCCTTTACAAAGAGCACTCAGTAGAAAATGCGAGTCTCACGAAAAACGTTCACAATGTGAAATGTTGCGAATGCATTGAATGGCAGATCACAACAAAAAAAGTTGATTCACACGACAACTTGAAAAGCACAAATGTAGAAATGTGACGGAAATGAGCAGATGGCACGCGAGCTTTTCACATCAGGAACCGGCACCTCCACCACGAGCTTTAAGTGTTCAAGTTGCGTGTGTTCAACAAAAGTAATTGTTCGGAAAAAAGATTGTTTTATGGTTATCATAACTTTAAGTAATGTCGTACAAATTAAGATGTAACTTGGTCGATACGGAGAAGGCACAAGGGATCATCCTGAGCCTTAACTTTGACAGCTTGATTGCCTTGTCTAGACAATTTTTCCCATTCAAGAAACTTTTGCTCATGCATGTAGTCAGACAGTTTAGTTTTGAATCTAATTTGTTACGACCTTTGTTCTTTACTCATCGTGTTTTATAAAGTATGGATTGTAGATTTATTTTCTGTAGGGAAATATCTTCAATTAAAAGTTGATTTCATAAAATTATTTGTTTAGATAGAATTTTTCTTTACAATTATGTGTACTTTGTCACTTGCCAATTAATCTATACATAAAATGTTTTATTTATTGAGGTGCGTATACTTTCAAATATTCAGGTCAACTTGGACTTCAAAATTGACTTTTTTACAAATTAAAGCGGTTACGTTAATTTGTTACAGACAATCACTCACTGCCGATTTATTTCCAGATAAAGTATGTTTTAACAAAGAAAATCATAAAAATTCGGAAATATCCAATCAAACTAACATCCGAATAGTTCTACAGAAAAGTCAATAAATGGTAGGAGATTCTAGTTTTGATTTCATGAAGATCGGCCGACTAGCACAGTGTAAAAATATGTGGGATATTTGAATGTTCTGACATTATAACCGGACCATGTCAGATAAAAGATTAAAATGCATTATAAAGTCAATTTATGTAGATGCATAGTAATCATACTAAAACCATACCATAGCAAAATACTCAATTTTTTAAAAATAATTTATGTGACATAATATATTATTGAAATATTACAACCATTCAGTCTGAATTTGAAATATTAAATCAATAAATGTTCTACATGTGTACTTTAAAATAAATTGAAGCTACAAATCGGATAACAGTATTGGTTTACACGGACCATATGGTTATTATCTGTAAAAACAATCGCTTCACGAGTGTAAAATATCCCCAAGCGTCACGTTAAACCCGGCACCTCCACCACACTCTTGGCCCCGTCTCGTTAGCACTCACGCCATACATAATTAATTTCATCGCGATTATACCTCGCCGTTTTCTCTTTTTCTTGCGCATCCAATTACCGACTAGAAGTCAAAGTGTTTTGTGATTTCATTAATGCGTCGTGGATTCACCTGATACAAGGCGCCGCGACGATCGACGTCGAAAGTTCAACACATTCCGTGTCTTATCTCCGCCAAACCACTCACAAGTCATTTATCAATTTAGTTTACAAAAATTTTCTATTCATCGATAAAAAGGGAAAATGTTATATGGTTATCCTTCATCACCTTTCACGTAATATCATTTGCATAATTTAAACGATTCCCTCACTACGTGAAACATCATAGTCTACCGTACTTTGTGTATATTTTCACGTCCCGAGCGATTTTTGAATAATAAGTCATCCCAAAAGCTTTTCATAATAAAATAGGAAAATACATAATTCCATGTAAATCCCCTTCATCTGTCTCCTGTGACAGGTTCGCTGTCAACACAAAACACATATGTGTCGTTTTATTAACTAGGCCTCGGGAGCGTTGAAATGAGACATAGATGTGCTAGTCATCAGTTCTGATTGACCCAAATTTGTCATCACGCCGAAGTAATCAGTGCTTAGGCTTTCTGCATAATACAAACACACACGGTATATATACCCCGTTTGACAAATATGTTCATTTGATAATCAAGCTTATACCGACCAACTGTCATCCAACACATTCCCTCTTCGACGAATTGACAAACATGTTCGTTCAGTTAACTCCGTAAAAATTAATTAATTTCGTTGACTCTTTTTTATGTCACAAAAGTGTGATGACCGTCCGAGCTAATTAACTGACGAACGTGATATTTGTTTAATTATACCACTCAAAGTTAACCGCAAAGCTCTGAAGGCTGGAGTTACGACTTGAAAGTCCTCGACCGAAGTTAATTTTCAAAACAGGATTGAATCACCTGGTTAGCCATTCATTCTATTTCCAAAGTAATTCCCTTATTTCATCATTCATGCGTTCTATTTACCATAGCTCTAGAGTCAATATTAACTGTGGACCAGAATCAACGATAGAACTAGAGCATACAATAAGCATAATGCACCGGCTCTATTCCAATAGCATGGAACTTTGATGCATTCAATAGCCATAAAATAACTCGATTCAAACCTTGGGAAATAAAATAATAAAATGAAAAAGAATTGCGGACGCAATCACAATCAATCAGGCGAGCAAAATCACTCACTCGCAATCAGTTATCAGGCCCACAATCTTTCAATTATGATGGAATAGCAATGTTACTCAAGAAAGAAAATTAGTTTGACTTTTCTTTTAGCGCCTTGGTATTAGGTTCTTATTAAAGTGATTGAATATACATGAGAAAATCTTGGATCGAACGACAAGAAAAGATAAGAATTAATGAAAGTGTAAGCCCGGTTGAAGGTATTTCTTTGAGTAAGGACAGGAAGAGTAATAGGTTCCGTAAGACATGACAAAAGCTCAACATTTGGTTTATGAGATGTGGGTTATCAAGGATATTGGTGGTGAGTGATATATCGTTAGACTCAATGTGTCGCTGTCAGAATCGGACCAACCTCGGTTCTGGTGGCCGCGTGTTCGTGACTCGATGCCGTTCAAATGACGGACCGCAGGTGACTCGACCGCCCTTTGCGTGTTGTCCCCTCCAGTGTTTGAGGGGGGGAGATTGTGGGGGTGGAGGGTGAGCACGGATATCCCTGCAATCACCCTCCTTCTCCTTGGAATACATTCCAGAAACATGGACTATGGGGAAGGAACATGAAGAAAGCAGAACTTACAACATAATTATATAACAGAAATAAATGTATAGTGCTTTATCATTTTTAGACAGCGAAAGTTATGCAAAATTGTTGTCTTGATGGAAACGAGAAAGGTCTTACCAATTTGGAGACCTCTTTTAATCTTCATAACGGTCATGATGAATACGCTATTAAATTGTATTTATGATTATTTTGCTCGTAATGTGTTACACCGTTTTGAGCTACTACGTTTCTAACTTTTAGTGGAGCTTAACGCGTTTATATTGCAACTAGGTTAGTGGCAAAGTCTGAATGATTGGGAGATGATGATGAAGAATAGGTAAGGATGAACGATGGGAAGGATGCGGCCGTTGCTTATTAGTAGAGAATCTTTATATCATATTGCCTCTTAGTCTTGGAACCTAAAAGCTCAGTAGTCAGGAAGGCCGGTCACGGGGATCAAACCTATGGCTTCCAGTGTGTTGTTTTGCATTTTTTTTTTACTAATTTACTGTTAGACCAACATTTTTATCTTATATTTGTTATTTACATCAAACATATTTCTATAGTTCAGTAGTTGTGGGTCGTAAACAATACAAGCCCCAAAGAAAATACACATAAAGCTATCAGGGCGATCAGATAAAATATAAATATCGAATATCAATTAGAGGTTGTCATACACTAATCCACAGCCCCACAATACCATAAACAAAATCCCACCCCTAAATTATTCGATCCTTTCAAATAAATCGTTCCCTCTGTTATTATTTTATTTCCATACCGATGATAAAATAACAATTTTGTTGAAAATTGTACCCTGCGTTCGACTTAGCGATCTCATCGTTCACTTTCCCGACGCGGCACGCACGCCCCGTTCGCTCAAACGATGTCAACCGTATTGATATACCATTAAACGTTATTTGTCTGACGATTTTACTACTACAGTTGATATATCATAGACATTAAAACAGTTTAAAACTAACTACATACATAGTATATTATGTACACATGATGCCAGATGGATAACAAACTAACAGGGAGTTTACATTCGCGCTGTTTTATTCGAAAGTATAAAACATTCGATTCGATGCAAATATAGTACGAGGCAAAATGATATGTAAAGAGAGACACATGATTTATACATTATTTGTGACAGTATTATTGTTACAGTCGACAGCAACGAGGTAGCATATTATTCTAGACAAAACTCATTCCCTGTCATGTTTATTTGTTTCTCTAATGGTCTAATCATTCTGCCTTAAGAGCTTGGTTATAATTACTAATTACGCCGACGCCGTGTGACATTTTACCCGTGAGGGAAGACACCATTAAGATAAGAGATAGGCAGGATCAGTGCTTTATTATATTGCGTAGTATGCGTATACAATGCATGAGGGAAACGACTCGAACTCAAGAGCAATATTTTAACTACAACAACTTGCTCTTTAGGATATTACACACACTACACAATGGGAAATTGAAAACCTAATTTCCTGTAAAGCTACCGCTTTTAGAAGCATTTTGTTGATGAAATTTATACGTCACTTTCATTGATTTTAATATAACAAAATATATGGTTGAATAGATCATGGAGGTGCAATATTCGTAACTGCTATTTGACACGCAGTTTTGACGCCGGTTTTTTTTCAGTTTGCACTGTGATAGGCCTAATGACCATCACGCATTCACCCTTATCACTAAATTACATACAACATAATAGGACACACAGTTTTTCATAGTTCGTTGAAGAACAAATGATAGACATTTTATTTTGTCGTCGTTATGTTTCTAGACATGACCATTGTTCATTTTCTTTTAGACAGTCTGAATAGCTTGAAATCACGAGCAAATAGAAAGCAATCGATGAATAAGTTTATGAATAGTTTATCATTCTGTGTTGTCTGAAGACTCAAAGTGTCAAACATGTAAACTCCTGTGGTTATATTCTGTGGGGAGTAGACTGGGGAGGTTGGGAGTTAGTAGAGGGAGTTGGGAGGGAGAGCTCTGAATTCGCCGTCACAGCCAAGTACAAAACTCTCGACCGCATTTAATTTGATGTAGTTTGTTTTGAACAGCGATTGATGTTTTTTTTCTTCTTTGTGGACAGTTTGGCTATGATTAAAAAAGCAATTAAGGTATTACTAAAGCTAGAGAGGTAGGGATCGAGCGCGCTAGGTATGAAGAGCCCCATGTGTAGTGAAATCTTGATAAATGCTCAATTTCATCTCTAATGAACATTTTGTAATTGCGGTCTATTAAATCATGCGGTGAAAATTAACTCCATTCGAAAATATTCCTTCATTAGACTAATAGAAAAAAAATACAAAAGTATGATGGAAATCGTTTAAAATACACACTGTTTTAAAATAAGAGTAATTTATTGAAGGTGGCCCAGACTGGCTCTCTAATTCGAATATAATTTCACACTATCTAATATTAGTACATGGGATGTTTGACTGTTCCTTTGTCACTTCACTTGTGGTCCTATTCAATGATATATTATTCATGGTGTAATCACACTGTTGTTTGAATTGTCTTTAGTTTGACGTCGCTATGTCATCACGTATTCCTCATAGTTCAGCAGCTAAGTCGCCATGTTGGTCTGAAAAGACAAATTAATTCCATTAATATCATTTCGATTCGAACACACGACAACATTAATAAAATGAAAACATATTGATTTAACGCACACGATGAAATTCGAGGAACAAAAACAAAGGTAGTAAAATACTAGAGTTGTGTTGATTTTATCACTTTGTTTTTATTTTTAATGAAACGCTGTACAAAGGTATGCCAATGTATGCGAACGAGTAGTCACTGAACCTGTATACATTTTTAATTGTAAAGCTGGTGCTCTCAGCGAGGTGTTAGCTTGATAATGGGGCATAAAACACACAGTTTATTTTATTTATTCCTCGAGTTTGCATAACTCCGGGGGTTAGCTTATCCTTAATTAAGCGGCATAACAACATGTGACATTTTGTTTAATGAGAGCTCTTTCTGTGATGTACGAAATATCAGATCGTATGGAATTCAATTTAGTTCTCTATGAAATTGAATTTACCGTGGACATGCAGAGTGATAAAGAAGGAAGTTAGATATTAATTTGATCGCATTTCTAAACGTTACGATAAAGATGCCATCAAAATGCAGAGAAAAGATGTCTTATTGAATCTGGGGTAAGTTGTTTTTCTCACCGACGTTATTTTCTTCGAAGTAGTCTCAGAAAATTTCCCTCGTCAATCTTCGCAGCAGAAGTCTTCGATCTTTTGATAAATATTTTTTGTTCTGCTGATGAGGAATGCGCGAGCGACTCGAAGTTACGACAAAACGAAACACAAAAAGCGAAGTGTCGCGTCCGAATCGAACCCGGTACCATTAACAAGTTTGCCGGCCAGTGAGGAGTTATTAGACGACTGCGTTGTCCCATTCACAGCAAACACCTCGCAGTTGAGCTGAAAGACGGAAAGAAAAGCGCACTTTTCAATCGGCTCAGCCATCGACGAAAGAAGGTGATTTATAGACAGACAGGAGCATCAAGAGATATCGCTTCAGACCTATCAATATACAAGAAGAATTCGGAAAATCTTCAGAATCTTCTATATTTTTTTGAAAAAAGTTCTATTCGACATTGAGATCTGTTGGGATTTTGTAAAACTAATTTCGATCACATTAGCTCACTCGATAATAAAATAATTTGAATTCTGAAAAGAATTGGAACGAGTTTATCTTTCAAAATGAATTTCCTGAATGGGAGTTGAATTTTTGTGAGACACAAAAGATCTCATGTTTTCATAATGTAGGTTAAGAGAGCGTGGACATATTGAGAGAAAGAGAGAGATAGAACAAAGAAACAGTAGTGACACAAATATGGAGGACAGAGATTTCATTTTACAAGAATCCTGGAAGAAAATTGAAACTTATTACATTCCCCGTAGCAAAAAGAAATTTGTCGAACCTAACCATAACCCACAGCCAATTTGTATCAATTTCGTCTACTTAACGGAATGTCTTTGAACTTTGCTATAGAATGTTAATTATGAAATTGCCTAGATTTGATTTTGTGTCAAGAAACACTGCATTCTCTAACATTCGAAAAGTGACGGTTAGCACACGCGATCTGTTCAAATCTTTACATTCGCGGTTTCCGACATTACGGACATTTTGACAGGCACACAAATAGGAACACAGAATTATAATCAACTAGAAAGAGTTCAAATTAACCTTTTTTTGTCTGTTTTCCATACTCAATCAAAATATCGAGTTTGCATTGAATGAGCCTCATGAAAAGAATGTCAATCAACCGACGTGTATTGAATGTAAATTATCAATACATGGACACTCAATCACTGATCGAGAGAGAAAATAAAATTCTAAACCAAATTTAACCCGTTTCATTTCGTGTCACGCACTCGTGTCACGCACGTGACTTTGCGTGACGTACGGCGTTTCATCCGGACAACAAACATAATCACGATTCACGAAACCTTGAATTATGTTTCACATCGAAGCGAAATCAGATTATCATGATTTTATTATAGGCGAGAAGTTGAGACGGCTCCTCCACCGTATAATGACGTAATATTACGAACGAATTCGGAAAGAAAGTTTGTGTTTTTGATGAGCTCAAACTTTTTAGAATCTCTGAGTGGCTTTGTGATTATTAGATCCTAATTCAGTGAATATTAAATAGTACGTAATGAAAGAAGTTATTTAGAAAAATATTATAAAAAGTTTTGAATGGAATTAATGCATTTTTATTAACTTATTTGAACAATAATACAACGAGTACAATTGTATTAATACTATTTTAAGGGTGTGTATTAAATTTCTGGCCGTTTTTTATACTTTTAAATGGTTTTATTATGTATGTACTAAAGTTGCTTGTGTCAGTTTATTGAAATATATTTGTACGTAAATGTTATTATAAATTACAAAGTAGTATTACACTATTTTATCTTTTACTGTGTTTTATAATATTATAGCAACAAACAATAGTAAATACAATATTAAACAAACGAGAGAGAAAATACAGTCATTTGCCTCCAAGTATCCTATTAGAGAAATTGTTTTCAAATACATTAGTAAATAAATTAATGCATTAATTAATATGGAAAAATATAGTTAAACAGAACACATAATTAAAGGAAAACACCACAATTATAGTCTTAATTACATTCAACTTGCTTATCAGATACGTCGGTGTCAAACAAACCAATTAATTATTTTATCCCAACTTCCTCCCTTATTTAGAACATGTATTAATCTGATTATGTCACATTAAACAACCAAGTTCTTTCGGACAATTACACCTTCCAGAACACTTCCTAACAATTATTATAATTTATTTGATAATTGTCCTATAATACACAGTTCCACAACGTAACTCAATTCAAGTTTATTTGGGTAGTAATAATTCACAATTACGGTGGCAAATGTGTAAAAGATAAATAAATAAATACATACCAACTTAAAGTAAGTTTTTACTTAAATAAATAATAAATAAATAAACAAATAAACAAATAAATAAATAAATAATAAAAGCACTGTCAAAGTTTTTTTACAATTTGTTTAGGTAGGTACATTGGTTTTTATATTTATGTGGAGTTATGTGGAAACTAATATGATTTGATTAAAATATTGTGTCGCATTTTAAAATAAATTAAATTTTTGATCTAGATTTTAACAATTTTGGTTATTGGTACAATTGGCCCAAGTAAAAATGGTATTCGAATGAAACGTATTGACTCGTAAAGATTTGTTAGTCATGTGCTCTGATAGCTCTGATATCATTGATAATAACACGATTTATTGTCAAGAAACCTAAGCAGCCAATCCGTTACATTGTTTCGATCAAATTTGAACAAGTGTACATTCCTAGTTTGCATGTTATTAAAAAGTTTGATTCCAAAATCTAATTTTAAAAAAGTCCACTCACCATATCATCATAGTGTCCCGTAATCGCCTGCTGGATCCCATTGGCCCTCTGATTACAATAACAATACAAGACAAACATGACAAGCACACACGCCACTGGCAATCCCACATGTATCATCCAGTGGCGTGACCGTCCACGTGTCAGTAGTTTCTTCACCGCCGGCAATCGCGCCAGATCCTTGGCGCTCACCGCCGACCTCTGTTCCGCCTTGCGTAGGATCTGTGTCAGACGCCGCGTCGCTCGCGAGCACTCCATGACGTCGGCCGTCGCGACGGTGAATGAACACTTGAACACCTGTGCGCCGCGACGGTGCAGCGCGACTAGCGGCGGCGAGGGGTACTAGTGGAGGGGGTTGCCCACAGGGGGGGGGGGGATGTCCAGGAGTTTGTTTAATGCGGAACTCTTGGAATTACTGGAATGGTGAAGTTTTTTTTACAGGAGGGTTTATTGTGGAGTAAAATGAAATGAGAGAGGTTTTGGACACCTGGTTCCTCCACGAACTGGCTTGGCACTCAGTTTAAGTGTGGAAATATAAAATTTATCTATGATATTTCGTTTGTCCACGTCAGTATTTAAATTTTAAGACAGCTATTCGACAGCGTCGTTATCTTTCGATATTATATTCTTGTTCTGTGGAAATCTCTGCAATGCATCACAAAATAAATTTTATTTATATCTAGTGAAATCGATGGTGTGGTTTGACAATTTTTTTTTTGTTATGTAAGTTTTCAAAAAAGCATCCGCACTACAATAAAATCAATGCGCATTACTTACTCAGACCGAAATTCAGAACGTGGGCAGTAAAAATGTTTTCAAATCAGTTAATCGAAGAATATTTTTTCTTCTAGATGCACACACGAAAATATACAATTGAAGATGGGATTTCAATTAAAAAATGTGTCATGGTTTTTGACTAAGCTTGCTTCTGTAATGATACGCTTAGAAAATAATTATTTGTATAACCACAATAACCCAATTCGTTCTGTGAGTCCTGTTTAAATCAAGTACACTTTTAAGTTTTGTTTCGAATTCAGACCTGACCCTTCCACGAACATTTCATCTGAATTAGTTGCCAGCAATAGAAAATGATTAGCATTTAACAGCGTTGCTGGGGGGTGAAAACTGGCAACTATTTTCATCAATTCACTTGAAATTTGATTGTTTTAAACCCCCTGTTAGGGAGAAAATGAAAGTGGTTAGGGGGAGTTATAATTGGGCATTGCTTCACACAGAATCGCTTTTGCACCGCACCATTGAACATATTGAATGACTAAGTCGACGTTGTGTTCAGTGGCAGAGACTTGCTCGAGTCTGTTTGAAGATTAATCGTGATGATCAGATAACTTGCAACAGCGCCAATCAACTGGAACAGCAAACACGAGCTATGTCATTATGAAGACGTGAGAGATCGGCGAAGTATCAATGCAGAGAGACTCCATCTCTCGGGAATACCGCGAACTTCTTGAATAGACAATGTGTTTTAAATTGTATTGCGCTGCACAATGGATTATAGGTGGCAGCACGATCGCTTCTGTTTTCAAGGTTGCGATACACGCCACACGGTCAATCCAAGACAAACTTCCTTAACAAGCCAAGTTTGATCGTGTGTGGGCTTTCAGTGAAGCTGGAAGAAATGCAAACACGGACAAAAATCCTTCGTGCCTTCATGCTATAAAGGTCACCCGGCTTGACATGCAAGTCGTCAAGTAAGATTCACCATGTACTTTAGTCTAATCTCCCCGGTCAGACGTTGAGAACTAACTTTCAGGATTCCTCGTGAGAATTTAATATAGAGAAGACATGAGAATAAACTAGGTACTGCATACCGTCGAAATATACAAACGACTTAACGTCCCATCTGTAGGACGGTGTAACGTGAACAATAATACGACCACAACCCGCGACGTCGAGAGACTGATGATAGGTGGAGGTGGTGCAGCTAGGTGGGCACACCATTAGGTGGTACAAACCCCCAACCACCCCAGACTCTAAAGGCAGTACACAACTAGGATGGAGGCAAGGATTGGTTGGAACAAACATGACCGACGTAGAGCAATTACACGTTTTTGAATAGCTGATCACAGAACGAAATGATCACAAAACAAACAAACAAACATTCAAAATATGAATGCTACCTCCTGTCTTATTGCAGTTTCAAGCCAATCCTTCCGCCATTGAGTAGAATACTAACTAAAAGGACTCCATTACTACCTACAAGGGCTCCATTACTAACTATAAGGGCTCCGATATTAACTGCAAGGGTTCCATCTAGTGGAGCGGTCGCTCCACGCCAGCCAAGTCGTACGGCGCGCGCACACACTCATTTAAAAAGGCTGGAGCAAACCCACTTTTACTGTAAGCATCAAAGTGGCATTTTCGGCCTACTGGATCTTAAAATTGGAAAATCTCACATTGTTGCGATATATCTTAATTTCGAGCTATGGCCCACCCTACAACATATACCAAATTTGGGAACAATAGGTTACGCCCTTTGCGCGCTAGAGGGCCGTGAAAACAGTGTTTTAGGGCGGTTTTCATCATAATCTCAGTAGTAGTAGTAGGGTGGAGCTAAAATATGGTAAACAGGCCACAGCATAAACGGCTGAACCGATTGATTTAAAAATTTTACCACATATGCACTTTTGGCGTCTGAGGTGCCTTTTGCTATAACTGGTTTTATGCCGCCATTTTGAAACCGGAAGTGACGTCATATCTCGTCAACGGCTGGACCGATTGGAACAAAAATTGCGCCAAACGATCCAGACGGTCATCTATATGCATGATAAGTAGCAAAAGACTAAACATTATGTTAAAGAAACCGGAAATGACGTAATGAAATTTGAAATACATCGATTGGCTTTTTGGCAACAAAGATTGATCCGATTATTTTGATATTTATGTAACGTATGTACTTTTGACGTCTCATGTGACTTGTTATAAAACCAACCGGAAGCCGCCATTTTGAAACCGGAAGTGACATCATATCTCAATAACGGCTAAATAGATTTCAACGAAACCAGCGCAAAACAATTTAGACGGTCAACTTTATGTATTATCATCAATAATATTTGCAGTTTCTCATACCTAAACCGGAAATGACGTCACACATTTTAATAATCTCACAAATTTTTATTTTGATGCAATAAATATACTATTTGAGACAGCTTATAAAATTATAATCATGTTTCAAATATACGATAAGGGGTCAGAGATTTCAGCCGCCATTTTTAAACCGGAAGTAACGTCATATCTCAAAAACTGGTAGACAAATCGGTATGAAACTAGCGCCAAACGATTCGGATGGCCATCTCTATGGAATATGAACAGTACAAATAGAATTTTCCTATTTATGAGACCGGAAATGACGTCATTCAAATGTATAAATTATTATAATTCCCTCCTATACAATAAATACATATTCAGAAAGCTTAAAATGATACACATCATTTATAGAAATAAATTCTATGTGGCATTGCAGAAAGTTCAGCAGCCATTTTGAAAACCGAAGTGTTTCCATATCTCGGAACTGGGTTGACTGATTGGAATGAAACCTTTGCTATTCTTCGTGAAAGATCATTTAAAGCAATTATTTAGGACCATACGCTGCTATTCATTAGTGGTAACGAAATTGTAAAGGGTGATGATTTTTTAAAAGAATTTAGTAATTGTTCATTTCATATGTGTCACAAGTTGTTAGAATAAACTAAAAAAAGGAGTGATATCCCCATAAAAAACACTTCGTGTAAAAATACCAGCCAAGTCTCTTCAACTAAAAAAAAATATGAAATCTAAAAATTCTGCACTGAAAAGTAGTGATATCAAAAAATTAGCCAAGTCAAAACTTTATTTGAAAATCAAAAAATACTTGGCGCATCGTTTTTTTTAGGGCATTATAGGTATACTATGTATATGTATATTTCATGTATAATTTATAATTGGCTTATTCTTCCAAGCTATTTAAGTACACGATGCGCCAAGTATTTTTTGATTTTCAAATAAAGTTTTGACTTGGCTAATTTTTTGATATCACTACTTTTCAGTGCAGAATTTTTAGATTTCATATTTTTTTTTAGTTGAAGAGACTTGGCTGGTATTTTTACACGAAGTGTTTTTTATGGGGTTACTAACTACATGAACTACAACTGACTTTAACTACATTTTACGAAAACAACTTTGCTCCAAGACATTAGCAACGAAATAAAACATTTTCAAAAAAAAACACTCAGTACTGATGGACTGTTCGTTTAAAATGCGCTTGCAGCTTTTGCTAACCCTGAAGACAGTGCTTGCTTCCAATTCAGGAAGTTAATGATTATCCCGCGAGATGGAGCTAGATGAGTTCGCGATCTCCAGCGAGACAGAAGCACTTACAGAGTAGAGCAGTGTGAAATCCATCGGGAAGAATCCACAGGCGGAGAACTCGACTTTTTGCACGGCCAATTGCTGCTGGAAATAGCGAATCTAAAACGAAACACAATGTTTCACTCGAATGCAGTAATGAGTTGCAGTATATTCGAATATATTACCTCCAACTAGATATTCTATGAGCTTGTATACGCTACCATTAATTATTCAAAACCAATGAACATGTATGCTTTTAAACGAATGTTCTGAGTCGACTTTTTTTTGTGTATAGAGGAAATTTAAAATTTACATTATAAATGTATTAAAATTTACATATTATTTTAGTAGGTCACGTAAACAGCATTTTCTCTCGTGGCATTTAAATTATCATTGCATTATAGAATAGTCCAAACAGGAAAAGCAATTCCGTCTGGTAGTTGAGAATATCGAAGTTTATTTGAGAGATGTCATCACTTTATGAGTAATTCATTTCATGGAATTGCATATGACGTTTTGCTCACGACAGGTCCAATGCACCATCTTTAATAATTAAACACATAACTGAAATGGGGACAGCAACGGTAACTCATATATTAACACGGTGACATATTACGTATACTTTTACGGTATGTATGGCAACTTTTGAGATAATGAGAAAGTGAGATTCTTCTCGTTTAAAAAGCAATAAAAAGGTAAAATGGACGCAATAACGCAAAAATACAAGTCATATGAATTCCTACTTTTCATCAAATGCAATATGAATTATCTATAAAATAAGGATAAGTAATTTAGGACCAGTTTTTCAATCCTGTTCTAAATTTTAAACAGTTGATAGGACTTATATTGCCTTGGCAACAGCCAATGATCGTAAACAAACAAAAAACAGAGAAAGTGTCCAAAAGTGCCGAACGGAGGCGCTCGCTCATGTCATACTTACAAAATATGACACATCACTATAATAAAACAAAAATTACACAATATTAAATTTATGCTTCAATGTTTTTAATTTGTTTTTATTTTATCCAAGCAAATTGCAGTAATTTATAAACAGTAAAAGTGGGTTTGCTCCAGCCTTTATGTGAGAATATGCGCGCCGTACGACTTGGCTGGCGTGGAGCGACCGCTCCACTAGATATGAACTATGACGTAAATTAATGATGCTGATGGTAAAATAAAATTCTAAAGGTAAATTTTGAATCGACAGGAAAAGGCTGACAAAAGGTAAGAAAATTCACATTTCTGAGAGAAATAAATTGAAACATATAAAAATAAACCTGTGTGCTTTTCCATTGCACAATCACGATTGGCGATAAATTATTGATTGTCATAGATTTATGATAGATAATTCATCATCATTACTGTTACGATTGCTTATTTCTCTAAATTGAAGCATCCATGTAGGAATATTGCAACGTTGTTACGTAAGTTATTATTGGTAGTAGTCAAAAGCAATGAAGTATTAATATAAATGACGCAAACACTTCTGACTTCCTCCTGACCTCGATCTGTTAAGAGTCAAACGGAAGCGAACGGGAATCGCACGGTTCGTCAGAGCGTTTTTTTTTGAAATTTTGTCTTCCGACTAATTAATTTTAAAAAATCAGATAGTAACGACCCATTTCAGCCTAATAGACTAAATAATGCCGCACACTGGAGTTCATTATGACCTCTGGTGCGACCTCAAAGTGTTAAATACGATTATTTTCGATAATTTTATTAAAAATATCGTATTTAACACTTTGAGGTCGCACCAGAGGTCATAATGAACTCCAATGTGCGGCATTATTTAGTCTTTTAGGCTGTTATGGGTCGTTACTATCTGATTTTTTAAAATTATTAAGTGGGAAGACACAATTTCAAAAAAACGCTCTGACGAACCGTGCGATTCCCGTTCGCTTCCGTTTGCCTCTTTTAGAAGACATTTACCTCCTCCTTGACTTCTGGATCTAGCGTCCTCGACACCAACTTCTGCAGTAGAACCCTCGTTCGTTGCGCCTGCGAACAACATGATACGTTTAACCCCCACCCACGAAGACACGTGCTCGTTCGTGTTAATTAATCCGGCTTCGATTAAGAGGTTCCGAGGGTCATTTCACGGGGATAAACCACTTAACTCGACCCATTGGTTTCATCGAGAAACTTCCACGTCAACAGCTTTAAGACAGGGTTACACTTGGTCAGCACAAAGAGACTCATAAGAACAAGAATTGATCACTTCAGAAAGAACCTCAAGTTAGTATACTACCAAAAACAAATCTAAATAATGCAGGAAGTATCTTTTCTAAAATAGTGTACAGCCATGGAAACAAGCCACACTAATATTATGACCTTATTGTGATTCACCACCAAGGTCCAAATTACTATACTAAGTTGCTAGAAATTCACGCTTAGAGCGTAATAGTATGGTAATAGTCATAAGAATCAGGTAAGTAGCTATGGGAATATATTTCGATTTATTTCTGGAAGTTTTAACAAAATCTCAATGGAAAAGTATAGTAGTAGTTTTACGCACATTAAGATTCTGTTAACTTTGTTGAATAATAGAGAGGACATGGCGAGGGGTCGACCAAAGGGGGCCCGGCCCGGAGGAGTCCAGCAGTGGTGGGAAGGTCAGCCCGGAATGGGGACGGCCCGGGGGAGAGGGAGGCTTCGGGCTGGTGGGACCCGATTTCAGGGGATCACCATCTCGACGAGGAGGCCGGCCCGAGGGGCCCGCGAATTTGATTAGGGCATGGGACTAGGTCGACCCTGGACTGCTCTTAGTTGGGACCTACTCGTAATGTGGGTTGGCCCCTTAAGCCCCACCACCGCGTCAAGGTGGCAGTCCATCGGGGGGTCAATGGGGAAAATTGAGATAAAATCAATCTCAATTGTTAGATGCTTACCCATCACTGCATTATAGCAAATACTTATTGATACAAATGCACAGAATTACCATATTAAATTCAGTTCAACAATTATTGTTGAATTGCTCCACATTGGGGGACAATGGTAACCTAAGGGAACAATTTATAGTAGTTGAATAAATTGTAAATGAAAATGTATTGCATTCTGCTTCAGTTGTTGATATATTTGTCCAGGTTCAAGTATTCTTTTAGCATTTAAGTTGATTGTGCTATGAATATTTAAACAGTTGCGCGGGAAATCCAGTCTTTTATGTTTTCCATGGTTTATTTTTATTTGCTACAACATTCTCATTTAGCAGTTGATTGTGAAAATATTTCATTATTTCTGCATTCTCGCAATCTAGTAATCCAGGTCTTCCAGCGCAGTTATTCTTGGCTTTTTGTTTTGAATGCACGTAATTTAAAGCACTTGTCTTCAAAGAAAACACATTGAAACAGATATGACAATGAAAATGTCATAATGTGGTCTCACAATCACAAATTCTCAAATTCCATTTTTCTCATTCCAATTGCAATCCAATATCGATCCAACTAATCACGTACCTAATTTAGCTTCAAGAGCACGTCAATGTAATACAGAAGGGAATCAATTAAAGATACCGCTGTGTTGGAAATTGACGTAACGAAATGTCAATTATGTTTCAGAATGGCAACGCACTCACTTTGTCTACGAGGCTTTCATTCAAGTTGGAATTCTCCGACACATTTCAATTAGATCTCTATATTGAAGTTCACTTTAAGCTGTATAGAGCTTCCTTTAAGCATCTTAAAGGATCTCGTTGGAATGCCATTAAGTTAGATTGAAGATTTTGGTGTAAATGGCATTAGTTTGACAACACACTGTGTGGTGAATGATGAATTAATTCCCTTCCTTCATTAGTAATTTAAAAACAAAAAAATGTTTACTTAACACGATATCATTTTCAAAAACGGACAATATTTCGAAATTTTACTGTAGAAGGATTGGACGTAGTTTTTTTTCTCGCATATTTGCAAATAAATGTATACTTCTTAGATTTATGATTTCAGTAGGCATCAAAGCTGTTGAAAAGCTCTTCTTCAAAGCAAACATTAGGTGGTCCAAAAACTTTATTATGATTCTTCTTTTTCATTCCTGAAAGCCCAATTGATTGCCTTAGGATACTCTATAAATACGCACTTATTTAAATCTCAACGTTCTTAATCCATATTGATTTCAAATTATCTAGTGTAATAAGGTCTTTAACGAAAACGTTAATACCGTATTCAGAGTGTCATGTTAATGAGCTATATAAGAGGTATTAGCATGGGAATAGCTACAAGATAATGTATATAATCGTAAATAGCGTGGGTCCGCGTAGTGGAAAAACAAAAATATCTCATTTAATGTCACAAAAGCTCAGAGGGGGGTTCAGATTTCAAATTAGTAATCTCACGCAACTAATCGGGTTATTTCGCATGGAAATCCACTTTAAGTTGTTGGCGAAAAATAAACTATGAAATAAAACCGCGAATAAACGCTGTAATAAGTTCATTGTTCAAGTTTACCGAACTGTTTTGCTCCATTTTGATGGAAGTTCTTTACGGGTGAACTGTAAAATAGTCCATATGTGACTGTAATTTATTAAAGTAATATATATAGCGCTCAAGGGAGCCATATGAGCGCGAATAAGTAAATCCATATGACAAAGAGAAGGGAAATAAAAAGAGAAAGCTCACCTCTCGACTCGACTTTTCACATCGCGAACAAATGTTGTAAATGCGTCCAAAAGTTAATCCAGACGTTAGGAATAAATCAAATATAAGTGTGTAGTTGGGGATATTTATGAAACTTCCACTATTGTTATTTTTAGTTTCGAAGATAACTACGTAATAAAAGAGCATGAGAATAGTTTGTAGAAAACTACTGACAGTGTTGATAAGAATATCACATCCGAAGCGAGCGTTGACGGTCGACGTTAGGTCAAAGAGTGTCTCATGTCTGAGACGCAATGTCCGCAGACACTTTGACATTTCGTGTCTGCGGAGCTTCAGTGTCTCCAAGTTGACGTTGATGTCGCGGACACCGACTTCAACGACCAGACACATCGAGGAGAAAAGACACTCCAAGACACCAGGGACTGCGATTATGAGGTGAATAGACAAGTTAAACCACAATGCGAAGTCCATTAAGTGAGTTGTGACTATTCTTGTAATTATGCAAATTATGAACGCAAATACAAAATATTTCGAAATCGGAACCTTTTGACAGTGGGTTTGTAACGAACTTTCGGCTAAGTTGAGACAATGTATCGTTTGATTTTGTTTTAAGAAGACAAGAGGATATGACACGACTCCAGGTATGAATAAAGCAATGAGAGACAGCAATCCAGAGCAGTCACCGCTAAAAGAAGAACAATTCAACGCCAACCTCCTGATATATGTGATATTGTACACGACGGCGGCTAAGCTGAGAGCGGCGTGCACGACGCTCCATGCGACGCCCGACGTCGAGCGTCGAAATGGTTGAGTCGTGTTGGAGGCGACGTGGGTGACGGGTAACAACCCCATTGAGCGACTGGCGTAGTAGGCCGGAGCCAAGAGCGAGAAGTGAGTGTGGCGGAGCTCAAACCAACGACCTACAGACATTCTGGAAGTCTGAAATAAACTAAATACGCTAGAAATATTGTATCAGTGTCGATTAAATCAGTCAATAATTATAGCTTTTGTATGACTGATTGATAAAATGAAGGCATACATTGAATAACGCAGTAAAATATCTGCCACTTAACGGAATTCAATAATTTCTATTTTCATCTGTCATTATTCCGTAAATCATTAATCATTATTGATCTTAAGAACCATCTTTATCCATTAATGTATTTTATTGACAGCTAAACTTACTATGTGATGCCCATTATTTTCCATGTGAGTTTGGATTTGACTTAAACACGCATTAAGAAACATTCGATATCTCAGCTGTCATCTGACCAATTTAGAACATTCATAAATATTCTCTAGCAATAAAACCAAGTTTTGTTTTCCGTCACAGTTGTTCCGATGATATAAAATGAAATAAAATGATTTTGTTTTTGAAGATAGTATATAACTGAAAAGTATAAATATATAAGAGGAAACATATACCTGTTTAAAAGAGAAGAAAATATAACACCGGGTAATCAATTAAGGTAGAACCACCATAACCTCAATATTCCCGATTTACTTGAAATTTTGGTGACTTATTGATATTCATGCAAAACTCAATCTCTGAAAAAATTAAACAATTCGCGTGTACAGTTTCTGAGATAAATTGATTTGTCTCCCCCATGTTATCTTATGGCGGAAAAAGAAAATCGTGTCATTTTTAGGCTATAATGAAGATCTATTTTTTGTGTCGATAGATTTGAACGATTTTTTTTATTATGGTAGACATATGAATATACTATCAGGAAAAAAATGAAAACAATACCAACGTGAGCTATTTTAAAAGTTATAAACCAAATTCGAAATTATTTTCCTATACCTCTCATGTTAAAGTTTTGTTCATCCTCTGATGACATAAAATTGAAAACTAATTGTTGGACAGGAGTTGTAAACTACAAGACATTTATTGAGTCTTGAAATGTAGGAAATTTTTTTTGAACTTGTAATTTCAAGAAAAAATATGTTTGTATATCGATCAATGGCTTTACCTTAATAAGAACCACCACAACAACTTTGGACAGAACGAACGGTTCCAGGTAGTCTTTAGGTGATACGCCGAGGTAGCGTTAGGTATTACGCCGGTACACCACTTTGGTTGGCTCCGGTATCGACAATTAGGTAAAATATAAAACCACACAATATTTGGAAGATGTTTTTATCTTCTTCATCTGTTGCACACTGACGGGAAATCTAAATCGACCGCCAAACCCCAGATAAAAACAGCTGATAAAACAAACCAACCGCCAACTCAATCAAAACGCAGATAGTAGCTAACCGGCTAATAAACATACCTGTTTAACTGCCACTTCGCATCTGTAAAATGGTTAAACCATGGTTAAACACTAATCCGACACCACTGACTAATATGAACCAATGTTCTAGAATTACATAGAGCAAATTTAGTCACAATAAACATTCTTCGTGAACTCATTTTTCTTTTGAAAAGTCAAAATGTAAACAAATGGTATGAGAACAATGTTCAAGAAACTCGTAGCTAACCGCGATCACAAGATCACAAAGTGTCTCAAGTCTGGGACGAAGTGTCTCAAGTCTGACCCAAGTGTCTCATGTCTGAGACGAAGTGTCTCATGTCTGGGACGAAGTGTCTCATGTCTGAGACGAAGTGTCTCATGTCTGGGACGAAGTGTCTCATGACTGGGACGAAGTGTCTTATGTCTGAGACGAAGTGTCTCATGTCTGGGACGAAGTGTCTCATGTCTGAGACGAAGAGTCTCATGTCTGGGACGAAGTATCTCATGTCTGGGACGAAGTGTCTCAAGTGTGATACGAAGTGTCTGCAGACACGTTAGTTACTCGTGCTGCTTGCTCGTTTTATTTCAAATAAAATATCTTATCATTGAGGCTTGTGACATTTTATAACATTTTTCCCTTACAAGGACAAAACGATACGAAACTACGAAACTATGATACAAAACGAACAAAACTATTCACACCAGATTGGAATGTAAAGCAACACACACAGCAATTATTTGATAATTAACATACAACATTATTGGTATTAAATAATAGGCGGAACAAGCGACCAACAAAACCACTAAAGCACAATTTATGACATTTTATAACATTTTTCCCTTACAAGGACAAAACGATACGAAACTACGAAACTATGATACAAAACGAACAAAACTATTCACACCAGATTGGAATGTAAAGCAACACACACAGCAATTATTTGATAATTAACATACAACATTATTGGTATTAAATAATAGGCGGAACAAGCGACCAACAAAACCACTAAAGCACAATTTATTGTGCACAATTATTAGCAATTTATTAGCAACACACACAGCAATTATTTGATAATTAACATACAACATTATTGGTATTAAATAATAGGCGGAACAAGCGACCAACAAAACCACTAAAGCACAATTTATTAGCAACACACACAGCAATTATTTGATAATTAACATACAACATTATTGGTATTAAATAATAGTAAGGCAAAAGGCAAAAATATTTATATATTATCTAATTCAAGAAAAATCTTACATGCTTGGTTGTCATTTCACATCTGTAACACATATAAAACAGCAATCCGACAACAATGGTAATTGTTAGACATTGCTCTAAAATTATAATGATAAAGTAGTCATTAAAAACTTTATTCGTAAACTCAGATTTCATTTGAAAGCTCAAAATGTATACAAAGGTCATTAAAACGATGGACACGAATCGTGTCGCAGAGAAAATGAGCAAATCACAACCAAAACGATCATTAACAGCGATCGCGAGGTCAAAAAGTGTCTCAAGTCTGAGACGCAATATCTGAAGACATCCAGCTAACTCATCTCTGCGACATTTAGCCATTCTTCTCAGTGCCTCCAAGTTGACGTTAATGGCTTCAAAGCCAACTTCAACAACCATACACAACGAACAGAAGAAACATTCGGCAAATAATGGAGGTGTAAGAATAATTAAGAAGGAGACATTTTCAATGACACCTACACCGAACACGTGTACTACCATGACTTGTCTTCCAATTAAGCACAGCCAAAAGAATAATAAGGCATTAGAAGCAATGGGGACCTGTGGGCAATTCAACAAAGAGCGTGACGCTAAATTAAGACAATCGACTGTATGAGATTGCTTCATGAAAACTAGTATGAAATTTGTTATTGCTACAAATATTGCCAGAGAAATTAACAACAGAGTGGAACAGCCGTCGTTCATTGAAGAACATTTGGGTTGTAATATGTATACTGAATAATTGATCAGTATGTAGAAGGCGACAGAGGTGATGACGGCGATAACGACGCTCCAAACGACGCCGGACGTCGAGCGTCGGAACGGTTGGACTTTGTCGGAGGCGTCGTACGAGACAGGGAGCAAACCGATGGCTTTGTTGGCGTAGTACACCGGAGCCAGTAGTGAGAGATGAGTGTGGCGGAGCTTAAACCAACGAGTGTCACTAACAGCTGCCATGTTGTCTACTACTTATATGTTAGCTACTTATAAATACTATTCCCGAAGACACTCTAGACTTAACTGAAAAGTAAATGAATTATATCCAACTCATTTCGTTAACGATTGTCTTCTTATTGGTCTACAGAAATTGTTAAAGACAATTTTCGAAATTAGTCAAAGTTATACAAAATTTCTGATAGCAGATATATCACATATCATTATGCTATTAAACACGACAGGATATCTTGTCTACTTAACTATTGTGAAATAAATTTAAATTGGACTTTATGATGACGTAATTATGGAGTTGTTTGACTGATTATGTCCGGGTGTTATGTCAAACCTTGAATTACAATTACTCATCAATATGTCAAATAATCATAGTATTGTTGATTATACGTATGAACTGTGTATTTCTGTTTCTGAAAATAACGCTAGTAATTTGCTACATATGTGTAGCACACTGTACTTTAATGCCTTGTACGTTTGTAAATATCAGTTTAATGCATATTAGTTCTCCATATCATATTAATACAAATTTGGTTATTATGGCGCCTTCTCTACCGATATGTTGTTAAAAGTTTACATGGATTAAAATTGTTTAGATAATATTAGCTGAATTGGAATATATATATTTGCCATTAGGTTTTAATTTAGAAAACGAATCAATTTTCTTTTAGGTACATCATTATGTTCCCTTAAGGGACAATTCTTATGATGCTCTTGCAAAGTTGGAGTATATAATTAAATACTTTTTTCATGTACCAATAAGGTTTTTTTACTATTTCAAAAACAAATCAGCACGATATGATAATGTCGGACATCCAATATAACATGACAAGGGTGACAATAGCAATAATAGCATTGTGTTTTGAACATTGTCAATAATAATAACAAAATGAATAATATTACACCAAATGCTAGTAAAACTTACTTGCTTGGCTGTCATTTCGCATCTGTAACAAATAAACAACACCAACCCGATGACAACGACTGCTGTTAGACATTGTTCTAAAATTATATACATTGAATAGCCTTTAGGAACGTTCTTTATATATTCAGCTTTCATTTGAGATGCTAATATGTATTCGAAAGTCGTGAGAACAATCTGCACAAAACTATTCGCAGTAAAGACGAGTAGATCACAACCAAAGCGATCATTGACAGCGATCACAAGATCACAAAGTGTCTGCCACCTGAGGCGCAATATCTGAAGACACGCTGCTAAATCGTGTCTGCCAACATTGACGTGTCTTCTTCTTAGTGTCTCTAAGTTGACGTTGATTTCTTTAATACCAACTTCAACAACAATACAAAACGAACAGAAGAAGCATTCAACAAATATAGGAGGCGTTACGACGAGGAAGAAGATGATATTTTTCATCAAATAGTGAGAGTAGTGAGAGTGAGTGTGGCGGAGATTAAACCAATGATTGTCATTAACAGTTGCCATGTTGTCTCGACACTAGTACCTGTATACGCTACTTATAAGTACTATTCCCGAAGATACTTTCGACTTAACTGAGATATGAATACATTTACATCCATTTCATTTCGTCAACGATTGTTTTCTTATTGGCCCAAATAAATTGCTAAAGACCATTTTCGAATTAAGTAGGTTATACAAAATTTCTGATAGCTGATATTTCAAATATCATTATGCTATTAAACACGACGAAATGACGTAATTATGGAGTTGTTTGACGGATTATGTCCAGGTGTTATCCCTAACATTGAATTGCAATTACTCATAAATATGTCAAATAACCATATTATTGATTGTTGATTATACGTATTTCATATGAAATTGATTTTTTTTCTAAAATAACCTTAGTAATTATTTATTAACAATATGTAGCATATTGAACTCTAATGCCTCGTACTATTGTAATTATTAATTGAACGTAAATTTGTACGCAATATTATATTAATACAAATTTGGTAGTATACCTTTCTATGTCGATATCTTCTAGAAGGTATAAATTGGAATTGAATCGTTTAAATATATTAGATGAATTTAATTTTAGACAACGGAAGAATTTTCTCATAAAGGGAAAGCACATAGGCGTTCTTTCAAAGTTGGAGTACATAACTAAAGCATTTTTGGATACCAATAAATGTCTAAGCAATTTCAAGAACAAATCTCGCGATAGGATAATGTCGGACATACAATATAATATAACAGGGCTGAGAATTGAAATAATAGCATTATTTGAACATTGTTAAGATAATATCACACCAAATGTTAGTAAAACTTACCAATGCTTGGCTGTCATTTCGCATCTGTAACAAATCAACTACAGCAACCCAATGACAACGACTGCTGATCTAAGAAGCACTGCCATAGCCCCAAGATGAGTGGTGGATGGGGCGCTCGACTGCATACACTAAGGACGAAGCCCTATTGCGCTTCTTCTCCTCTGCAGGGGAGTGTGCGTATTCGTGCCACGTCCAACAAGTAGAACGGAGCATTGAATAGCCCTTCAGGATCATAACAGTCTAAGGAAGGACAACTCCAAGTCCGTTGATGAACATTATAGCTGGGATCGTCCTGAGATAGGTAGATATTGTGTTTCTCTCCAAATCTTAAGAGAAGTGTTTGCCGAGTCTTGGAAAGTCATGCCAGATGATATTCGGGTTGAAGACGTCAACCCATTAAAATATTTAAAGCCACTACCAACGAGATAACCACGTCCAAATCCGTAGGCCGAATAAGAATAAGCAGCAGTTGGAAATATATCCACTAATCCGACGACGATTGAGAATGTAGACATTGTTTTAAAATGTTCAATACAATCACATGATGCTTCATTTCCTTTTCTAATACAAGAATGTAGAAGAAAATTATAAGAACAATTTTCACAAGGCAATTCTTCATAGACGAGTAGATCAAAACCAAAATGTTCATTATCAGCGATCACAGGTCGATAACTTGGTTTGCAAACTTGGCTTGTCTCCTCTCAGGATACTGCATTGTGGTTTAGAGTAAGGGCAGTTGCTGCACAATGTTCCAACAGCCAATGGGCACAGTCTCCAAGACGGCTAAAGTCCAATTTGTATAAAATGAACTTTAACTCACATCATACCGACGTTGTACAACATGGCCACAGTGTTTCAAACTTGACGGTGTCGCCTTTAACAACAACTACAACAGACACAACGAACAGAAGAAACATTTTATCTGAAATGGATACGAAATTCCATAGAGGTAATCAGGGCTAGGCTTCTTACCTCTATGCTATCATGGAGGACAGAATACAAGTCGGGATGAAACCAACGTAAGTATACAAAATAAATAGATTATTTGCAGTTGACAGTACGATTGAAAATTGGGTTTTAACTGTAATGTCAATACGGAATAAAACGCAGAACCACTAAAACCTGTAAAATAACTAAATATCTACAACAATAACACACTAATTAAATTACAGAATTACTTACTTGCTTTGCAGTCATTTCACTCCGGTAACAAATATAGCAGACTGGACCAATGACTAGGGATAGCGTCAAACATTGATCTAAAACGACGTAGATTAACATTTCAATTGTAATAGAATTTGGCAATTTGGCAATCATTTTAAATTCCATGATGTAAAAGAAAATTATCAGAATAATTTGCACGAAAATATTCGCACTATAGACGAGTAGATCACAACCAAAGCAATCATTAACCGCGATCACAAGGTCACAAAGTGTCTGAAGTCTGAGACGCAGTGTCTGCAGACACGCCGCCAGTTCGTGTCTGCCAACAATAGCGTCCTTTCTCCTCAAAGTCTCCAAGTTAAAGTTGATGTCTTCAATGCCAACTTCAACAACCAGGCACATCGAGCAGAAGAAAAATACAACAAATACCGGAGGTGAAAAGAATAAGTTAGCGCAGATACTTAACATCAGCGTTGTGCCATTGAGAGCATAGATGACAGATCTTCCAAGAAAGCACAGGACGATAAGTATTATGGAGTAAGATGACACGCCCACACTTTTCTGTTTGCAAGTTAACAAAGAACGTGATGCTAAATTGAGACATTCTAATATTTGTGATTGTTGAGTGAAGACCAGTATGAGAGTAATAGAAGTCGCTGCTATGGATGAGAATACAACCAAAACATTTGCACAAAGATTTCCTTCGAATGAATAACAGTTAGCCAAGTTGTCAATCACGCTCTTGGAAATTATATAGAAAGCGAAAGAGGTGATGAAAGCGTTGACGACGCTCCAAACGACGCCAGACGTCGAGCGTCGGAACGGTTGTGCTTTGTCGGAGGCGTCGTACAAGACAGGAAGCAAGCCGACAGCTTTGTTGGCGTAGTACACCGGAGCCAGGAGTGAGAGATGAGTGTGGCGGAGCTTAAACCAACGTGTATCAGTAGCAGTTGCCATGTCTTCGGTCTGTGTTCACCGGACTTTCTGTGAAGTACAATCTTTATAACTAATAGATACATTTATATTGATTGTCGAGAAAGATTGGACTGCAAAACTACACAATTACAGTTGCTTTATTCAAGAACTGTTTATTATTTTATGTATAGACTACATTTTCTAATTGATGGCCTCAACAATCAACAAAAGCAATTGGAAAACATGACAGCGTGTCATATCTTTCTGACAGCAAGTGTGCATAATTGATATAAATTACTTTCTCAGTCATCTATTTGCTAACCTACCCCTCATGTCAAGTAACTGCTAACCTACCCCACCTACCCCCACGTAGATAATACATGCCCTATCAGCAGATTTCTCACCCACGTCTTCGTCAAGTGGTTGTCTCTGCTACTTACTAACAACACAACCACAGTACGTCAGCAGAATTTTTTGCCAATGTACTTCCCTTTTTCCAGCAGCTCTCTACTGCGGTACCTCTATCTTTTAAAATCATATTTGGATTTACCAAATCCACTTACTGTCCATAACGCATAAACCAGCTGAAAAATGCAATAATTAAAGTCCTTCCAACTGAACAGTAAATCCCTGCATGTTCCTACGCTCCATTATACCTAGTCGAGCTAACAGCTTGCTGCCTCTTGACCGGAGCAAGTTCTGACACTAAACTTTGGCGAGAGAGGGGCCAAGTTAAAAAAAAAAACGATAAAACGATAAAAGAAAAGAAATCAGAAGTCCGTGCCAAAATAAAGTTAAGAAGACGCTCGCTTCGCTCGATAAATAAATTTTAATCTTACCTTTTCATAATGGGAATGTAGTCAAATACCGAAAAAACACACAATAGATAAAAAAAAAAGCAGCAGCCGTTACTATAAACTAAAGAAACGAAATGAAACCAATAAATTCAGCACTGAAAGTAATGATATGTTGATAGGCCATACTGACACTAAGTGAAGGGAAATCTTACCTGATTTGCAGCCATTTCGCTCCGGTAACAAATGTAGAAGACTGATCCGATGATTAGGGATGGTGTCAAACATTGATCTAAAATAATGTAGATCAACATAACATCTGTAGATGCATTATGCTCCTTAGTCATCCTTTTCAATTCCACGATGTAAAAGAAAATCATTAGGACAATTTGTACGAAATTATTCGCAGTATAGACGATTAGATGACAACCAAATCGTTCATTAATCACGATCACAAGGTCACAAAGTGTCTGAAGTCTGAGACGAAGTGTCTGCAGACACGCCGCCAGTTCGTGTCTGCCAACATTGACGCGTCTTCTCCTCAAAGTCTCCAAGTTAACGTTGATGTCTTTAATGCCAACTTCAACAACCAGGCACATCGAGCAGAAGAAACATATAACAAATACTGGGGGAACAAATAATGTGATATAACTGATACTAATCATCGCCTGTGTTCCGAAGAGATTATAGATTACACATTTTCCAAGTAAGCCTAGCACGATAAGTATTATGAAGTAAGAAGAGACTGTCACACTTTTCTCTTGGTAAGTCAACAATGTACTCGATGCTAAATTGAGACATTCTAATATCTGTGCTTGTTTAGTGAAGACAAGTATGAAAGTAATAGAAGTTGAGACCATAGATGCGATTACAGGCAACAAAGTTGCACAAGCACTTTCCGTAAGTGAAGCACAGTTGTAATAGCTATCATACATGAACTTGGAAATTATATAGACTGCGAAAGAGGTGATGAAAGCGTTGACGACGCTCCAAAGGACGCCGGACTTCGAGCGTCGGAACGGTTGTACTTTGTCGGAGGCGTCGTACGAGACAGGAAGCAAACCGACGGCTTTGTTGGCGTAGTACACAGGAGCCAGTAGTGAAAGATGAGTGTGGCGGAGCTTAAACCAACGTTTGTCACTAACAGTTGCCATGTTTGCAGTCTGTGTTCACCGGACTTTCTGTGAAGTATACACACTCTACAACTAATTTAGATATATTGAAAGTCGAGAACGACTATTGGAATGCAAAACTGCACAATTACAGTTGCTTTATTCAAAAACGATTTTATTATTTTATTTGTAGACGTACATTTTCTAATTGATGGCCTCAACAATCGACTTGTGAATATGGAAAACATGACAGTATGAAATATTTCTCTGACGGCAAGTGTTCATAATTGATTTAAACTACATCCACATCAATCTATTTTCTAACCTACCCCCACGTAGATAATGCATGCCCTATCAGCAGATTTCTCAACCATCGTGTTCGTCAAGTAGGCGTCTCTACTTCTTAATAACACATCACCTTTCACCATTTTTACAGTGGCTCTTCTACTGTTGTGCCTCTTCTTTTAAATTCATATTTGGATTTTTCCAATCCACTATCTGTCCATATTGCCCATAAACCCAACTACCAGCTAAAAATTGCATTATAATTACCACCATCCTAACTGAACTGTGGACAATATTATGATAATAACAGTACTGGTGAAAAGTTCTGTTTAAGTTGTTTAGAATCGGGATCATTTTAAGGGCGAATCAGAACAGGTGAAAGAAGAGTACAGGGAAAACTTCACGATGAGAAAATATTTGACGGCGGTGAAGAGGATGTTAACGACGCCCTACACGACGCTTGACGTGAAGCGTCGGAACGGTTGGACTTTGTTGGAGGCGTCGTCCGAAACAGGAAGCAAACCGATGGCCTTGTTGGTGTAGTACACCGGAGCCAGTAGTGAGAGATGAGTGAGGCGGAGCTTAAACCAACGATTATCACTAACAGTTGCCATGTTCAAGATCTATAGTACACATTCGTACACGAAACTTTAACTAATTTGGATTTGAGTATTTCAGAATTCATATTATAACAATTATATTTAATCGATTATCTCGGTAGATTGTAAGTTTGCAGTATCTATATTGATTATTGATTATAACACAATGAACTAAATGTAATGGATGGAGAATCACAATTAATGTATAAATATGGAAAACATGACAGCGTGTCATATCTCTCTGACAGCTAGTTTTGAAAATTTATGTGAATTCGAACGCTTCATGTTGTTAATGTAGTCGAAGGTAGCTGGTGTGTGGAATACATTCATTCATTTTAATTCATGCATCACGTAAATTAATTATCATCAATACATTATTTCCATTTTTTTTAAAATAATTTCCATGGTTAAAAGAAATCTTACGTCATTAAACAATCTTTCTTACGGAGCCATCCACGGAGGACATCCAAGTTGATGTCCACCTTACTTATACTATCATTTGGGCTAGGGTTTATATACTTATTATACTCAATGGTTCATAATTTTGTTTGAGCTAATATCTTTTATAGGAACACAGACGTAACATATAATGCCATGTTTGGAAACAATTTCAGTGTCAAATTTGACGAAATTCGTTTGAGTTGGGGCAACTATAACCACAATACAATCATAAAGATACAAGTTCTATTGATTGATTGATTATTAGAGTTTAACGGCGCGTCAACGACGAGGTTATATTGCGCACATTAATTTTAACTTTTAACTTTGTTGAACTAAGTGGAGGACATCGGGAGGGGTCGACCTAACGGGCCCGATCTGGGGGAGTCTGAAACTGGTGGGAAAGCCAGGTCAGAATGGGGACAGACCGGGGGGTGGAGAGCTTCGGGCCGGTGGGACTCGATTTCAGGGGGATCACCATCTCGAGGGGGGAGGCCGGCCCGAGGGGCCCGCGAATTTGGGGAGGGCATGGGACTAGGTCGACCCTGGACGGCACTTGGTTGGGGCCAACTCGTATGTGAGCCGGCCTCTTAAGCCCCACCACCACGTCAAGGTGGCAGTCCATTGGTGGGGGACAAGTTATATTTGTAAATATTATTTACATACATGAATTCTGAATTCATTGCACTTGTCTGCCAAAATAGAATTAATTCTATTGTAAGATACTACGTGGATTATCGATTATGGGACAGGTTCCTCTGAAAAGGCTAAAACACCGCCAAATTCTTTGCACTCTAACCAGACGGAGCTACTCGCAGTTGTTCTGCTAGGCCGCAAATGACTACATTGCGCGCTCACCTTGCAATGTAGTCATTCTCGGCCTAACAGACCAACTGACGATCAGCGCATTCTGTTGAGAGTTCAGACCTAATTTACCCCCAAAAAACAATTACACGTAATTTTAGAAAGGACCTTAATTTAAATCGCTTTAATTTGAAAATCTTACCTGTTGAGCTGCTTCCTCGCACCTGTAGCAAATATAGAACACTAAACCGACGATGACTGTGAGGGTTAAACATTGTTCTAAAATTACCCAAACCCATATCTCTTCCAGTAGTTGATTCCCCTCCTTCAGTTTCTTTTGAAACAATAGAACGTAGAAAAAAATTTCGAGAACAGTTTTCAAGAATTTATCCGCAGTGTAGACGACTAGATCAAAACCAAAACGTTTATTAACAGCGATCACAAGGTCACAAAGTGTCTGCAGTCTGAGACGCAGTGTCTGCAGACACGCTGCCAACTCGGCTCTGCCAACATTGTCGTGTCTTATTAGTGTCTCCAAGTTGACGTTGATGTCTTTAATACCAACTTCAACAACCAAACACAACGAACAGAAGAAGCATACCAGCAAAACCGGAGTCAGAATTATTAAGAGTAAAGCGATATTTCTTATAAAGGGGACACCAAGAATATAATATACGAAGAATCTTGTAAGTACGCAAAACACGAAGAATAATATAGAATTAGAAGCAATGGGAACTATTTTCTGTTGGCAATTCAACAAAGCACTTGAAGCTAAATTAAGACAGTCCAGAGTATGGGATTGT
Source organism: Leuctra nigra (assembly GCA_934045905.1). NCBI lineage: Eukaryota > Metazoa > Arthropoda > Insecta > Plecoptera > Leuctridae > Leuctra > Leuctra nigra. The sequence goes on from OW203761.1 coordinate 43,875,676, forward strand.
TTTACGATGACGAGTATGAATATTATAGAGTTGGAGAAAAGGGATATGACAGTGGTGAAGAAGCGGGTGCAGCCAAGCGTCAATGAAGAACAGGTGGGAGGGTTTTCAATGTAGAACATGACGTTGAGGAAATATGTGGTGGCAATGAAGACGACGTTAAAGACGCTCCACACGACGCCTGACGTCGAGCGTCGGAACGGTTGGACTTTGTCGGAGGCGTCGTACGAGACAGGAAGCAAGCCGATGGCCTTGTTGGCGTAGTACACCGGAACCAATAGTGAGAGATGAGTGTGGCGGAGCTTAAACCAACTAACAGTTGCCATGTTTACGGTCGGTGTTCGCGACAAACTGTGCAAATGCTCCTAGAAGACTAACTTGGTTATTCTAGATTATATTGATTGTAGAGAATGGCTATTCAAAATAGCCAATTGTAGCCAATTGTGTGTTGTGCTATTTTGTATTCAAAATAACACAATGACAGTTCCTTTAATAAAGAAACATTGTACTGAAGTTTGGGAACATTCTCTTTCTAATGGATGCCTCACACAATCAATAATGAACGGACAAAATGACAGCGTGTCATAGCACCACTTTCTCAATCTCCTCACAGATCGGGCAGGTGGTGTTTTATCTTTCTGACAGGTGGTTTTCATAATCGATTTTAATTTACGCTTTATGTTGATATGTTGCTGAAGTTAAAGTTAATCGAAGCCTGGATTTAAACACTCCATTTTAATTCATATCTTCAAATTATTGCCGATCATTTGGAATATATTCTGGGATGAAAGCAAAGGTCATCAGCCATCGAATCTAAGAATTGACCGATCTTTTATGTAAACTTTCATATACCTAGTCATTTTCTGATATGAGATGTTCAGCTTTCTATGGCACCTCAATTTGGAACATTTATTATGTTGATTCTTTATAATGGGTCGATCTTTTGTAGTGGGAGATAACATCTTTCATGCATATCCGTCAAACAAAAACATAATGTTCTGTGCAACATTCAGGTGAAATACACATGTCAAAATATGGTGAAACATTCAGTGAAAGAACAATGTATGTGTTGTTAAAACTAAGATAGGTACTCCAAAAATCTGACAACAAATAATCAACTTTATAAATTACACAAAACAGTTTTAATCTTACCTGCATGGTTGCTTCTTCGCACCTGTAGCAAATATAGTATACCAATCCGACGAAGATTATGATTGTCAGACATTGTTCTAAAATGATGCAATACCATAAATCTTTAAACTGTTTATCTACCCCCGGCGCTTTCCTTTGATATACCAGGATATAGAAGAAAACTAACAGAACAATCTGCACAAAACTATTTGTAGTATAGACGAGTAGATCACAACCAAAGCGTTTATTAACAGCGATCACAAGGTCACAAAGTGTCTGAAGTCTGAGACGTAGTGTCTGCAGACACGTCGCCAGCTTGTTTCCGGGAACCTTGAAGTGTCTTCTCATTATTGTCTCTAAGTTGACGTTGATGTCTTCAATGCCAACTTCAACAACCAGGCACAACGAACAGAAGAAGCATTCTAGAAAAACAGTCTGTAAAATCATGAAATGTTTGACGATATTTTCAATAACGCTGCGACCAATGATTTGATGTATCAAACATCTTGAAAGTAAGCACAACACGACGAATAATATAGAATAAGAAGAAATATGAATTATTTTCTGTCGACGATTCGACAAAGAAATTGACGCTAAATTGAGACATTCCACAGTAAGTGATTGTTTTATGTGAACAAATATAATAATAATAGATCCTGAGACAAGTGACGTAAACATTGACAAGACGCGATCACAGGTCGCTGTCATCGAAGAGCATATGGAAGCGTTGTCAACGATGTACTTCATGACGAGATAATGTTCTACGACGATAAAGACGCCCCACACGACGCTCCACACGACGCTGGACGTCGAGCGTCGGAACGGTTGGACTTTGTCGGAGGCGTCGTACGAGACAGGAAGCAAGCCGATGGCTTTGTTGGCGTAGTACACCGGAGCCAGGAGTGAGAGATGAGTGTGACGGAGCTTAAACCAACGTTTTTCACTAACAGTTGACATATTCACGATCTGTGGTGGAAATGCATTGGTTTTGTAAGTATTAAAGATTAATATTGAAGATTAATTATCATTTAAAGTTTGTAATACGCAATTATTTTTGTTAACTTTATTTCGTGACGTCAACGAATACAAGTGAATTTAAATCAAACCCCGTTTTTCACTTTCGGTTTCAGATTCTTCAAAATTATTTATTTTAATCAAATTCATCGACTGTTAGTTCACTCAGACACAAGACGGTTGATGAAGTAAAACGAAGTGGTGAAAGTAGTATTGGAATTAAGCGTTTATCACATTACCATGATACATTCACTTATTTAGGCAACGTCATTTAGGTGTTTCTGTAAATCGACCTTGAAATTAGGTACTTATGAAAACAGTCGACAACTTGTCATAAAAATGAGCCTTCAGTAGTTAAAGTGAGTTAGGTGGATCTTTCACTGACTATTGTCACTGACAATTTTTATGATAAACTAGAAATAATGTGCCGAACGTTCTGATAAATCATTATCCTGAAATACCGAAAGCTTTTTATTCAATTTCACAATTCACATCTGAATTTTTAATTCACCTGTCGAACTGAAATATTGTTCAATAATGACAGCTCTCATAATTACATGATATATTTATATTGAGGAGAATTGCAAATGATGTCTTATCCCGTCAAAGCGCAGTTGAAGTCTCATACATAATAGAAATATTGAATGGAATTATCTCGTCAGTCAATCGAGTCACCTAGACTCTGACACAAATCCATTTATAACAATTTGTAGACGAGTAGTTTGAGAAATCAATCATCACTACTGATGCATTACTGCAAGCTGCAGTTTGGTAATGTAATTCAAATGCGACTAGTTTTAGTAATAAAATGAAGTAATATTTTTCTTAGTTTTGGAATAGAATGTAAAAATTGGTTGTCAGTGATGGATCCTTTCGAGGGATAGTGGGATTTATGGAAAACTGAGTTAAGGATGATACGAAAAGATGTGATATGTGAAAAATATCCTGCTAAATCGGGGCTCGATCCCAGGTGAGAGCACTACCAACTGAGCCACTTCATTCATTTCCAGAAAGAATTATTGAATTCAGGGAAAGGAATGTGATGCAATGGCTTTCTGAAGCCATTGAGGTCAATTCCTCGGTCTCTCTACCCAAATTTCATTGATATGTTCGTAATAATCACTGAAAAATGATAATGCTATACGAAAGGAATTCGTTAATCGTAAATAAGCTCGCATGGTATTGAAAATCATGTCCTGTTCTGAGGAAGTAATAAGCGGCACACCTTTATTATCAAAAGAAACCGATTTATTTATGAGGATGAGAAGTCAAACAATTGAGTATAGTAAATATTCCGGAGAGTGAGTTATTAACCAAAAAATAGACGTGACTTTTCATAGGATTCACACTTTGTACTTATCGTAACTTGATATTTGCAGCAACGCAATAGTGCAGATAAGTATAGATGCATCTTAACGCTGTGAGTTCATCAATATTACCAAATAAGTTGAAACTGCTCCAACAATCTGAAACAGAGCAAACATAATAATCGTCACAATGTGATCTAATTTGTCATATGAATATACATACAGACTGTACGAGACCATTTCTTCACGACCATATCACGAGTTTCCGCGGACTTACAGTGCAAGCCAGATTGAAGTTGATGACGAAAAGCCCATTGGCTGAGAACTCGGCTTTACCCAGCCTGCTCTGCTGCAGGAAATACGCTATCTAAAACACCGGGACCAGAAATTAAGTTCAAGACTCAAAGACTTGGCTAAGAAGATTCTAAGAGTTGTACCAACCTCCTCATTAGTGTCAGAATCTATGGACATGTAGCTCAGTTTCTGTACTAGAACTGGAGTCCGCTTAGCCTGAAATAATATAATTATCCTACATCTGTCACCATTTGTAATATTAACAATAACTTTTATAATGTGTAATAAATAATAATGCTGTAATTGTCTGAAATTGTAACATTCTATGCCAAATACCATAACTTTGAAATTAATCCTATTACTGCCACCAGTTGTAATATTAATTATTTTTCCTATCGTACCCCATTAAAAATAATGAAAAAATAGTAACACCTTCACAACATGTATTTTTATATTACCAGATTTTCGTAAAGTTGTGGAAAATGATTTATTTATACCAACGTTTCGATATGTGTGTACCTGTCATCATCAGGGCCAATAGTGTCAGTATCTTAACAAATTTTTAATTGATAAAAATAACAGCCTATGGATCTAAAAATAATGTCTAGAAGCCAATAAAAGCCGATATAAAGCCGATAAAAAAACTACATCCGAAGAGTTTTTAATATGAAAAAACGGAGAATATTGACGTCGAATTCAGGAAAGTCAAGAAGAGACAAATTCATGCAGCAACATGTTAAAAGAGAATGAGAAGATAAGCTCGTATCACACTGTGATGAAAACCGCGTATGGAACGGGCGGCTGCACACCATGGTTGGCCGCGCATGTGCAGAGACTGAATTTGATCAGCTCGCGGGTTGGTTTGAAAAATAGAGAATTCTCTATTTTTCCAACAATTTGTTTCGGTACCACGTGACGTGAACTGACTAAATGGTGAGTAACCGAAACCGGAAACGGTGCTTTCTGCGCAACTCAGAGTGATAATTGTGAACCAAACAACATTAACCCAAACCGATGCGTGTGGTAGGCTTTTGCCTCTTTTTGCAACAAAAGTTTGTAGCCACAGTTTCCAGCCACGGGTTACAACCCAGTGTTATACCACAGTACACAGTACACAGTGTGTACACTTTACCTCTTGACTCGCCATCTCACATCGATAACAGATGTAAAATATACGAATCACAACCAACATGATCGTCATCATGTCACACAGCGCAATGCCGTCAAACACTTCAGTGTGACTCATCCACTTCCGCATCACCAGAATATCATAATACAATATCAACACACTCGTCGCGAATCCTGACGTCATCAAAACCAAGAGATCAAGACCATAACGATCATTAACAGCGTTCGTCAGGTCGCAAAGTGTCTCATGTCTCGCTCGTAGTGTCTGCAGACACGACGCCAAATCGTGTCTTCGTTCGTTACTTCGTAGTGTCTCCAAGTTGACGTTGATGTCCTTGATGCCAACCTCAACGACAAGGATCAAGGACAGCATCCATGTCTCGGCAATGCGAAGAAAGCAGACAATTGAGAACGCTATGAGAGTTTGAATCATGTTTCGATTCATGTAGTAGATAATTGGAATGCGGATACATCCTAAGATGACGACATATAGTATGTCAAATGATGCCGCCGGTTTTCGCCACACGGGTTTCTGGTTCAGGATTTTGGCTGCTAGATTGAGGCACGTCAGAGTTCCATTCTGTCTTGTTAAGGTCAAGATGTAGAAGAAGATGGAGGAGATGAGACTGATGGCGAGAACCGCCATGAAGACGCAGTCCTCGTTCACGTGGAGGCAGATGAAGAAGCGCCACCTCCCGGAGAAGAGGTGGGCGATGAACGCGGTGACGGCGAGCTTGAGGACGGCGTTGACGACGCTCCACGCGACGCCGGGAGAGGAGCGGCGGAAGGAGTGGAGGTTGGCGTCGTAGGTGACGGGTAGGAGACCGAAGAGTTGGGCGGGGTAGTAGGATGGGGAGAGGATGGAGAGAGGCGTCGGGAGCAGCAAGGGAGGTGCCATGTTCTCGTTGGGACACGGAGACACTGACGTGAGAATTGGTGATGAAGAGAAGGTGTAATTTATGTGTACCGAATTATTCAAACATGACAGCTGAGACACATTTATTTCAATTTACATCAATAACAGCAACAATTTTAACACAACTACTAAAAATAGTACATACTTTATTTATTGTATACTTGAAAATCGTCTAAAAGCCGCATTAACAGTTCACCCATTTCACCCATCAAACACCCATTTATTTGAACGTAATATCAAAGTAGTACTTAATTATATGTTAAATTGAATAAGATTATAAGTTTTCGTTCGTTAAAGCGAAGGCAGAGTAAATAATCGCGTTAGGACACTTAATATTGGGCATTCGAATTATTACCAATTATTGGGAATATCATTAGTTGGAAACATCATACATGTGGTATTGAAACTTCTGCCTTACATGATTACAAATTAGCTTTATTCACGAGTGTAGATATATTGAATATTAGTTCGTAGTGCTCTGATAAGTTTTCTTGACTTCATTTTGTTTTTGTTACTCTCTCTGTGAGTTCACCAGGATTACCAAATATGTCGTCATGGCGCCAATAATCTAAAATATAACACAATACGTTAATATAAACTAATTATCAAGATCTTTAGACACACGTTGACTTACAGTACAAGCCAGATTAAAGTTGATGACGAACAGCCCATTGGCTGAGAACTCAGCTTTACTCAGCCTGCTCTGCTGCAGGAAATATGCAATCTGAAACACCGGGAAAAGAAATTCACGTTGAAGACTCAAAACTTGGCGACGAAGATTCTAAGAGTTGCATAATTATTACCTCCTCATTGACATCAGAATCCGTGGACATGTAGCTCAGTTTCTGTACTAGAACTGGAGTCCATTTCGCCTGAAATCAATATATTTTTTTAATGGAATTTTGAACATCTGAAACTTCTTAGTCACAAAAGTAATTTGAAAGATCCTTACCTGCTGGCTGGCCATTTCGCATCGGTAAACAACATAGAACATCCGACAAATAATCATGATATTACTAATCATATCCGCAAGAGCCAATCCATACGAAACACTAAGTCTCGCCTGCATGGCAATGTAGTCATAATACAACAACAAAACACCCTGAACGAAGAGACTTGCGAACAATATCAACAGGTTCAAACCATAACGATCATTGATCGCCGTCGTGAGGTCGCAGAGTGTCTCGTGTCTCGCTCGTAGTGTCTGGAGACAAGACGCCAAATCGTGTCTTCGTTCCTTGCCGTGTCTTCTCAGAGTCTCCAAAGTGACATTAATGTCCGTCAATGCGACCTCAACGACGAGAATCAACGTGCACATCCAGCTATCTGCGAAGCTGAGGGAAGCGAAGATGAAGTGAGTGGCAAACGAAGTGATAAGTGAACCCGGTTTGGTAGCGGCTACAATCAGAGTCCGAATGATGATGAAAATGATTACAATTAATCCGTCGAAAGCGACAAACGGCATTCGCCAGATGCGTTTACGATTTAAGATGCGTGAAGCGAGATTGAGACACTCTAAAGTGACTTGCTGTCTAGTGAAGACGAGGATGTAAGTCGAGAAGACGCAGAAGAGAGCGATGACCAAGCAGAACATGTAGACGCAGAGGGCGGCGATGTGGAGGCAGCTGAAGAGGTGGTGGTCGACGATGAAGTGGTGAAGGATCCACACGGCGAGGCCGAGCTTGACGGCGACGTGAGCGACGCTCCATGCGACGCCGGGAGACGAGCGTCGGAATGCGCGGAGGTTGACGTCGTAGGTGACGGGTAACAGACCGACGGCTTGGTTCACGTAGTAGGCGGGGATGAGGATGGAGAGAGGCGTCGGTAGGAACCAGCGGAGCTTCATGTTCACGTTCAGAGGGAAATGTAAACTGAGAATGTTGCTTCGATTGTTTAGAATTTGTTTGGAAGATACGACCAGCTATCTAACTGACATTAATTTATTTGTTATTATTTATTGCTGGCATTAACAAGTGACAGGTACTGCTACGCTATTTAAAACACTTTATGAAAGTTTGACAGCGGAATTATTATTGTCGGCCACTTAACTTCGAGTTAGTGATTTATGTATGAGGGTTGAAAGGGAGTACCATTATTGGATATCTCTTCTCTCGGTGGTACAATTTAGCAAAATGCCGATATTCAAAACAAACTTCAGGGAAAACAAATAAAAGTAAGGAAAATCGAGAAAAGTGAATGGAATTCGACTGTTCGCCAAGAGTTCTAGACAGTTACATAGTGACTGACATAGCAGAGAAATGTGAGCGTTCTCTATACGCTTTGATAAGTACACGACAGCCATCATCGACAAGAGAGTAAACTTCAGTTCTTACAATATGTTCTTATAAAAGCAAAAAATAAAATAATATATATAAAAAAAAACTACAGCTAAACAACGTATCTCGTAAAAACCTGTAGAACAAAAACATCCTCGGTAGCTTTTTCCCTTCTATACCGTAAGTTCACTGCCGGCCCCGTTATCAATAAAACAATACGCAGCAAGGTTTCTTTATAGGTCTCTATAAAGCTAGATTTTCTTATATTTTATTCTCCAACCCGTCTGCCATAATTCCTGGGTTGGTTCGCAGATGTGTCGCTATCCTCTGCCCGGTGCATAATTTTGTCGTGTTATTGCGTGGGGTTGAAACAACCCCCTCCCCCCTCCCCCAAGCCACCCCAACATGCGACCAATCTGTGCCCTTTGCTCGGATACATAATAGATTGTCCAGTTGGTAGTGGAGGTGAGCTCCTAGGTTCACAATCAATAGTAAGTGTTAGGAATGGGTCAAATGTATTTACTACCTAGAAAAGTGTAGGTAAAAATAAATTGACAGTTCTGTAGGGTGAGGGTTATTTATTGATTTCAGTATTAGAAGAGTACTTTATGAAAAAATGTATAATATGATTTCTCCGAGTAAGTCATTTCATTCGAGTGCCACTCAGATACTCTTATGGCACTTTCTATGTTTGTGTTTTGTGTTTTTGACTACAATACCCACTTAGATCAAACCGTTCAACCAATCGATCTGAAATTTTTCACCCATACTAATGTCATTAGAGCGGTTTTCGTGTATAGTGGGGGGCTGTGATTGGTTGAGAATTCAAAATTGAACCATTTGGCCGATCAACTTTAAATTTTGCATGGTCATTGGGACATTTTCGGTGTTTTTGACAATTTTTAGACAAATCTGTCAAGAACTTTAAGACTAATTGACATTTTACTAATATTTTATGCTAAAGTTAAGAAATATTTGCCTAATGTATTCAAGGAAATTCAACGAATGGCCACTAATCAAAATCAATTTATTTCCAACAATGTAGATACAATCATACATATTTGACCTTTAGTCAAAGGTATTTGGAAAGATACACATACACACAGTATACAGCAAAGCAGTACACATCAGTAAAGTCAAATAGTACAAAACAATTTCTAAAACACTAATAACTAAAGCTTTATTTGAAATATCTATTTCAATAGTCCAACAATACTCCTTACTCCTTGACGCATGTTGTCCATGGTCTGTAGAGCAGCAACTTTCATACGCATATTAATTCTTACGTAATACCGTTGTTTGTAGCAATACAAAGGCTCACTTATCAACGCTTTGCAAAGAGCGTTTTCCAACTTTAATACATTACTCTATGATACAAGGTAAGAAAATGTTACTTAATGCAAAAATTAATTTAAATTCATTAGCACTATTTATTAGATTTTAGATTCTTTGGAGCCTGTTTTTCCTCAAACAATGAATGTTTTGTTTAACTTTTGTTGATATTTACTGAGTGGTTATAGTTCACTATTATTGTTTCTCATGTTGATTTCTCTATTGACGAACGCCGAAAGGTGAGAGCGATTGTAGGTATGTTAAATAAATTAAAAATACAGTCGGATTGGATATTCATTTTCCTTGAACATGGCAATTAAATGACATACCAGAATTACATGTTTCGTGTAAATAGTGTATTTCATTGAGAATAGGTACTGCATAATTTTCTTTATAATAATGCTGTTCAATTGAATACTAGATAGTTTCTCTTTTGGCAAACCAACGAAATAACTGACATTTTAGTACATCAATACGAAAGTATTGATAAACTATCCCCTAATCTTTTTATACCCTTTTGTATTAAACATTTAAATCTAGTGGAGCGGTCGCTCCACGCCAGCCAAGTCGTACGGCGCGCGCACACTCTCATTTAAAAAGGCTGGAGCAACCCACTTTTACTGTAAGCATCAAAGTGGCATTTTCGGCCTACTGGATCTTAAAATTGGGAAATATCACATTGTTGCGAAATATCTTAATTTCGAGCTATGGCCCACCCTACAACATATACCAAATTTGGGAACAATAGGTTACGCCCTTTGCGCGCTAGAGGGCCGTGAAAACAGTGTTTTAGGGCGGTTTTCATAATAATAATAATAATAATCTCAGTAGTAGTCTCCTGGAATTCAAATCCGGTAACAAGGCCACAGCCTAAACGGCTGAACCGATTGATCTCACATTTTTACCACGTGTGCACTTTTGGCGTCTGATTTAACCTTCACCCCATGAATTTTTTGTGCCGCCATTTTGAAACCGGAAGTGACGTCATATCACAACAACGGCTAAACCGATTGGAGCGAAAATAGCGCCAAACGATTCGGACGGTGAACTATGTGCATTATCAGTAGCAAAAGACTAAACATTTTGTTAACGAAACCGGAAATGACGTCATGAAATTTGAAATACATCGATTGGCATTTCGGCAACAAAGGTTGATCCGATTATTTTGATATTTATGTAACGTATGCACTTCTGATATATCATTTGACTTGTTACAAAACCAACCGGAAGCCGCCATTGTTAAACCGGAAGTGACATCATATCTTAATATTGGCTAAATAGATTTGAACGAAACCAGCGCCACACAATTTAGACGGGCAACTTTATGTTTTATCATCAGTAATATTTGCAGTTTCTTATAGCAAAACCGGAAATGACGTTACACATTTTAAAAATCTCACAAATTTACATTTTGATACAATACATACTATTTGAGACAGCTTATAATAACTTAATAAGATGTTATCATGTGTAAATTAAAATTCAAGGGGTCAGAGATTTCAGCCGCCATTTTGAAACCGGAAGTAACGTTGTATCTCGAAAACTGGTATACCGATCAGTACGAAACTAGCGCCAAATGATTCGGAATGCCATCTTTATGGAATAGGAACAGTCAAAGTAGAATGTTTTTATTTATGAGCCCGGAAATGACGTCATTCAAATTTAAAAATTATTATATTCCCCATTCTATACAATGAATACATATTCAGAAAGCCTAAAATGATACACATTAATTGTAGATATAAATTCTATGTGGCAGTGCAGTAAGTTTAGCAGCCATTTTGAAAACCGAAGTGTTATATGCCATATCTCGGAACTGGGTTGGCCGATTGGAATGAAACCTTTGCTATTCTTCACGAAAGACTATACATGAATATACAACAGATTTTCATTAGTAGTAACCAAATCGTAAATGGCGATTTTTTTTAAAGAATTTAGTAATTGTTTATTTCATATGCGTCACAAGTTGTAAATAATAAACTAAAAAAAGGAGTGATATCCCCATAAAAAACACTTCGTGTAAAAATACCAGCCAAGTCTCTTCAACTAAAAAAAAATATATGAAATCTAAAAATTCTGCACTGAAAAGTATTGATATCAAAAAATTTGCCAAGTCAAAACTTTATTTGAAAATCAAAAAATACTTGGCGCATCGTTTTTTTAGGGCATTATAGGTATACTATGTATATGTATATTTATGTATAATTTATAATTGGCTTATACTTCCAAGCTATTTATGTACACGATGCGCCAAGTATTTTTTGATTTTCAAATAAAGTTTTGACTTGGCAAATTTTTTGATATCAATACTTTTCAGTGCAGAATTTTTAGATTTCATATATTTTTTTTTAGTTGAAGAGACTTGGCTGGTATTTTTACACGAAGTGTTTTTTATGGGGATATCTGTTACATTAAGGGCCGTTTTTCAACTCTCTGCTTATTTTTAAACAATATGAACAGTTGATTAGAAGTATAGTACTATGGCACCAACCAATCACATTCCTTGAATTACCTTTTAAACCTTAACTAATGGTTGTAGCAGAGCATTGAAAGGCCGGCCATTAGAATTTATTAATAAAACTGTAGGTATTACTCTTGACATCCATCTTTGTACTTGACAACTCATTTGTTTTCTTTCCAATCAATGCACATCACCAAGTAAGAATGCGATTGTCACAAGATTTCTCTCAGTTTGTTGTAATTATCTCAACATTTTGCATTTATTTGCATAGGATCCAACTATAAAAATCCACTTTCAACTTTCAAGAAAACTTCTTCTAATATAATAAAATGCAACTCTTAAAATGTATTCATAGCTTGACTATTCATCTCGTGAACAGTGCTTGACGCCGCGACGCCAGACGTTTGAGAGCGTCGCGACGCTGGGTAGTGACGTCATTATCTCGGGACTTGACACCTCCAGCTTGTTTGTAGTCGAGAGGATGTGTTTAATATTGTATACGAGTAATGACACTTCGTACATGAAGGTAACAAGAGTTTTTCTCAATCAAGGGAATGAAACTAAGTATGTTGTTACCAAAGGACAAAAGGATTTTTAGATTACATACAAGGTAGTGTTTTATAACCATATCCGTATATTGAAGATGAAGGGGGGGATTTAATAATAAAATTACTCAAAATTAAAGGGATGTTGGGTCCAAACATAAAAAAATCTTGTTTGTCTGTAAATAGGTACAGATTTTATACGTTTTGGTACATTGTTTTCAGAGTAAAAACACGCTTTTGATCATAATGAAAGAAATAATGTGAAAAATCTGTAATATTTTCTCAAGATACAAAATGGTAATGCATGAAGCTAAGGAAAAGTGTTCTTAATTAGTATTTTATTTATTAATTAATATTCGAAAAGGGGTAGACATACTTCATTATATATTTGTAATTGTTTTGAGACTTTGACAGTATTTTAAACTTATTAGACAATTTTGCTCGCAAATAGTGGTTATGTATATCGAGGTAATGATAGTGTATTGACCTGTTATTCTGATTGCATGAGTGATTTCTACAATCACTTGAAATAAGTGGAAATAGCGCAATTTAATTGGCACTTCCGAATGTACTTCATTAACGATTTACATAATTGCTAATTACATCGGAATAATATCACGTTCCAATATTTATTAATTAACGCCGAACTAAAATAAACGAAACGTAGCTTGAAAAACGTAAAACAATAATTATCAATTAGTAATGAGTAATGACTGTTATGCTTTAAAGTTTAAGGGTTGCACAAAAATACAACTCAAAATCAGTATCATTTCTATTCACAAACACGAGGTCATTCACGCAGAGTTCGTAGATCCAGGCCATAACATGTGAGCAGGAAAATAATCAAAATATTTTATGTTTGAGCCAGGAGGCGATAATGTGATTTGTAGACCCATTAAATTATCATCTATGGGGGAGGCATTTTTAACCACGTAGTGGAAAGAAAATGTGAGTACAGGAATCAACAATGGTTGTAAATAATTAAAAATCACCTTCCTCGTAATATATTTAATGTTCCTAAGTATCTCTATCTAGATTCTTTTTCAAGGATATCTTGAATAATTCCAGCTTTAACATTAAGAACATCAAATATATATAGCTACTATACATTTGGTCATGAAATCGTTGTCCACAGAGACTGTCCCTCATTAAACTAAGTAGTAGAATACAAATGGTGTCAGATCTGGGATGCAAAGTGGATGGGGCCCATTGACTGGCCCAATCTGCTGCTACGTAGCCTGATTTGTTGCCAGTGATCGGGGAGGATTTCAAACATTTCATAAGGGGGGGGGGGGGGGCAAAGCAAAATCAAAGAATATTTTGTAAACATTTGGCTGCCATACGACAGCGCACACTGATGTTGTCCTGAAGATTATTTAAATTGAGACGTTGAATGGTGTAATTTGAACGAAATATTTCAATAAATAAATAACTTGTCCTCCCTTTTGCTTTAATTTCTGTACAACCCTAGATATTCTTCGAAATATCGTGTCTCCCAAAAGAGTAAACTAATAAGGTTATTGGACATATAAGTTGATTTAACACTCATACTCGACAGTTATTGACTTCACATAACATCCATATTTCAGTTGACACCTAAAGAACATTTCAAAATTGACATTTGCCACGTAGACATTCTCTAGCAATGTCACATAATTAATGTCCACTCCCCGGCCACATGTCGTATCAAACTAAATGATGCATACATCTATATTCAGTTAAACACATCACCTGTGATTAATAATTAATCCCTCACTGAATAGCAACGAAGTGACGTATTGTTGAGGTCATCAACTGCAACAACAGCTGTCTACTGACGTGGCTCATGGGTCAGAGGTCATGTGTTGGATATTCCTCTAGCTAGGTAGTTGATTTAATTACCGCTGCGCTGCGCTGTCAGTTCTGCGACGCCTGAGACTTTCATGTCATTATATTGAGTCGTTGCTCTTACAATCTGTCTGTCAATAATAAACCGATGTATTATGTTCTTGTTGTTACGTGATACTTATGGTTATTGACCTATAAGGGTGAATTTCTAGCAACTTGGTATAGTAATTTCGACTTTAGTGGCGAATGGCAATAAGATCGTAATATTCTTATGACTTGTTTTCATGATGTATGAGTATATTGACCATTTGTAATAGCGTTTATGATGCTAGACATTGTTGGCAAATAAATTAGTAATATCTAATTTTTGCGTTGGCTTTGCAATATAAACACCAAACTTGTGTCAAATTTGATAAAATGGAGACATTTTAGTTTATTAAGTCTAGTTTGGACACAAAATATTGTGTTAATAATTTGATTTTTATATTAGGTCGACTCAAAAATAGATATGTTATTTCACAATTTTTATCATTTGAATGGTTCAAAAGTAATGAAGATATTTTGAAAAATGATAATTGTTGGATTTCAAAAATATGCATTTATACATCAGTTTGTAGCGTCGCTACTGGGAGGGGGGGGGGGGGGGAGAGAAACTGTACCCTCCCTGTCTCCCCCCCCCCCCCCCCAGTCAAAATGAGCCGGGCCTATATGTTATAATACGATTTATAATTTTTGCTCTCAGGTTTTTACCTTGCTCGTGTTCCCAGCAATATTTGCCTTGTGCCGCCACCAAATTACATAGGTTATTTTAAATGATAGGGTACACAAAAACTAACTGTGGTTGCTTCAGCTCTCGCACCCACGAATTTATCGCTCGTCCAATACAAATATTTGAATGAGCACAATTATTCATCTTCCGTAGATTCTAGATTTATAACCAAATTTATAACTGAAGAAATTGCATTAATTATTAACGAATGATGATGAATAACTTGAAATGAGATGAGATAATACATATTCATTACGACTCAGTTGCATATCATTAAAATATATCAAAGTTGAAAGTCCAATTAAACCATATCAGTGGTACAACATGCACGAGTTAAATAAGAACAAAGTTAAACACTTAAAACTATATCTTGTAATGTGAGGTTAAGTTAGATATGAGAATTAAACATGGAAATGATGAGTTGACATTAGTTAGATGGGATGTTTGAACTTCATTCTCTAGATATGCGATCTTCGGAGATAAAACTCGATAAATAATAAATTCTATTTCTCTTTGATATTGACCTTTGTTAATATATTCTTCCTTTTCTTGACTTCCGTTTCTTCATTTGAATAATAACTGTAGTCGGGAATACATCTTTTTTTCATGTTACTTTGTGAAAAAGTCTTTCTTTCATTGACTTAAAACGCATTGTTCGGTATTCCCAAGCTCAATGGACTCCCAGGCTCACTTAATTATTGCCTTTTATCTGCTCATTAAATAGTAACAACTCAAAATACGTCTTCAAAGAAAGTTAATAGTACTATTTATTCTATTTTGTATAGAGATGATTTCCAAGTGAATTACAGTCATCATCTTTTGACGCTGATTCAGTCTGACATGTATTGTAGATGCAAGGAAATTCAAGTCTCTGTCAGCAAAACTTAAATTAGGTCAGGAACGTTATCAATGTCTGTCACATTTCAACGAAATATCAAGAGAATTTGTTAGACAACTGGAAAATTAGTCTTATATTTATTTCACATTTTCATTTTCAAACATACATCAAATTACTTTTCTGTATACTTTTCAGACAATAACTTTATAGAATTACATTTTGGCGTAACATTTCGTTTTGAGCAAATATCTTACAAACTAATTATATCATAAATATAACCTAGTTTAAATTACATAATGACTTTTTAACTTACGTCAGTACAAGTTCCTATTGCATTTAAGTTTCTGAACAATGACTCTTGCAAAGTGACATTGTACAGAGGTGATTATTTACATAAATTGTCACACTGGATCGAGTTTATGACATGACAAGACGAGATGAAAGATAGTTGACGAAGCTATGAGAGAGAATATGCGATGGGTACAGAGGCCAAGGGTGCTCAGATACATTACGTATTGACTTTGTAAAACGAATACAAAAATACTATTATTATAAATCATGGTAAACGCTTTAACAAGAAATAAATGCGCAAAAACGCAGTATGTTTGCGCTTTTTCAAGCTTCGTAACAATATTAATATCTTGATTTATTCGTTGTTTAATTACTATCTGTGCCCTAGGGGAGAGGAATGTTATCAAGATAAAAATGCTTCATTATAGGGTGGTCAAAGTCAGCTGAGAGGTAAAAAAATCTCGCTCTTAACCGGATTTAGTTGAGTGGACTTTTGACAGCTACAAAACGGTCAATACGTCAAAAATGGAGCTCTCTATATATTCCCTTCTCTTTGGTACAGATGGTAAACTGTTTTAAAACCATTCAAAGTTAATTTTGAAGCACTGTTCCTCGATTTTGAATAGCTTCTGAGTAAACTAGACCTAAAGATATAACGGGAATTGGGAAGCACGTTGGTAGTTGGTGGTAGTTGGGCACTAGTCGACCTGGCTGTAGTGCTCCAACAGTTCCTTGCCAAAGTAACGGGAAGTAGTTGGGAAGCACGTTGGTAGTTGGTGGTAGTTGGGCACTAGTCGACCTGGCTGAGTGCTCCAAGAGTTCCTTGCCAAAGTAACGGGAAGTAGTTGGGAAGCACGTTGGTAGTTGGTGGTAGTTGGACACTAGTCGACCTGGCTGTAGTGCTCCAAGAGTTCCTTGCCGAAGTGGGTGATGATGTAGTCGTGGTAGTACATCATGATGCAGAGAGGCTGACCCAGGATCAACGAGGCCCACACGATGATGTTGCCCCAGCGCGGCCCGAACTGTTTCTCAACCCACCGGCTGAGGAAGGAGAGAGGAATCTGAAACAGACAAGGATGCAGAGTTAGATACCAGTTATGGAGTCGGAGTGCAGTGCTGATGATGGTTATTTAAAAAATAAAGTATTTGAGAAGCCGGGACGACGAGAGACGGGGAAACGATCCGCATGAAAAGGTCCTTACTGAGGTAGAGAATGCGTTTGTTCACATCTTTTAGGTCGACAACATTCTTTAAAATGTTTCATTCCAAGAATCCAGGAATGGAGATGCATGTCAGTAACGCGCCGAAGAACAAGCTCTTAGTAGTCCACACGTTGATTGGAAGTTACCTGGCCCATCATGCCCATGAACGCCCACGTCTTGAACGTCTTGAGGGGGACGCTGACGAGGTACTCGTGGAAGAAGGCGCTGATGAAGAACACCACCGTGCTCGCCGTCGTCCGGCCGTACCCAGCCTCGATCAGCGGGATGTACAGGTGTCTGGAGACAAGAAACGACCAGAGGAATTAGTAGAATTAGGGAATGAAATTGATCTGAGAAAATTTACGAATAAGGTTGTGGGAGAAAAAGGTTACAATTGAAGATAGAATTGAAGGTAATCAAAGTAAAGGTTACGGGATTTAAAGGTAGAGGACATTTATTTTTAACTTACGAACACCACATATAGGGTGTAAGTACTGGCTTTAAAGAAAAATTATATAATTTGTATATAGACTTACGAAAAACCGAAAAGGGCCAAGAGGTTTCTGCTATCATATGCAGTAATTATTATATGCAGTGTGATAAAACGTAATACGTAATCAGAAAGTCTGCCGCGGGATTTGAACTAAAGTCTCTCCCGACTGCCCGAGTACCTGATGGCCCAGCGATGCACCGGCATGTTCCACGACCTCCAGAACGTGTCGATGTTGTTCGCGTTCCACCAGTCGCAGTAGAAGTTGCGGTCGGCGAAGTGGAGCAGCTCGCCGATCATGTTGAGCAGCGCGTGGAAGTTGATGTAGAAGAAGATTAGCCAGACCAGGTGGTTCGGGATCTGTCGACACGAGCAACATTAGTCACGACCAATAGGCACAGAGTTGACAGAAAGATAGTTTCGCCTTTTTTCAAGTGATTCTTCATTGGACACAATGGATGCTGTTATTAACTATTTATTAATTAAATTATACAGCTTCCAAAGATTTTTGCCAGGTGATATGTTGGGGAAATCGTTTGCTAAAGATATGAAGTTGTTTGAAAAATATTCAAAGTATTTGGATTTTGTGAAAACAAAGGTACTTACAGATTTTCAGTAAAACTGCCACTGTAAACTATCCAAATTGAAGAAAGTAAGATGAGATGACATGACAAGATGATTTCACTACGAATACAATATTTCCTTCGTTTATCTCACGTTAACAATGAAAAATAAATAAGCGTACGTAATGCATCTGTCAAATTCATACATGACGCCAATTACTGTGAAAACACGAGTTCCACCCGTCCTGATTACGTTAGAAGTAGCGTTGCCTGTTCCAACACTCGGAGCCTATAGAGTCGAGAGAGATGACGTGTTACTTACGGCAAGCTTCAGCAGCCGCTCGGATCCTTTAGCGACGTCCATGTTCTGGAAAAGAAGAAAGATGCCGAGTACTTTAGACTATCGAAAACTAAGAAAATTATATACAGAATATAGGGGAGGTTGAAATTTACTTATATACTTTTGGAAAATCGAAAAGGTTGAGTACGGCTTTAAAGGGGACTTTTAGACGAAGTAAATGGTTACGCATATGGTTTAAAGAAAAGGGGGGCTTTAAGGGAAACTAGTAATTAGCGTCGCTCAATTATGTAAGTATGGATGGAGATAATAATATATTCTTCACATAGGAACACCTCGAAAAGCTACTTTAAAAAATGTGCTTTAAAGGAGATAGTTTACATTTTAACTCAGGAAACTTTACGACGATGAAATTGTAGGTATTATTACACGCACTTATATTTCAACCTATTTCTTTAGAGTAAAATCATAATCAATAGAATGTTGTAAAAATTTATACATACCGAGAATGGAATGAGTGAGTTTTTGACTGATGGAACGATCCACTGCTGTATGAGGCACATCATCAATTGGAAACCGACCAGGACTTCCAGGAAGCGCTTCAGCAGGAATCTGAGAAGTGTTAAGTGTACTTTAAAACGTGTTGCGGCCGAATACTTATATCATTATTCCAAAAATGCACAATGTACTTGGACCCTTTAATTTGGAACCAAAGTTAAGAAATGATTCATTTCAATAATTTAATCCATAAAATTGAAACCGTATCTCAAAACCAATTTTATCACGTCGTGCAGTATTATTCCAACTATTATTCCTATTTCTTTTATTATATTAGAGCGAAACGATTTTATAGGCAATTTTAGTGCCTATTACACGAGTTCCAGAATTACGCGTAAAAGCGTTTCACAACTTCGAACAAAGTTATATACGAACCTTTTCCTAATTCTCGTCGTCTGCGGAAAGTTGAGCTCATAGCACAACGTGGGCGCCATGATGAAGTAGAATATGTCCTTGAGATAGAGATTGTCTGGATATTGGACGACGACGACCTCCGTCTTCGGCGGCCTCTTCATCTCCGCCGTCCCGTTGCCAGAACTCTCCGCGGCCGCCAACACTGCGCCGACACAATCGAATTAGTTCGGGGTACTTGGGACTCGCAGAATTCGATTCCACCGTCGTTGAGAAAATTCTATTTAGTCTCCCGCGCTTTCTCTCCTCACTCCCAGCGGCGCGCGGGAAAACAGTTCTCGCCCGGTCTCCCGACGGGATCAAGTTAAACAAAAACCTTATACATGATAATGGACCAGTGGTATTACTCTGTGTCTACAAGATAACCAGTTGATAGTACAAACACACACACTCAGCTGTTTTCGTTCGGCTCTTGTTTGCTCGACGGTTTTAACCTGTACTCGTGGGCAAACACGACGGTTGGCGGTTTGGCGGGAAAACCTCCGACGAGACGTTCGAAACTTCATCGATCGCCAATTCAAATACAGACCGCCGTCGTCAATAATCAGTTTGAACACTCGCGAAACTTCTTGCGACTTGTATATTATATTCTATAGAGAGAATAGGAAAGCAGCCGTTATTAATTAATTTCAATATTTTGTGCCGTAACGTTGCAGGTTCTTTGATCGACGCGATTCAAGGTATAGAATTATAATAGTCCAGCTGCTAAGTGCCATTTTACATCACAATTCGGGGTTTAGTGATAAAAGCGTGGATTTTAGATATGTTGTAGAGAATAAAAAAAAAATTGATTTTACTCGAGGGGGGTTTTCATATCTACCCCCGTTCGGGGGTGGCAAGGGTTCAAAGTTTTGGGGATGATTGCATATTAATATTAATTCAAATGAATTGAACAAATGTAATATGTCAATTAACATGCGATAAATTGTAAAAGGGTTCAAATAAACTATAAAAAATTTCATATCGAGCAAAATGTGTAGGGGGGTGGTAAAATTTCACCCTTTGCCTAATATTTACTATCTTCCACATTTATGGAGCGATTTCAAGTTTTAAGCATTCAATCGACAGATAAAATTACATAGATTCATGATAAATTATTTGTTTTTGATTTGCAACAACCTACCCTCGCTAGGGGGTGACAAGAGTTTAAAGTTAGGGGGATGATTCATTTTAATGTTAATTTACAATGAATATGATGATACTTAACATGTCATTGATTGTAACAAGGTCCAAATTATATATAAAAAATTTAAAATTGACCAAAAATATTAAGGGTTTGCCAAAATTTTACCCCTTTCTTTATATTTACTATCTTCCACAATTATGATGCGATTTACAGCTTCAAGTATTTAATCGATAGATAAAATTACATAGATCTAGTGGAGCGGTCGCTCCACCCAGCCAAGTCGTACCGTACAATCACAGTCACTCAACATACCGTAAATGCCTAATAAACTGAGGAGCAGACCAAACACTTTTACTGTAAGCAACAACATAGCATTTTCGGCCTACTGGATCTCAAAATTGAAAAATCTCACATTGTTGCGAAATATCTTAATTTCGAGCTATGGCCCACCCCACCCCATATAACAAATTTGGGAACAACAGGTTATGCCATTTGCGAGCTAGAGGGCCGTGAAAACAGTGAAATTACACCCCTTTTAAAACCTATCTGATGATATCACGAAACACCGCTATCACCGCCACAGCCTAAACGGCTAAACCGATTGACTTGAAATTTTTACCACATGTGCACTTTTGGCGTCTGAGGTGCCTTTTTATAAAACCAACCGGAAGCCGCCATTTTGAAACCGGAAGTGACGTCATATCTCGAAAACGGCTACACCGATCGGAATAAAACTATCGCCAAATGATTCAGACGGTCATCTTTAAGGAATATCAATAGTCAAAATATACATTTACTA
This sequence comes from Leuctra nigra, assembly GCA_934045905.1. Taxonomy (NCBI): domain Eukaryota; kingdom Metazoa; phylum Arthropoda; class Insecta; order Plecoptera; family Leuctridae; genus Leuctra; species Leuctra nigra. The sequence continues at coordinate 43,897,249 of OW203761.1, forward strand.
TTACCGAAACCGGAAATGACGTCATAAAAATGAAGAATCAGACTTGAATCACCTCTTACTACAATAACTACATATTCAGAAATCTTATAATGATACTTAACATTTATAAAAATAAATTCTAGGTGGCAGTAATTTCAGCCGCCATTTTTAAAAAAGGAAGTGATGCCATAGCTCGAAAACGGTTGGACCTATTGGAACGATGCTTTCGCAATTCTTCATGGAATATCATTTTAAGCTTATATTTAGTACCAAACACAATTTTTCGTAGTACCCAATTCGGAAATTGCCTATTTTTTTAAAGGAATAAGTCACAAGTTAGGAACAAGTTGTGTAAATAAACTAAAAAAATTATTGATATCCCCATAAAAAACACTCCGTGTAAAAATACCAGCCAAGTCTCTTAACTATAAAAAAATAGAAGAAATCTAAAAATTCAGCACTGAAAAGTAGTGATATCAAAAAAGGGCCAAGTCAAAACTTCATTTTAAAAACCAAAATATACTTGGCGCATCGTTTTTAAGGGCATTATAGGTATAGGCACATTTAATTTCTGGCATATACTATACTACTATATACACGATGCGCCAAGTATATTTTGGTTTTTAAAATGAAGTTTTGACTTGGCCCTTTTTTTGATATCACTACTTTTCAGTGCTGAATTTTTAGATTTCTTCTATTTTTTTTATAGTTAAGAGACTTGGCTGGTATTTTTACACGGAGTGTTTTTTATGGGTTCATGTTATGATATTTGTTTCATGTTTGGAGTGACCTATCCCTGCTAGGGGTGGCAAGGGCTTAAAGTTTGGGGGATGATTTCACTTAAATATTAATTCTAGTTAATTGTACAAATAATTTCTGCCCTTTTAAATTGTTACAAGGTCGACATAATACATACAAAATTTCATTTTGACCAAAAAGTGTAAGGAGGTGGTAAAATTCCACCCTATTCGCTCCTTTTCACTTTAACTTCCTCAATTGTGAACCGATTTCCAGTTTTGAGTATTCAATCGATAGATAAAATTATATAGATTCATAAAATGATATTTGTTTTTGTCTTGAGTGACCTTGTGATATTAGGATGACACCCTCTGACAAGTTTCGGGGTGTAAATATGCTATATTTATTTGTTATCGACCTTGGCATTGCCAACCAAAGAATCGAGAACATTGAGGGGGTTTAATAAATGGTGCACAGTATAAGTATAAGAGTAACTCTTTGTAAGCTCGTTTAATGACAAGGCAATTAAAGCAAATTACAAAAAAAAGTTTTAATAAATCGGAGGTTGACGAAATCTTCTCAGCTACCTGTACATGCTGCAATCCCCTCTACATTTGCAGGACGCACAGCAGGACTGGTTGCTGATCATGCATGGACACTCTTCGCCTCTGCAGTTGATCTTGCATTTGCAGATGATGACTTCTGCACACGAGCGTATGGAGTCTGGAAGAGTTGTCCACTTTGGCTCCCAAAGCTCATCTTCGTTCTTAATCCAGCCCCAGACAGCTGGATTGGGAGGTGGTGGAGACGCGATGGCAGCCGACCCCCAGATTAACCCCGCTTGCAGCGTCGCTCTCAGTGTATGCAGCGTCAACGCGTCTTTTGTCGGGGGAAGAGACTCCATTGGCTTACTCTTCTGCGTGAAAAGTTCGGGTCTGCAGAGGTTGAATGATGTCAGAGTCGTGGTTCGGTCGTACAAAGTAACAACGAATTTCTCAATCATGGCGTGCATTTCGTCGTCGACAGAGTCAATGGGTCCGGAGAGGGATGAAAATACTGATGTTATATCTGGCATGATATTCCATACCTTCCAAGCAGACTTCTTGCCCTTGCCTGCAAAAGCAGAGCAAGTATCACAACCAGTGAATGCATGGAAGAATGGCAGGGCTTCTGTTTTTTCGGGACCTAGAGTCCTGCAGATCTCATGAGCAGCAATGACACGCGCTGACTTTCCTACTCCAAATTCCAGCCATACTTTCTTGGAGATGTGTCAGCTGGCAGCAACCACACAGAGTACTAAGACGTCTGAGTCAACGGTTCGAACGATCACCTCCGTTAACGATCAAATGAAAGAAAAGAGTTCACTATGAGTAAAAGAGTGTTAAACTAGTATTAATAATTAACATGTTAATCCGGTGTTTTCACTTACTTATTATACTCACTACACAATAAATAATCAAAAAATTGGCATATGACAGCTCATGCCGTTGACAGTACGATTAGTTCCGGCACCTCCGCTAGCGTATATAGCGCTGCCAAACAATCTGTTACAAGGGTCGAGATTATAGCAGATCTTTCTGCATATATTCGACCAGTAATTCGAATTCAAGTAGGTTTATATTCTCTATGCCAGAAGTCAGGAGACAACTGAAAAATTATGGTTAGGTATTGTAAAGTGTAAAATATAGCATATTTACACCCCGAAACTTGTCAGAGGGTGTCATCCTAATATCACAAGGTCACTCAAGACAAAAACAAATATCATTTTATGAATCTATATAATTTTATCTATCGATTGAATACTCAAAACTGGAAATCGGTTCACAATTGAGGAAGTTAAAGTGAAAAGGAGCGAATAGGGTGGAATTTTACCACCTCCTTACACTTTTTGGTCAAAATGAAATTTTGTATGTATTATGTCGACCTTGTAACAATTTAAAGGGGCAGAAATTATTTGTACAATTAACTAGAATTAATATTTAAGTGAAATCATCCCCCAAACTTTAAGCCCTTGCCACCCCTAGCAGGGATAGGTCACTCCAAACATGAAACAAATATCATAACATGAATCTATGTAATTTTATCTATCGATTAAATACTTGAAGCTGTAAATCGCATCATAATTGTGGAAGATAGTAAATATAAAGAAAGGGGTAAAATTTTGGCAAACCCTTAATATTTTTGGTCAATTTTAAATTGTTTATATATAATTTGGACCTTGTTACAATCAATGACATGTTAAGTATCATCATATTCATTGTAAATTAACATTAAAATGAATCATCCCCCTAACTTTAAACTCTTGTCACCCCCTAGCGAGGGTAGGTTGTTGCAAATCAAAAACAAATATTATATCATGAATCTTTGTAATTTTATCTGTCGATTGAATGCTTAAAACTTGAAATCGCTCCATAAATGTGGAAGATAGTAAATATTAGGCAAAGGGTGAAATTTTACCACCCCCCTACACATTTTGCTCGATATGAAATTTTGTATAGTTTATTTGAACCCTTTTACAATTTATCGCATGTTAATTGACATATTACATTTGTTCAATTCATTTGAATTAATATTAATATGCAATCATCCCCAAAACTTTGAACCCTTGCCACCCCCGAACGGGGGTAGATATGAAAACCCCCCTCGAGTAAAATCAAATGTTTTTTATTCTCTACAACATATCTAAAATCCACGCTTTTATCACTAAACCCCGAATTTTTTGACTTAGCAGCCCGACTATAATAAATCGTTAGAAATTAGAAAAAGGGCATGGCTGAAATATTATTTTATCGTTTTGAATCTGATTATCATTTTCGTTTTTAATTCGACGTCATGCAGTAGTTAATACTTAATGTGTCGATCTTGACGTCAAACAAGAATGAAAATAAGAAGGAAATCGTTCGAAATATTTCATAAAAAGTTCAAAAGAATATTAGAACAGAATTTAAGTACGTATTTCATTTCAAATACCTCGACCTCTGCATGGTGTGTCCTTATTAATTAGTTCGTGTTTTCACCACTAGTAGCTCTGCGCTACCACAGCTAGCATATTTGTTGACGCTAAAAGGAAATAATCACTCTGATTGGTGCAATTCAAATTAGCTTGGTTAGTTGTTTTCAGCAGTTAATTTCACGGAGATACGATGTTTGTGTCAATATTTGGTTACTCAATGGAACATGGAGCAGAGTGTGTAGCGATAGATGATTAAACAAGGGGCGGGAAAACATTATCGATATTGTATTAAATCTATCATTTTGGAACGTTCATTTTCCCAAGTACATCTCGACCATAAAAAAACACTCCGTGTAAAAATACCAGCCAAGTCTCTTCAACTATAAAAAAAATAGAATAAATCTAAAAATTCAGCACTGAAAAGTAGTGATATCAAAAAATGAGCCAAGTCAAAACTTAATTTTAAAAACCAAAATATACTTGGCGCATCGTGTATATAAATAGTATAGAAGCATATGCCAAAAATCAAATGTACCTACCTAATTATATATAATATACCTATAATGCCCTTAAAAACGATGCGCCAAGTATATTTTGGTTTTTAAAATTAAGTTTTGACTTGGCTCATTTTTTGATATCACTACTTTTCAGTGCTGAATTTTTAGATTTATTCTATATTTTTTTTATAGTTGAAGAGACTTGGCTGGTATTTTTACACGGAGTGTTTTTTTATGGGGATATCACTTATTTTTTTAGTTTATTTACACAACTTGTAACACACATCGGAGCAACAATGACTAAATACTTTTAAAAAATACGCCATTTCCGAATTGGTTAATACGAAAAATTGTGTTTGGTGCTCAATATACCTAAGCTTAAAGTGATATTCCATGAAGAATTGCGAAAGCTTCGTTCCAATCAGTCCAGCCGTTTCGAGATATGGTATCACTTCCGGTTTTCAAAATGGCGACTGAAATAACTGCCACCTAGAATTTATTTCTATAAATGTTATGTATCATTATAAGCCTTCTGAATATGTAGTTATTGTAGTAAGAGGTCATTAAAATCTAGATCTTCATTTTCATGACGTCATTTCCGGTTTCGGTAATAGTACATCTCTACTTTAACTACTGATATTCCATATAGACGACCGTCTGAATCATTTGGCGCTAGTTTCATTCCGATCGGTTAAGCCGTTTTCGAGATATGACGTCACTTCCGGTTTCAAAATGGCGACTACCGGTTGGTTTTATAAAAAGGCACCTCAGACGCCAAAAGTGCACATGTGGTAAAAATTTCAGATCGATCGGCTAAGCCGTTTAGGCTGTGGCGGTGATAGCGGTGTTTCCTGATATCATCTGAATCATCATCTAAAGATCAAAGTGGTGTAATTTCACTGTTTTCTCGGCCCTCTAGCTCGCAAATGGTATAACCTATTGTTCCCAAATTTGGTATATGTGGTGGGGTGGGCCATAGCTCAAAATTAAGATATTTTACAACAATGTGAGATTTTCCAATTTTATGATCCAGTAGGCCGAAAATGCCATGTTGTTGCTTACAGTAAAAGTAGTTGGTCTGGCTCCTCATTTTATTAGGCATTTACGGTATGTTGAGTGAGTGTGAGTGTACAGTACGACTTGGCTGGGTGGAGCGACCGCTCCACTAGATACAAAGCCAATTCATAGCTTGCACGAACTTATTTTGTTTTATAAATTAAAAAAAAAAAAAATTTATCTCCGAGGGCAAACATTATGTTGGCACGTTGGCGGATGAGAATTAACTTATAAATGGAGGCTTATAAATGGAATGAACTTTTGTGAGTGATTAAATTAATATTAAAGATTTCTCCGGAACCAACAACGTAATAAAACTGTCAAAATATTTTTTTTTTTTTTTTTTTTGTCTGGGGCTTAACGTTGCACTGTTCTGCAGCGAGGCTAATGGCGACGGATGGATGATTATGATGATGATCGGGAGATGATGGTGAAGAGTAGGTAAGGATGGAAGGTGGGAAGGAGGCGGTCGTGGCCTATTAGTAGGGTACCTTCCCAGCATTTGCCTAAAGACTGAGGGAAAACCACGAAAAAACCCCAGTCAGGAAGGACGGCCGCGGGAATCGAACCCGGGCCTCCGGAATACAAGCTGAGAGCGTTAACCACTCACCCAACCTGTTCCGTAAGGTGTCAAAAAGTCACCGAATCACAGCTATTTTGAACTTCGAATTATTGTAAATATGAAAATATCGTTTAAAGCTAAACATCTTAAGAATCACGACCTTGAAATCTACTGTCAAGCCATAGTCATGTAGCTCAATTTCGAATACGATGTAACTGTAAAATATCTGCAAAGTTATAAATTTTATATCAATCTAATAAATAGATTGACTTTATGTTTCAATGTCGACCATTCTTACGGTGGATGGATTCTACTATTTTTAGACAATAGTAACTGATAAGTGACCGTTGGGATCAGCTGGAAAAGCTTTAGATCTAGTAGTGGCCGACTCGCAACACATTCTGACACCGAGCTGAACAAGCGGAACCTCATCCATCAGAGGATTGTTCTACTTATCCCGAGTCCCAGCCACTCACACCGGACCGAAAGAGATGGAAGTAACCCGCCAAATTGACAACGTATCGCTGTGTCTCTATTGTGTCAACGTCACTAATTCATCACCCGCCAGCGACAGCCGGAGTGATCGATCGCGGGCTGTCATCAAGACAATATCAATAATCAATAAGTGGAGGCGCGTAGATACTTTATTTAAGTTCTAGGGAGATACCCTGCTAGTACAGAGTGTAATATCATAAAAGCAGTGGTCGAATTCAAAAAGTGTTAGTCATTGTCACGAGAAAATAGAGCGCTCCTTCCTAAATTAACAATAAAAAATACAATAAAACAATAATTTAAGGTCAGACCCGTCAAACCGGCTCAGAAAAATGTATGTAGGTACAAAAAACGTACATTTTTGTTTACCTCCTGACCCAAAAATGATGGTCCCAGTATTTATAAATAGTTTTGTATTTTTTTTTTCAAATATATCCCGAAATGGATTGGAAATTCATGCCACTAGTGGCAATTTGTCGTGCAAAGGTTCAGATTATTTAAGCATAAACGTTACACCAAAACATTACTCCTACGAATTGTATATTCATTTACAAAATGCATAATTCTGCTTCAAGAACAAGGAAGAGGGGCACACGGAATCCTACTGAACCAGCTAGGTCTTGACAGAAGCGCTAGTCACTTTCGTTGTGGTCCATTGGGACTGGGGGAGGATCATCTCCTCCCGTCCACCCACGCATTGCTAAGGTGGAAATGTATACTCAACATCATCAAGGAGCTGGCACTCCGCATTGACTTACGCTTGTTGTTGTAGTAATTGCCCAGGGACAGACTCTGGCGGCGCAAGTGCGTCCTGCTGGATGGATGCGGCCGCTTCGTGCGACACCACATGTTCACTTGGACGTAGGACCACAGCTTCAGGAAGAACACCGAGTAGATGACGCAGACGGCGGTGGCGCCGACTACAACATGATAACACAACGTCAAGGAGGGTGCAGTGTTTAGTGCACGTGGGAGGAGAGACTCTTCAGGCAGAAAGAGGTCATAGGCCTTCCTGGACATGGAGGCAAGAGGGTTGGAAGATCCGGACTGTATGAACAGGAGGATCTGGAGTACGGAAAACGCCTGTGGAGTGTGAGCGCCGTTGAGGGGTGGGAGGCAAAAGTATGTAAGAATGTAGCGGTGGGACCGGCAGCAAAAATGACACAAATTAATTTGACCTGTTCATGCCAGCTCCACGAGCCAACGATCCGCTGCAGTAGGTATTGTTAGAACTATTTTGTTATCTGGAGAGTACTTAATTTTATTATTCAATTATATATAAGAAAGCAAGTTAGTGAAAAGTCTGATGCATTCAAAAGTTTCCGTCGCGTCTCAAATAAGACATCACAGAACACAGTTTTACTCTTCATTCGGCCCCTCAATTAGAATGCATATCTCTACTTGAGGCCCTCGCACTTCTGCAGAAGGAGGTTGTGATACTCACAGAGACTGAAGCTCTCGGGCTGGACGTGGATGACCACCATGGGGATCATGACGAGCACCAGGAGGTTCACGACGTGGGCGATCATGCCGGGCATGTGGGCGATGATGTCCTGGAACACGAGCATCTGATTGCAGCGCCTCTACGAGGTGGTATCTCGCATCTACTATTGAACACAACGTGGATGACCACCATGGGGATCATGACGAGCACCAGGAGGTTCACGACGTGGGCGATCATGCCGGGCATGTGGGCGATGATGTCCTGGAACACGAGCATCTGATTGCAGCGCCTCTACGAGGTGGAATCTCGCAACTACTATTGAACACAACGTGGATGACCACCATGGGGATCACGACGAGCACCTGGAGGTTCACGACGTGGGCGATCATGCTGGGCATGTGGGCGATGATGTCCTGGAACACGAGCATCTGATTGCAGCGCCTCTACGAGGTGGAATCTCGCATCTACTATTGAACACAACGTGGATGACCACCATGGGGATCATGACGAGCACCAGGAGGTTCACGACGTGGGCGATCATGCCGGGCATGTGGGCGATGATGTCCTGGAACACGAGCATCTGATTGCAGCGCCTCTACGAGGTGGAATCTCGCATCTATTATTGAACACAGCGTGGGATGTCGCTAGAGATCGCGGTCATTAGCTATGCACCCGACAGACCGCGAACATGTGGACGTCGTTCACGACATTGTCTACACAGCTCACACGTCGTGTCGGCAGACAGTCCAAGACGGTCGATACAATTGTGTTTGCAGCACGTTTCAGCATCATTTGTCTTATGGTGGCTATGTTAATACATATTTTATGTATTTATTTATGGCTTTCTTGTTATATCATGGAATTTTAGGAAACGGTGATGAAGATATAAAAGTTCTACACAGATCATGATAGTATTCACAACCCTTTGTGTCGTCCCATACGTACGATGGTATGGTTTTTAGTACAGTTTGAGTTTTATCAAAAATGTATTATTTCGAGACGTAAACTCCATGGATAAAATAATTTGTATAGTTTTAAATCGTAATCGTGTCTAATAGTCAAGAATATTATACGTACGATCTTTAGTAGTTTAATCTAGTGGAGCGGTCGCTCCACCCAGCCAAGTCGTACCGTACACTCACAGTCACTCAACATACCGTAAATGCCTAATAAACCGAGGAGCAGACCAAACACTTTTACTGTAAGCAACAACATGGCATTTTCGGCCTACTGGATCATAAAATTGGAAAATCTCACATTGTTGTGAAATATCTTAATTTCGAGCTATGGCCCACCCCACTCCATATACTAAATTTGGGAACAATAGGTTATGCCATTTGCGTGCTAGAGGGCCGTGAAAACAGTGAAATTACACCCCTTTTAAAACCTATCTGATGATATCAGGAAACACCGCTATCACCGCCACAGCCTAAACGGCTTAGCCGATCGATCTGAAATTTTTACCACATGTGCACTTTTGGCGTCTGAGGTGCCTTTTTATAAATCAAACCGGTAGTCGCCATTTTGAAACCGGAAGTGACGTCATATCTCAAAAACGGCTTAACCGATCGGAACGAAATTTGCGCCAATCGATTCAGACGGTCCTCTTTATGAAATAACAATAGTTAAATTAAAGTTTTCTTATTACTGAAACCGGAAATGACGTCATAGTTTAGCGAAATCTGCTTAAATTCACTTCCCTTTATATAAAAACCAACTATATATTCAGAAGGCTTATAATGAAATATTAGTATTTATATACATATTAATACCTACAATGTGTAAGAGCTTTCTGCCGCCATTTTGAAAACCGGAAGTGATGCCATATCTCGAAAACGGCTGGACCTATTGGAACGATGCTTTCGCAATTCTTCATGGCATATCACTTTAAGTTTAAATTTAGCTCCAAACAATATTTTTTTAGTAACTAATTCGGAAATGGCGTATTTTTTTAAAGGAATTAGCCATTGTTGCCCTAATAAGTTTTACAAGTTGTGTAAATAAACTAAAAAAATAAGTGATATACCCATAAAAAACACTCCGTGTAAAAAAACAGCCAAGTCTCTTCAACTAAAAAAAAAATTATGAAATCTAAAAATTCTACACTGAAACGTAGTGATATCAAAAAATGAGCCAAGTCAAAACTTTATTTGAAAATTAAAAAATACTTGGCGCATCGTTTTTTTAGGGCATTGTAGGTATAGGTACTATAAGTATATGTATTTATATCTAGCCTATACTTCTAAGCTATTTATATACACGATGCGCCAAGTATTTTTTAATTTTCAAATAAAGTTTTGACTTGGCTCATTTTTTGATATCACTACGTTTCAGTGCAGAATTTTTAGATTTCATAATTTTTTTTTTAGTTGAAGAGACTTGGCTGTTTTTTTACACGGAGTGTTTTTTATGGGGATCTTACTTACTCGAAATTATGTGCCCTTTATTGCGATAACTCCGTAAAGTTAGTACATTTTTAACATAACAGTTTGAAGGTTGTCGTAATAAGATGGGAAACGTTTTAATTTGAGATTATTGTACGAATAGATTTTAATTTATTTGATTGTACCAACTGTATGACACGTGGGGCTGGATGCACAAAAAGTATTATCTTCTCTTTATTTGTAAATCCAACCCCTGGTTCTTAATCATTATGTTCTTACCACTGATAATCCTTTTTCGATGAGAAGACATATCACAACGGGGACAGTTGAGTCTGAAAACAATAATTAAACATTGTGAATATTTCTAACAATTTACCGAAACATTATATTTTATTGATAGTAATAATAGTAATCAAGCAATGATTATGTTGGTTCTTATCAACTAATATGCGTAATCAGGCTTGTTTAGATTTCAGACCGATGAACTATAAGTGGTAAATCGGTCTACCTTATCTCTAAATTGTCAGATAAACAAAAACAAGTCACTATCTCTATTTTAGCATTCCGATTATTTGTACCTTTGGTCCCGAGACATGAACAGCGAGAGTGACAAGAAGAGATGTGTAGAAACATCCAGGGCCGGGGCTCGAACCCAGGACTTCAAAGTATCTCATAGAGAGTGAGAGAAATGGCTAGTGTACATACACAAGAGTAAGATGACAGATGGATGTTCCGTCGGACTGCCCTCTGACCTCCCTGTCAACACGATGAGCCATTGCTCGGGGTCAACTCGCACGCCGTACCTGCAATCAGGACAATCAGGATCAGAACGATCAGGACGAAGAAGATCAGCAAATGGTTTTTGTATTGATTTTGTTTTTACTATTACTCAATCAAAACTTTGGAAAAACGTCGATTGGACCAACAAAACGCAGTTTTCTGTATAATGAAATATCCCCTAAAGCTGTAATTACACGGATCAGTGTTTTTAATCAAGTCATAATTTAACAATAAATTAACAACTAACTGAAAAATAATAATTAAACGTTTTTTAAAACATGTTACAATTAGTTGACACTTTGACTCACAGATTCAAAAAAAAAGCGCGTTTACGACTCTCCACATTGTCACAAACATATCATATATATGCTCATTGATGGGCTGGATCTTTGATCACTGCGTGAATGTCATCATACCATTAGATAGAAACGATAGTGAAACTTTTGAGACTTAGTATTTTAGTCTTCGCATCTCCACAAATACGTGAAACAAACAGATGTTGAAGGAAAATGGATTGTGTGATTACACGCAAAGCTATCCGAGAGATAATTTCTTCCACTCTATTATCCGTTATTAAGTCGAAATGTTTAATAATGGTTATTGGCGTTCTGGTCACAGTTCGCTCTTGATGACGCATTGGTTGAAATCACAGCCCCTAGCCTGTTACTTGATTGTATGCGGTATTGGGGTTAATATCGGATTATAGGTCGAGCTGTCTCATTTGGAAAATATCATGTGACCTTGGCATCGACTTATTGTGATGGGTAGAGATTGAAATATGTTGTTGAGAACTGCGATTATACCATTTTAAATATTTTAATTTTGTGTGTTGGATCAAGAATTTAACTATTTTTGACGGTGTAGATAATTGAATGGTTCAAAGTTATTTAACACAGCCGATTCATAATGTTCCACAAATTATTCTGTAATTTACAGAGAAATATAATGCACTTTGTTAATGCTGTAGATGGCAACAGTGTTATTTGCAGTTTCGTTAAATGTCAAGGGAAAGATTTGAAGGCTGTCATGATGTGTGTTATGAAAATAATGTTAGTATTTACTTTTTGGTTTTTACTCCACACAAATAATACCTGTGTACTAATGTCAAAAGTCGAAGCGTAAAATTGACTACATTATCAAAGGACCTATGATAAATAACTAAACTTTATTTTTTCTGAACACATCTGGTGCTATTGTTGTGGTTGTCAGTTTTTAGATCATACGATCATAATGCAATACAATTAGAAAATATACTGCAATTAGTAATGTGAGGTCATTGAATGGCAATGTCCTTCTTTATACTTATCTAATAAGAAACGTCATTTTCAAGGTTTGTTGACAGAAATTACCAAGAAATAGTTGAACTTGAAAAAGTTGATGATCGAGCAAAAGTAAACGAAACAAACTAGCTAATGGTAGAGACGAGTATTCTTCGGCTAATCGACTTAAGTGAATTAAAGGTGAACAATAGAGAAAATTCCCATTTAATTGATTGCTTCCCCCTTGTGATCATGCTTAGAATAAGTATAGAGCCCCTTTCGTGCGGGGGCGAGTATTTTGTCTGAATGTAGACTGGGAAACCTTATAAACTTTTCTTTTGGCATTCAACCTAAGTCTTTTATGAACAAACACACACGGAGTGGCTAAGTGAATCACCATTGATCGTCAAGTTGCTGGCAAAATAGCGCGGGTGGTCTAACGACATTAGCGCACGGTGTGAGCGTGCGAGAAATAAATACCAGGAGACAGAGGTAGATAATACACTTGCAAGCTTACAAACACATTTGAATACGAATGGTTTCAATAATACGATTTAAAATATGAGTAAATGGTTTTGTTGAGTTGATAAAAACTGATTATAATATTAGATACTAATTTATTATATACATTCAAGGTCACTCAGATCTGCACTGACTTTAGTCTTTACTTGTGTTATCGGAGCAAGAAGTCAAGACATCGACAATGTCAATGAAAAAGAAACAATAAAATCTTCTAAAACCTAGTTCACACGGTGCATGTTTCATTGTTTGACCTGAACGAATATAGCGCTCTTTAGAGAAGCAGTATAGAACGATATTTGTTGGACTTGTTTTGCTGAATAATGCCACTGCCACATTGGGATGGGAGTGACAAGTTCGTCTACGGAGACACTCACTTGATGACGTTCTCGAGGAAGAGGCGGCATCCTCCCATGAACAGGAGCAGGAAGCCCCAGTTGACGAGGCCGGCGAAGTTGTCGAAGCCAGACGACCATGAGAACAGAGAGTCGCGGGGTTTGTGACATCTGTGAGGACGACATCATAATGGAGTAATATTAGTTCGAGTGACATTTCGAGCAGTGTTCTGTACTTCGCACCTAGTCGAGAGATGAGTTCTGTATTTGGAAGCAAAAGGCTCGAAGTCCACTTAATTATTCTGAGGACATCGAGAAATCCAGTCATTCTGTCGTCATCCAATCTTGTAAATTTGTAATGATGACACCAGTAATTTTGAAAGGTAATGTTTAAACTAACGGTTTGTGACTCCAGTCTATTTGCAATGATATTGAGAAAATGGATTTCGGGCCTTCTGCGTCTAACGTTCAGAGTTAGAGAATAATGTTAGGCAATTTCCGAAATTAATCCGAATTAGTTCAGAACGCTTTAGATTAACTAGATTAGTTATGCAGACAATTGCATTTACAAAATTAATAGCCATTTTCTAATAATTTCAGCTGGATCACTAATTTGTCTGATGATGACTTAACCATGGATTTATCTCGACTCAACTATCTAACTGTTATTACATAATTACATTTTGCTATAACCCTTTTACAAAGGTCAACATCGTCCAATTGCAGTTCAGAGGTCATACTTCGTTCGTTAATTAGAATTTGAACTGATTCAGACATTAAAAATCGAGCAGGAAAAACAGAGATAAGGACCATTATCGTTTATCAGTAAAAGGGTTCTTGGAGGGCAGTGCTACTTCATTACTACTGCATTATACAAGAACACGATGCCGTGTTCTAATATCATCAAGAAATCAATATTATGGTCTCCCTGCTATATAAAAGTAACATCTTGTATCTATGCAGGTATTTACTACTACTATGCCTGAAAATTACATCACAAACTGGTCAAGGCTGTAAATGACATGTTATGTAATAATAATCCCCATAAAAAACACTCCGTGTAAAAATACCAGCCAAGTCTCTTCAATTAAAAAAAAATAGAAGAAATCTAAAAATTCAGCACTGAAAAGTAGTGATATCAAAAAATTGGCCAAGTCAAAACTTTTCAAAAAATACTTGGCGCATCGTGCATATAAATAGTATAGAAGTAGGCAGGAAATGAAATGTACTCATCTACACATGTCCTAAAAAAAAACGATGCGCCAAGTATTTTTTGAAAAGTTTTGACTTGGCCAATTTTTTGATATCACTACTTTTCAGTGCTGAATTTTTAGATTTCTTCTATTTTTTTTTAATTGAAGAGACTTGGCTGGTATTTTTACACGGAGTGTTTTTTATGGGGATATCACTCCTTTTTTCAGTTTATTATTACAACTTGTAACATATTGTGGCACCAAAGATTATAATTCTTTTAAAAAATAAGATTTTGTGATTTGGTTGCTAAGAAAAGTTGTGCTTGTTACTGTGTTAATGCTATAAATAATATGTTACAAAGTATAGCAAAAGTTTCGTTCCAATCGGTCCAGCCGTTCTCGAGTTACGGCATCACTTCCGGTTTTCAAAATGGCGGTTGACATCACTGCCACCTAAAATTTGTATCTATAAATGTTATGTAACATTATAAGCCTTCTGAATATGTAGTTATTGATATAAGAGATGATTTTAGTCAGATTTGTTATTTTTATGACGTCATTTCCGGTTTAGGTTATAGAACATTTCTTCTTTCACTATTGGTATTCCTTATAGATGACCTTCTAAATCGAATGGCGCTAATTTCGTTCTAATCGGTCCAGCCGTTTTTGATATATGACGTCACTTCCGGTTTAAAAATGGCGGCACAAAAAATTTATAAGAACAAAGGTATCATCAGACGCCAAAAGTG